>NJDD01002395.1:9042-41924 GCA_002245505.1 Calephelis nemesis
CGGTGTTAGTGACGGCAAGCCTATGCTCGCCTTTTACGAGCTGCCTGGCACAGGAAGGCAGATGGTCTATTCTACAAAGGAGCCCGGACCAACACGGGGGAAATATTACATATAGGGTTTTTCTTTCTCTCATAGAATAAGTTAATCTCAATATTTTTTTTAATAATATTGGAAGGCAAACAAGCAGACGGATGTCCTGATGGTAAGACATTCACGTCGCCTAAAAACACCAAAGGCGGTAATGGTGCGTTGCCAACCTGAAGCCGGGATGTAAGGCCTCGAGCAAAAGTCAGTTTACCGGCTACCTTACCCTCCAACTGGAACACGTCAACAGCAGGCATTGACGTTATGGCGGCAGGAATAGGTAAGGCGGTTGTTCAACGTGACCAAAGCCACATTAAACATACAAGCAAATGCTGGCACGCCACTGAAAGGAGGACAGCAGAATACACATACAATCACGTCCTGATGTTTCACCACTAGAAGATGCTGCATCCGCAACTTACACGGATGAGACACAAAGAATGTTGTATGAATGTGTGTGTCGGTGTATTTTGTATATATACTTAGGAATTATTTCAATAAATCAGATTAGAACCTTGGTTCTTGTCTCATTCACCATCCTCTCAAAGTGGCGAAGACACCTTCAAGTCCTCAATTGGTCAAGTGAGCCTGCTTGATGTGCTTTGAGAATATCACCACCTCCTTACCACCTATCCTACCCGTAGGGTTCCGTCTGCTACCGTAGGTCTATTGGTACAGACATCCCGCACTTATCTATATAAGTATATATTAAACCTTATGTTAGGGCTAGGGCTGGTAGGCATCTAGGGCCTTAGGTACATAGGGTGCTAGGTCTTTAGGGTCTCCTGACATAGGGTGTCCTGTTCCATATCGCCAACCCTCATGGTGGTCGGTTCAGCGGTGGTACCAATACGGGCGAGTCGCTTCGAAATTCTACCACCTAGTAAGATGTCACGGTGTTAGTGATGATGAACCTATGCTCGCCTTTTACGAGCTGCCTGGCAGGAAGGCAGATGGTCTATTCTACAAAGGAGCCCGGACCAACACGGAGAAAAATTATTAATAAAGTAGCAGTAGAGGTTAGCATGGCGACTTCAAAAACTGACTCCAGTGTATACAATTATACATATAGTAAGGAACTTAAAAATGTAACAATCCATATCGAAGAGAAATTAGCTGGTAAATCTTCGTCTTATCTATCTACAATCTTGGCTACTTGTTTATACCTGTGGAAATACTCGCCATTGGCAAAATGAGTACAACCAGGAATAATACGTTTAATAGACTCGCTGGGTCCTTGGCGCATCCGCAACAGTGTATCAATCATGTCATCCATCATAATACATGTTCGTCACTGAATCGTAACCAACCCACGGACTGTGTATGAGATGTGTCATGTGATGTATCAACATCAGGTCCATAAAGATCCCGATGAAATCGAACATGTTTCTCTTTGGTGTTGTATACATCCATGCGATCCCGAGTGTTGATACCACCGGTTTATACCAGTTCTTTTCATTGGCCACTGCCACTACATTACGCTCCATTTTACACTCAACATTAAGGAAATACATCCCAAGATTGTATACTTGACGAGGTTTTGGCATTAAGAAAGCCACATCCTCTAGATTTCCGAGGAATATACAATATCATCACAGATGAGCGCGTATGATGCATGCGGCGTGTTAGTCGGACTTTTCGGTCCAGGGCGTCGAGCTAAGTCGGCGTCCATCTTAAAATGCCGAAAGTATACACCAAAACAGGCATCGCACAACTGTTGAAAGAGCGGACACTAGACGTTTCAAAACTTTTGCCAAGCGACCATAGAAACGCTCTATCTCCAGCCGCTTTACATCTTGATCCAGTGTACCTAGACCCTTTGGCAAACCAAGATATTTGAGAATCGGAGAGATTACTATAACGATTTCTGAAAGTATTAAATCAAGATCCAGACCAAGACTTCTACTCTTCTTCTTCAGTCTGAGACTGAACTCATCTTAGTATCGCTTTGGTTTGGTTTATCATACTCATTTTCATGGAACGTTTTTTGCGCTTCATTAAATCCGAGGTATAGACTAAACGTCAATATAAAACCACTAAATTGACCTCTCCTTGTTCTATTTCTCGCTCTTTTGTTTTCGTTTCGATATTGGCAGCTTACTATAGAAATATATATTCTTGAACGACATCTTGAAAGGTTTACATGTTTCATAAGTATGTAGGCATATAATGTATGTATTTCTTCACATATTGCGATCCATGAGAAGTTCACTAATTTGTGTCAGAATTTTTTTAATACTGAAATATGGGTATCAAGGGGCTCTCAATATTCTATCTATTTTGTCACTTTGTAATATTGTCACATTAGCGGCAATAGGTTTTTTAAACAATTGATTATGAATTGTCTAAGGAAAAAATTCAAGATTACAAAAATACAATAAATAAATTCATAGATTTTACCGGTTATAATCAAGATCAATTCAATTCGTTGACACAAAACCATCTCCGTAGTTGGAATTTTGAACAAAAAACAAATAACTATGTACATACCAGACTATATCTACCTACAATCAAGTTTTATTAGTACTGCATCTCCTTAATCTGTGTGTAAATACAATGTGGTAATGTTTAGCGACGAAATAGGAAAAAATATGAGTTTTCTAGTGTATGAGTCACCTGCACAAAATTATGTTGATATTTTAAAAAGAGCTAATTACAAAATATATAGTCCAAACACGATTCTTGTATTATTCTGTGGCAGACGAGGGAACGTCGATAAAAACTTTTAATAAAATTTTATGATGCTTTTTATAAATTAAATGTGAGAAAAATAATTGTTTTTACACTGCCCTACACAAATATATCAGCTGAAAATAATATCAGATTTCGGTACAAAAACCTCTTGCATACTGTTGTGACAAATAATAAAAACATATTCGATTTTATTGACATCAATTTATTTATTAAAAAAAAAATTCAAACTCACGAGTATAACATATTTAACAACTTTCTTAAAAAACGAATAGCCATTGAGCTATCATACCGTATTTCCTCAGTCATGAGTATGGCTTAATGGTACATGTATATTGTATAACAATATTTATTGTTTAACTTAGGTAAGCAAATTAAAGTTGTTTGTAAGAAAATTATTTTTCAGCATTAATGATTTAATCTTATATTAATTGAAATAGAAATATGCTGTTAATTTAGTCTGTATTTATTTTAATTATTTGTAACATTTAAACCTAATTTTAATTTAAATGTTTTATAGACATAGAGGATTTTTGTGACTGTTTCTAATTTTAATTGTATTTTAATGTTGACTACTTTAATATTGGATTTTATGTTTAATAACTGTTAAATTTTATTTTAAATGGATCATTTTGTTAACAAATTATCTAAATGTTCACTGTTGTGTAAAAATATTAATGTATAACTTGACTTCGATAAGTGTCCTGTATAAGAACCTACGTCAAATTAACCAAATTTGAATTTGAATTTTAGTCTGCTTGTGCAAAAAATTAAGATGTTGATAAATAGAAGAGTTAGAAATGGTTAAATAAATTATCACAATACCTTAATGCATATTTTGTTTCTGGCAATCGAAGATACTACATCTTCAAGAGGAGCACTTAGTGTTGGGTTCACCTCAGAAAAGAAGAATGAGTCGAAGTCCACAGGAATGCTTGCTGCCTGTGGATAAAATGAACGTCCATACTATAGTATAGGTAATAATTACTGTAGCGATTATAAATAGGTACTTATATTTGTAGTTTCCCCGTGTTGGTCCGGGTTTCTTTGTAGAATAGACCATCTGCCTTCCTTGCCAGGCAGCTCGTAAAAGGCGAGCAAAGGCTCACCGTCACTAACACCGTGAATTATGACTAGGTGGTAGAGTTTAGCAGCTACTCGCCCGGATTGGTACCACCGCCTTACCTATTCCTGCCGCCATAACGTCATGACGTGTTCCGGTTCGGAGGGTAAGGTAGCCGGTAAACTTACTTTTTCTCAAGGCCTAACATCCCGGCCCCAGGTTGGCAACGCACCATTACCACCTTTGGTGTCTCTAGGCGGCGTGAATTTCTTACCATCAGGAAATCCGTCTGCTTGTTTGCCTTCCAATATCATAAAAAAAAGTGTAACGGTCAGGTAAATAACTAACTATTTTTTGCAAGAGCGAGATTTGCTTCACGTAAGCTGTTTACAGATTTTAGACAGATTTTGAGAAATTTGATGCAGCGACAGTAGCTACCAACATTGAAATTTAATAGACAGTCTTCAATTGACGGACTTCTAACTTGCCTTTAGATATTATATCCGTCTCTTTACATGCAGAATAATTATTAAGCTCGATTTTTTTATTTATTAAATTGCTGTCAATGGGCGACTTTTATTCTAATAAATACACTAGCTGATGCCTGCAGCTTCGGCCGCATTTTCACAGGAACCCGTTGTGCGATCGGGATTAAAAGTAACTTATTTTTACCCCAGGCAACATCTATGTTCCGATCCGATTGAAAACCTGTCTGGCTTCGTGAACATTCATTATGACTCTTTTCATACAAACACGGCGATTTCGGAGACTCTTGACACCACCCTCGGATACTATCCGATTGATCTGATCGTGAAATGTCAGCCTTGGTCTCCCCGGGTACCTACATCCATCCACATTCGCATTGTATATCTGCTTTGTCAATCTTTCATCTGTCATTCTTTCCACATGACCGAACCAGCGGAGCATGCCCTTTCGCATTTTAACACTTTTTTTCAATCCCACGCTTTCTCAGATCTCACTGTTACGAATGCGGTCATCGAGCGTTACACCACAGATTTTCCGTAGCGCTCTCATTTATCCTTTTTTCATGCTTTTTCTGACATAATCGCCTCTGTTGTCTAGCGGTTCAGTTGTTGGACTTGACTTCATGAGGTCCTGGGTTCGAATCTCGGGTCGGGCATCAAAAAGAAAATTGGATTTTTCCAATTTTCTAATAAAAAAAAACGTTGCTCGGGATTGGAAATGTGCCCGGTTGGCTTGCCACCTATCACATTGTGGGACTTAGTGTCTTCGGCTAGTCGTGGGTGCCCTGGTTGTGCCTCTACCTACCTCTTCGGGGATATGGGCGTGAAGATACTTTTTTTTCTAACATACCCAACTCTCGCTTCCATACGTTGGGATAAGCACAGAATTAGTTTACCCAACGCATCATTTATATTCCCTGCATACACTCTCCTCTCTACATCCGCGGTGTACCTTTCATCCCTGCTAAAAGAGCAACTAAGATATACAATTTTATACACTTACTCCAGCACTACATCATCGACCAAAACACAACCGTTCTGGCTACGTCACTTTCAAACACAATTATTTTGGTTTTCATCGCATTCAAATGTAAGCCCCTTTCTTTACAATCTCCTTCCATTACTGTGGCCAGTGTTTCCATCTCCGATGGTGTGGAGCACAAAAGTACAGCATCATCTGCATAAAGCATGCAGTTCCCCACTTCGTCACCCATACGCATTCCCACAATTAGTGATCTCAACCTTTGAAGACATTTGACAAATACAAAATAAACAAGCGTGCTGACAACACACAACCCTGCTTCACCCAATGTTGACATCAAACCAAGGCGATATGTTGCCGTCCACCCGTGAACATGCTTCACAGTCTAAATACATAACAATAAAATGATATTTTATTGTTGTGTAATAGGGAAAATATAAAAGTATCAATAAATCTGATAATTCTCGAAACTCGTTCAAACCTGAGGCAAGCCACACACACTACATCTTCCTTATGTACTGATCTCCTCGGGAGATCTCCTCAAAAACGGCACAATTTCCACGAAATTTGGCACACACATAGGATAGTTTTTATCCTGATAAAATGTTCCTATGGGACCATTAAGCACTCCGAAATATAGAAAGTTACTGTTTGGTGTGTTACATCAACCTCTTAGGTGTGGAGATAGATAATAATTACGATATTTATGGATGTTTTACATTTTTTTGTTACCGAACAAAAGAAAGTCTTACTAAAGTTAATATTGATTAGACAATCAATAATGTCTTTCATATTATTTACAATTTATTATTTACTAGGTGGTAGAGTTTCGCAGCGACTCACCCTAACTGGTACCACCGCCTTACCTATTCCTGCCGCCATAACGTCATGATGTATTCTGGTTCGGAGGGTAAGATAGCCGGTAAACTTACTTTTGCTCGAGGCCTCTAGGCGGCGGGAATTTCATACCTTCAGGAAATCCGTCTGCTTGTTTGCCTTCCTATGTCATAAAAAAAGTAAAAATTTGTGTCGCAAAATCAAAACTCTCAAAAAACAAATCACTATTATTTTTGCACCTTTTTCTTATATCTGTACAATATAGTCCACACGTCCATGCGCTTTAAATCGAAAATTAACCTCCAAACTTACTTCTAACTTTGATCATAGGTGAAACATGAACGTAATAAAATAGGACAATATTTCACTTACGAGTATACGACACATCGGACAGGGAACCTTTTAATAGTACACAAAAAATGTGTTTTAACAAAAATGAAAAGTAACAAAACATATGTTATTAAACGATATACCTTGAACACTTCTTGCACGGAGTAGACAAGCTCAGGGCCGACACCATCTCCGGGTATCAAGGTGCATTTAATACGGCCTTCCTTGCTCGTTTGCTGTAATTGACAACATTTTTATTGTAACCGTATTGGTATTGCTCATTTTACAAATTTGATAAATCAAAATACACATCTAACGTATCTAAGTCGGTGTGAAGGTCGACTAAAGGGGTTTGTCAATTTTAAAAACACTCTATAAATTGAAAAGGAACTTACATCCTTTTTCAGGATCTACAGAAAACATATTGTTAGTGCACGTTGAAATGGAACAGGGTGCACCGTGGGTGGCTTATTGTTATCCTCCTGTCCGAAATTCGTTAACTATGGCCAAACCACTTACAATTTAACATAATATTACTTTTCGACAGTTTACAATCTCGAGAGGTAGATTATAAACTAGGGGTGTTTATAATATTACGGTGACTTTATAATTTTACAACTACAGAAAAAATCCAAGTTTTTTATGCATTACATTGTATTTTACTAACTAGAAATAAAATAGTAAAATCCAATTCTACGTCTGTGTTACATTTTGTAAATGTGTGGTTTTGCATTTGCAAAATAGTTCTAAGTACACCATATTATACTTTACGAAATACTTATATAATTAGGTAATAAAACATTAAAGGATGTCTCCCTACCACTTCCCTTCCACCTACACACGACTTGCAAATTTACACTTCGGGTTCGATTCAGAATATTAAGCTGCGACTTACGAAGTGGTCATTAAACTTTAGGTATCGTAGTATGCTCGATATAAAATTTAACTTTTTACTACCAAGCTTTTATCTTCGTATGTATCTACGCATCTGTGTCTCGAAATTTTAGAAAGTACATACTTATGAAGGTCCGAACAGCAGAATATTTAGGGTCTGGCACTGAGTTATTTAGTTTCCGTCTCATTAGTCTAGTCAAAGTGTGCCCTTTAGGTCAAAATTTTTAGCTGGCCTCGGAAAATTATGATCGAGGTGTCACATTCGATTTGTCATCGCATTTAGAAACTTTTTGAAAAATTTGGAGTTTTGATTTCAAAAATTACAATTTGACATTTTGTATCGTTTGACACCATTTATATTTTTTCTTAATTGTTTTTTCTGTAAGTTGACATATAATTTTATTTTATTTTTTTAATACAATGACATTTTGCAATCTAACGGTAATCCCTATTTTTGGGGTAATAGAATTGCTGTGGTATAACTTTGTTGTGGTTTGTTTACTGTTAACATTTTTACATGCGGGTACTGTCAGTAACATCTAACCAAATAGGTATTGAACGTTAAATTAAGAATGTCCTTTTCATCTTTAGTTTCAAAGCCCTGACGATGCTGTAAAAAGTGAAACCGGTTGGCTAAAAAGTAACAGAAAGTGTTAAATAAAGTATTCAGTGGATAAGTACAAGTGTTAACTCCAAATAACGTGTATATATATACAATGGAATTCCACCAAGTGCCGACGATAGTAAGTATAGGTTCCAATGTTGTATTACACCACATAAATGATAGTACTTTCATACCGATAAAGCATTGCGTGCAAAAACCTAACCCTAACCATTCCAAAATATCAAAGATGCACAACGTTAATATTCAAATTTTCACTTCTGCCGGCACTCCTGGAGTGCAACCTTTTTTTATCAGAGTACTAAGTATTACACCACTCGCAAGCAATGAGATTTTTTTTTATTTTGTTGTCATCATTTGCACGTACACCATAAACAGCCGCGTAACGTGTTGTACAGAAACTGATGTGTCTGTGCAATGTATTGTGACAACAGACATGTCCGGAGAGACTTGCCCGTGGGCATGTCCCGTCTCTAGTGAGTTCCCTGCTTTAGACCAACCCATAGTAACTAAGTCCAGCGGACATGTCTGCAGACTTGCGTATAGGCATTCCCGTCTAGTGAATTCCCCGCTTTAGTAAACCTTCTCGCACCTTATGGAAAACAAAGCCCAAGACGACGGTGAGCCTTGAAGTTAGATACCTAGTTATCATTCCGTTTCCATCATCCATCACACCCTTTTCTGTATGTACTGGCCTGCAAATATCACACTTGTAGACAAGAAATCTACTATAAAGACAATAAAATTGGAAAGGTATAACGTCCTATATTTATCAGTAGTACGTAGTACATAAACAATTATAACTACTAATTCATAGGAACGATGAATAAAACAACATTTTGTTATAATATAGTAACAATGCATTTGGACAACACAATATATAGTTGCATTGGACATGGAAATGCATACAAAACATGCTATTATTGTGAACATTTATCATATAAACCTCCTGAGGGATCATTTCCATGCTTATCATTTTACAAACTATCTATTACCAGTGAATGCATGCATTCCATAAAATAAATAACCATACTCCGTTGCATCCGGGCACCATGTGGACTCGGATCAAATCATGGAACAAATATCTATAATAATAAATTGGCAAAAAAATATTATTTTCTTTTACTTATACTAAAATAAATATTTGCCAATAGAACAGCCATAAGCACAATATAAACAATAGTTATAATACCCAATTACTGCTGTAAATGAACATCCCTAACTTAAGCTGGCACAACGAGCGCCGTCAACATACTCCTACTTCTTTCTATTGACTTGGGTGGCGGGCGCTCTTCATTGTGCGTATATCCGAAGCGTTATGGATTAGGTATTTTTTATTCCGTATACTTCAGGGATTCCCATAAAACAAGGAATAAACATAAAATAAAAACTTTTCTGTAGGTAACTATTTAAAAATAGCATGTTTTTATATATATATATCACGTCACCTTTCCTATCCTGTATTTTTTTCCACAATGGCGTAGTTTCGTGCTCAACGTATAGGACGCCTCAGACAAACCACAGAACACACCAAAAAATGCATCCTGTGAATCCTCGTAACATGCATACATTTTCTCTAGTAGTCCACAACAATATTGACTGTCGATTTACCCCTTGTAAAACCAAACTGTTTATTATGAAATAAAACTATTTTTTTAAAACGTAATAACATTTGATTTAGTTTTTTTTTCCAGAGTAGTCAGAACGTAAATAGGTCGGTAGTCGGAAGGATTAAATGAACTTTAGAAGTTTAGCTCTACATTATATCCGATAACTTTAATACACTGTGAGACACAAAGAGTATAATAATATACCTATACAGGAACAAAAGGCAACATTATACTGGGATATGACATGTTTTTTATAGATTTCACTTCTTATCGAAAGTTGTTCTACAAACCTACCTACCTAGTCAATACAAACAAACATAAATTTACTAGATGACAATAAGTTGTGTAATAACTTTATAGTTTCTACCTTGCAACTCTGCTCAATCAAATCTTTGAATTCTGTCATAACTTAAAACTGTCTTGACTTGAAAAAATACCTAGGTAAATACATACATACATATCTTCACGCCAAGTCCCTTGAGGATTAGGCAGAGAATATCGAGTGCCAGACCTCACGATCCTTTCAAACTATCCTTACAACCTTACAAATATCTTACCTCACTTTTTTGCGAACACGGTTATCAAGAATCTTGTTTATAGTTTTGCCACTTTGACAGCTACTCGTATATTTCAGGTGTCCCGTGACCCGTCAATTGGAATTTCATTTTTTAATTTCTGGAGAGAAAAATATGTAATTGCAGGTATTGAATATTTTTTTCTAATCCCAAGCCCACGGGTCGCCCATATTTTGACGTGATGGATGAGTTAAATTTTTCAGTGCTTTTTGTTTCTGCAAACATGCAGTCAGTGAAGTAGCTTTTTGTTCCTTTCCTACCTTCGGTTCTTTCGTATGGTTTTGGTAACGTTATTTATATCTCCTCAAAACCAAACTATGTTCTACAACTAGAATATATGTAGAATACATATAAAATAAGTATGTTACATCTGCCGAAAAATAAGCGACGAAAACTTCAAATATTTTATAAGAATTTTAAATTATTGCATATCGCGCTTTACCTTGTCTATCTGTTGTGACGCTACATCACAGACAAAAACACAGCCACATAAATAGACCAGTACCTACTCACGTCGAACTTATAACATTCCTTCGTTTTTGCCTCGGTTGTGAAATTAAAAAAATTATCTTAACGCACATATCCGCGAAGGGGTATGCATAGGCACAACCAGGGTACCCACGACTAGTCGAATAAACAAGTAAAATCCGGGCATTATTGAATACAGATTTATAATAATATCAAAACTATGTGCACCTATCCCAGAAACCGTGTTTCTAGTCCAACTAAAGTGCCACAAAATAAATTTTGAGAAAGAGAGAGAGAGATTCTGGTCTCTCATCCAAAAATTATTTTGGATTTTGGCATTAACCAAGATACTGTTGAAGCTAATTCAGTTTTTGAAAACATTTGCGATTCCGAAATACTATTGACTGCAAATGTATACTGATGCCTTAAAACTGGATGCAGATAGCTGTGTAAGCCATAGAACTCAAGGAGCGGTTTTTACGCGCCCGCGGGATTCTGTAGAATGTAGATTTATATATATAAAACGTAAGAGTACATCTCACGACGCGTATTACATCTGCAGACCCCGCGGTAAAACGATAAAAACCGCCCCGTGAGTACTTAGTCCTAGAGGAGCTGTTTGGATACCTACTGAAATTTCATGCGTTGAAAGTACCGTACACACGGGGTCAGATATTTTGTTTGCTTACTGTATATCCGTTCAGCTGTCATGCAAAAGCGATCAAAACGCTCAACGGTCACCACGTTTGGCGGGTGGCGAAAAAAAATGGCGGCAAATCGGAAAATCGACGATATCTTTCGATTTATGTATTAAAAACATATAAAACATAAAAGGCATACATGTGTGCTCACGCTCACAACGCTAAATAATTTCCTTCATAAAACGTTTGGAGCGCTAGTGAACGTGATTCCACGTTTCCGCGAGAGAGACTCTCTTGTCCTGTATAGGTATATTATTGTAGTCTTTGGTTTAATCGTAAGATGTATTTCGGCGAATTGCAAATGTTACACATTGAAATGTTATCGTCGTATCTGTCCGCACGTGCAACTTCAATGTATGGACTCACCCTTACTGAGCAACAGATATCTGCGAACAGCAGGCTGCAGCCCGCCCTTCTGACTGAGCTTTTGGTTTTGCAATGCGATGCACCCAAGCCCGTCACACTGTGACTTGCCCTAGTATACGCAATGTTTTACATGACAAAAAAAGGAAATTTTTCAACATCAGAAACCTTATTAGAAATATATCTTTATTGTTAATTATATGATTGTTGGTTAAGCCATATGACCAGTTACATATTTATTTTATTTATAAATAATACTAGCTGGTATCCGTGGTTTGCCCCGCGATATGTTTTAGCCGTAAGCTATCATATCTTTTAAGTCGGATCAAACTGCACACAGTGTGCATTTTTGATTAAAATCGGTTAGGTTCCTAGGTATTGTAGAGGTTGCATTACGATGCAAACTCTACTGGCTGTTAAAGAAGTATATTTGAATTTTAAAAAAGATAAAGAACGCAGAATCAAAACGAGAATTACAATTGAATGGATGATTGAGAACGTATCAAATAAAATGTAAAAGGAAATAAAAATATTCTTTTAATAATTAAATAACACGTCCCCGTGTTACAATTGGTGGAGGCGCCGTAGTATTTTTATAAAAAAAAGAAATGGAAGAAATGAAAATGGTACAAGACCACGAAAAATTCGAAGGATTGGGTGATTTCAAAGAATTTAAGAAAAGGATTGAATACTTTTTTATACTAAAGAAATATGAAGAAGAGGAAAAGAAAGCATTGATTCCCTCATTCCTAGCGGGAAATGCTTTACGATTTTTCAATATTTTCGAAATTGAAAATGAGAAGTACTCGTATCGAGACTTGATGGAGGCTTTATCAGAAGAATTTAGCAGGAAAATAAACTACGTAGAACTATTTTATAATAGAAAGCAAAATTATAAAGAGGACATAATAGATTTTTATTATAATGTAATGGAATTGGCAGCAAAAGCCAAAATAATAGACGATGAGATTATAATCAATAAATTTAGAAAGGACTCTGACATATTTTACAGAAGGAAATTAGCGCTGTCAATCATCAAAACAACGAAAGATTTAAAACAAATTTTAATACAAATAAAAGAATGTGAAAACACAACCGATTCAACAGTCCCTCAAAGAAAATACAACAGCTGTCCATCGGCAAGGAAAGTTGAAGATACATTTATGGCAGGGCGTCCATGGTCTACGCAGGCTCGAAAAAATCACCAACAACAATTTTACACACCCCAACAAAAAGATACTTCTAGGTATGGATTTCGAACACGTCAACCGCAGTGGAAGCATGGGGAAGCACCAATTACCGGAGCATCACAGCCGTCTGAACAAGAGTCCTACGTAAATGCTCACGACATGGTAAAGAAGACGTCGGAAGGTAGAAGGCCATTTATTTCTATAGACATTTTAAACGTTGGCACTTTTAAATGTTTGGTAGACACAGGAGCTTCTGTTTCGTGTATTAATAAGGCTTTATGTCCAAGGGGTAGCATTTTTGAGAAAACAGAAGTCAATTTAAAAACTGTTAATGGAAATATGATTCGAGTATTAGGAAAAATAGACCTACACATAAAGATCGGTAATTTCATGACCAAGATGGAATTTCTCGTCTGTGAAAACTTAAATATTAATATAATATTAGGAGTAGATTTTTGTAGTAAATATGGTATTTCGATAGATTTTAATAATAATAGTATTAACTTTGGTAAAGAATGCATAGGTTTTGAGAGAGAAATAGATAGGAATGACATAGAAACTTATTCAAATGGTAATAAGGATACGTACTTGTATTTTCTTGAAAAAGTAGACGCGTTAGAGACACCAACTCACTTTAACCCGTTATCTGTTCAAAGTTCTGAGGTAGAAACGAAGAAGTGTGAAATGGGTAAGAATTTACCTGGGAAGGAGCAAGCAAGGTTGTTTGAGTTGTCTGATTCTTTAGTAGATTTTTCTTTTAATAATTCTGAATTAGATGAATGTGATAATGCAATGGATATCGAAATGAAAGAGGATGGACAAATATGTAGTTTTCCATGTAGGGTTCCGCAGGCTATGCGCGGGATTGTTGACATACAGGCGTCGGAGGTTGGTGCTGTCAACAAGGAAAGTTCCAATATAAATAAAATAAATAAGGAAGAAGATAGAATGTATGAATGTCAGCAGAGCGAGGAATTTTGTTTGAGATATTTAGTGTCTGTTCGTGGTTCATCGGCTAATAAGTATAAATATTTTTATAAAGTGAATGAGTTATCGCATGAAAAAGTTGGTAAAGCTAAGGTTTTGGAAGTTCTTCGTGTGTTGCCTATAATGTTTCTTAAGGTTAATATGAGAAAATTGCATGATAATCCGTATGCTCGTGGTTATTTACGAATAGTAAGAAGTAATATTAATACAGATTTAAATTGTAGAAAAATACAATTGCTTTATGCACGGACCAGAGAAAAAAAGAAAAGGATATACGACAGAAAGTCAAATTGCAGACATTTGAAGTAGGTGGTTGGGTACTGTTTACTCCTAGAAGAATTATTGGTAAGAGTTTTAAGGTAAACAGGTTGTATCGTGGTTTATATATAATATTGCAAGTTTTGAATAGCCGAAATTATAAGATTCGGAAGATCAACGGTAGCTTAAATTATTCACAGGTAGTCCATGTTAATAGGCTTAAAAGGTTTGAACATAGGGATATTTAAAATATAACAGATAACGAGATAAAACTATTTTGATAACGAAAAAGATTATACTAGGTGGATTTTGTATTATAAAAACTTTATGATGGAAAAGTTCCTATATTTATAAAGGTGACATAAAGAAAAGATTATTCAGAATGTCATTGTAAATAGATTTGTATTTAATAATTCTTTTAAACAATAAATAGAATAAATATATGTTTTCAGTTTATAAAAAAATAAATAAATAAAAGGGAGATTGAAATATAAAATGGATAATAGTCCTATAGGTTACTGTGTTGGAAATAGGTAAACGCGAAAGTTGTAATGGAAAGTTAATGGAGAGTTTACATAAAAAGATGGTATGATTTAGATTGAATTACAAGGGATCATAGATAAAAGATAGAATGTGTTTAGGACTAGACAATCTTCCTTAAAGCCATAGGCTGGAAGTGGATTTTGTATTAAAATCCTAGTCTAACTAAACTCATCTAATGGAATTGAGAGTACCTAACGAGTGATTGGTTTGTTGCTTAAGATACGACAAATGGTAAGGATTGATGATGTCATAGCAAGGTGTTTATAAAAGGATTATTGTTAGTTGCAATAATGGGGGTTATGATTTCGTTCTTGTTATAGTGAATATTTTCTGTTTGAATGTTCAAAGAAAATCTTATATCATAAAGATACTTTGGTACAGATTTACTGATAAATATGTTAATTATTATGTATAAACTAATATATTTTTTTTGTTTCATGTATGGTGCTCATCTGCAAGAGGTCAAAAAAAAAATATCTGTTTTGATTTATATAATTTTGAGGTTTATTTCTTGGGACTTATTTTTGTTGGATAAAGATTGTATTCCTATAGTTTCAAATTTACTTAAATTGAAAGATTTTGCGTAATATTTTTTTTTGTAATTTATAGAATGAGAAAGGAATATAAGATATATCCAATAATCAATATATGTGTTGTTTATTATATATTGGGTATGAGATATGATGGTACCGTCAAAGACCTCTCGTTGATGACATGCCAATATCCATAGTCGGATATAATTGACAGTATATATGAAAGTCACATATAATCCGTTTATGCAAACGTAAGTTATAAACATGTTTGATTTTTTTTTTGAAGTTCATAGTAGGTATGTTTCTTTTAAAAAAAATTTACGACTTTCGGCGTATAAATGGATGTTATTAGAAAAACAGCATAGGGAAGTATTGGTGTATTCAAATGAATTTTATTCTTGTCAATTTCATAATTGTAAATAAGTTGAGGCAAGCTAGATTGAAAATGATGTATGAAAGGAGGGTTAGATATTTTTTTTCGGGGGTTTTTGGTCTAATCAAGTTTTAGGGATTAAATTTCCCTGAAACTAAACCTACAGTGAGGTTCTTCTTTCAACATCAATTTTGTATTAATTTGTTCTCCCCCATAGGTAAGGTTAGAAGAAATTATTTCTATCTGATAGAAATAATTTCTTTAAAGAAGGCGCGGGCATATGTAGAGGTTGCATTACGATGCAAACTCTACTGGCTGTTAAAGAAGTATATTTGAATTTTAAAAAAGATAAAGAATGCAGAATCAAAACGAGAATTACAATTAAAAATTGATGATTGAGAACGTATCAAATAACATGTAAAAGGAAATAAAAATAATATATATAAAAATATTCTTTTAATAATTAAATAACACGTCCCCGTGTATATTTGAATTTTAAAAAAGATAAAGAACGCAGAATCAAAACGAGAATTACAATTGAATGGATGATTGAGAACGTATCAAATAAAATGTAAAAGGAAATAAAAATAATATATATAAAAATATTCTTTTAATAATTAAATAACACGTCCCCGTGTTACAATATCATGTTAAACGGTTTGTTTCTAGGTACTTTAACAGAATCAGATATTATTAAAAAAATACTGTGTTTTTTCAAGTCCATAAACAAAAGTTCATATTGTTGCTTATGACTGTTTCAAGCACAAATAATTCTTATAATATTTTGACTAATTCAAATATTAAACAATGAAACAAAATTATTAAAGTTTGTAAAATAATTAGTTTTCATTTATTTAATGTGATCAAAGACATTTAAAGACTTATTGTTGTGAATCATTTGAAATAAAAACATTTAATTTACTAATAAATATTAATATTAAAAAGGTCAATGTAATAATAAATTTATAGGAGCATTAATTATTATTTCTTCTGTATTATAATTTCATAATTTAAATAAAAAGTTACCTTTACAGTACAGTACAATATTCACACAAACTCTACACTATAATTTGCAAGGATGGCTAGGAATAAATATTTTGAGTAATTTTGTTTCATTATTTTGATGGATGGTAGCAATTAGTGATTTTGTTAGTGGTCTCACCAGGGTGCTGATCGATAGTGGTGCAAAACATACGTTTTTGTCGGCATTCACTGCGCTCGTGTGCAGCCCTTTACCTACATGTTGGGAGCCCTGAAATTGAATTGAAAGTAAGCCTTTATTGTCAGTCACAACAGATACCAGTGATACCACAGTAATACAGTATTCTAGAGTTTGTTAACATTCAGACAAGTTTTTCACACTTAACACTTAGGTTTAGGGGCAGCTTTTATTATAAATTGACAGAAAATTAACATGTCTTTATTTCTGAAGTTCTTTCCAGATTTACATATACTAAGATCATGTCTGAGTGCCTCAAACTCTGTCTTTTACATATATATTTTTTTTTATTTAACAGCCTTTTATTCAAACTATTCACATTTTCAATTTGGTATAAATAGTACTAGCTTAGTACAAATGGTTATGTACACGACAACTATATCCCGAACATAAGCATCTTTATCTATCTATATATATAAAATCAATTGCTGTTCGTGAGTCTCGCTAAAACTCGAGAACGGCTGAACCAATTTCCCTAATTTTGGTTTTGAATTATTTGTTCAAGTCTAGGGAAGGTTTAAAAGATAAGAAAAAGGAAAAAAAAACTTGCGAGAAAACTAAGAAAAACAACGTATTTTTTTTTATTTAGCACTTGCCCTGTGCTTGGGACAGTATTCTATAAATTTTAAAGAAAGAAAAAATTTCACCCCTGACAGGATTTGAACCTGTAACCTTTCGTCTCAAGCCGACGAATGCTCTAACCAATTGAGCTACTGAGGATTCAAGTCCCGTGGCGAAATTTTTAATTCCTTTCTAACCCGTTAACGCGGGTAGTTATGTCCTATAGATTACGAATATAAGTTGCAGTTAGTTACGTGTTTTAATCATCTTATGGAGAATGTTTGTTTGGCATCCAGCGTCCCGATAACCAATCAGCATCGCCCTTTTCACAGAGCATTTATTACATTTGTTGGTGTCTACGTAAGGTATTTACGTAAGGTATCCACATCAAAAGGTTGGGTTAAATTGAAACTCGTTATATTTATTAATACTTAATTAATTATACACATGTCAAGGGCTGAAGACCAAAAAATATTTAAAAAAATGTCAGATTATCATAATCAACGCACCATTACCTCCTTTGGGGTCTCTAGGCGGCATGACTTTCTAACCATCAAGAAATCCGTAGGTATGCTTGTTTGCCTTCCAATATCATAAAAAAATTGTTAGAATCTGGCGCCGAAGGCCAAAATTTTCCGAAGCATGACCAACGTAAACGGTTAAAGCTAAGCAAAAAAAAAACAGATGTTTTTTTTTTTGCTTAGCTTAACGTAGATACGACAAAATTTTCTCCATTTAAATTCCTATAAAAACTTCAGCGACTAAACCTAAGTCACAACAACAATTTTTACTTTAAAATATTGCATTTAATTTGGAACCTAATAAACACGCTACGCATTCATCGTAAGTACTTATTTTAAACAAAAATGCCCAAGATACCAACTAGGTACCATTTCATTTCATTTACTGTCTTATGAGATATCACAGTTTTTAAAAAACTCTTGATAAAATAAAGAAGTACTTAGCTGTTTGTGCGCCAACTGTCTCCTTAACATTTTCACATTATAACTAGTGTATCTCTTTATAATGATGACATTTGTTTATTATATTTTACAGGTATCTATTTAGGTATTTCTATTTAGGTATTTCAATAACGTTGACTAATAACATTAACACATTTGGGTCAATTCGCGTAGTTTTTCCAGGGAAATTTATTACCCACCTACCTACTAAAAAACTGATTCTTTGTCACTGTGTACTTGTCATTACTAAAGACTACAAAAATAAAAACAAATAACAGTTTACAAAACTAACAAAGTCGTTTTTATATCCACTGAACTAAAAAAAAGAAAATAATTTTCTATACTTAAGTAAAATATATATAAAAATATATATTTGAACTCATAGAAGATTATTATTCTCAAATATAGTAGAGCTAGTTTCGTTAGTTTTTAAAATATATTTTTTAATAAAATTTAAAATAGCACAATATTAGAAGTATTACTTTACTAAAATATAATATAATTACAAAAGAAGAGTAAATTCTGTACATCGAAGATATTTACAAAAAATAGGTAAGTACACGCGATGAAACAGAAGCAAAAGAACACAGTTTTAGTTTTCTTAAAATTGTTGACTTGTATCGTGACCGCGATATACTCCGAATCTACTGAACCGAGGTGAGGTAAGGTAAAGGTAAGGTAGTTTATTTAATTTTCTGAGGCCACTAAAGGAGTGCCCATGGGAATGGAGTGAACGTTAAAATATAAAATGGGCTATACTATATGAACACGTGTAAAAATTTAATATATACGTTTTTTTTATTTATGTTATGTGCTTTACAAATTGTCCCGTAGTTTTTTGTTTTGAAGTTACACACATGATGACACTTAATATAAATTGAAGGGTTGAGTTCGAGAACGATTTAACTGATTAAAAAAAAACATTTATTGGTATCGTTGGATTCAGAAAGAAACAATCAATCGATTACTCTTTTAAAATAACAAGAATCGCATTATATCTCGAGATATTCAGTATTAAAACGGTCTAACTGACAAAGATGTTGAGATCACTAGTACAAAAAACAATTGATTGTTAATTAAACCTTAATAAAATATCATAACTGTATCAGTTCAAATATAAAAATTGATTATATCGCCAAAAACTCTTTTAACAAGCGCCATATTTGGGATGATTTTCTTTAGCAAAATTAAAAATAATGCTCCCAATGTTTAAAATTTATTTACGTCAAATCACGTATTTGTTAGTTAAACCATTCTCGAACTCAACCCTTCAATTGACTGATAACTTGAAATCCAGAATATTTGAATGTACAGGTCATCTTACTTAAACATAGGTACATATTTTCAGGTAAGACCGCCTGCAGCAAGCAGAGCTTTGACTGCAAGTAAACAAATTTCGCCAGGTTGATAGCTTTATAAGTATATATATACTTAGTCTGGCCATAAATACTGTTACACTTAAAAATAAAAAAATATTACATTTGAATTTCGAATCTGTCATTTTTATACGATTGTTCATTGTGTTTTCTCATTTTGGCGCCAATACATTGTACAATATTTTGCGATATTAAAATGGAGTGGGGTGATAAAGAGAACCGAATCGCTGTGATTGCATTACACAAAGTAGGTATGGAGCCAAATGCAATTTTTAAAACTCTCCATACACTTGGTTTTAGTAAAATGTTTGTGTACCGGGCTATTAATAGGTACAATGAGACTTCCTCTGTTTGTGACAGAAAAAGATCTGGCCGTCCACGTAGTGTTCGTACGAAAAAGGTGGTCAAAGCAGTAAGGGAAAGAATTCGAAGAAATCCTGTCCGAAAGCAAAAGATTTTATCTCGGGAAATGAAGATAGCACCTAGAACCATGTCGCGTATTTTAAAAGATGACTTAGGACTTGCAGCCTATAAGAGACGCTCTGGTCATTTCTTAACTGATAATTTAAAGAAGAATAGGGTCGTAAAATCGAAACAATTACTGAAGCGGTACGCAAAGGGAGGTCACAGAAAAATTTTGTTTACGGATGAGAAAATTTTTACAATTGAGCAACATTTTAACAAACAAAATGACCGTATTTATGCTCAAAGCTCTAAGGAAGCTTCCCAATTAGTCGACAGAGTGCAACGTGGACATTATCCAACTTCAGTGATGGTTTGGTGGGGTGTTAGCTATGAAGGAGTGACTGAGCCATATTTTTGTGAAAAAGGTATCAAAACATCGGCACAAGTGTATCAAGATACCATTCTTGAGAAGGTAGTTAAGCCCCTTAACATCACCATGTTCAATAACCAAGTATGGTCCTTCCAGCAAGACTCGGCGCCGGGTCATAAAGCTCGGTCCACGCAGTCTTGGTTGGAAGCGAACGTTTCGGACTTCATCAGAGCTGAAGACTGGCCGTCGTCTAGTCCCGATCTTAATCCGCTGGATTATGATTTATGGTCAGTTTTAGAGAGTACAGCTTGCTCTAAACGCCATGATAATTTGGAGTCCCTAAAACAATCTATACGATTGGCAGTGAAGAATTTTCCCATGGAAAGAGTGCGTGCTTCTATTGATAACTGGCCTCAACGTTTAAAGGACTGTATTGCAGCCAATGGAGACCACTTCGAATAAGCTTTTTATATTTTTAATTGTTGTATATTTATGTATTAAACTAACACACTGTAAAAGTAATATATGTTATTTGCAGTTAAAAAAATATTTTTTTTCTTTATTACAATATTTATGGCAAGACTAGGTATATATATATATACTGTTCCCTATATCTATTGATAAATGTTTACAACAATTCGAACAGCAACTGTTCGCTAATGAACGATAAAATTGACGATGAACTCAATCACATTTTTTTTTATTTTTACTTATAGAAAATTATTTTCTTCTTTTTAAATATGTACTTATATAAAAACGATGTGTTTAGTTTTTAATATATTACATATTTTTGCGTTTTTCATTTTAACGATGAAAGTGTTTGGTAACGAAAACTCGGTTGATTTTTTATAGCATTAAATTCAATTAAGCAGACAAATTCCTCTCTTATGAAATAAACGATAAACAGTGAAATTCGTAGTGATAGTATAGAATATTTAAGAAAAGCATTTTAGAAAACTATGGAAAGGAATCTTAGAAAGGATCAAAAGGGAATTTTTGTAACCTCAATTTACCAACTAATGGTCTGGTTTGGTTCCTACCAAACCCTGATCCTTAAAATACAGACTTTATGACCATTTTTCGAAAAAACTGAATGTTACTGACTTAAGTCAAAAAATCTGACTTTAGTGACCATTTTCCGCCCCTGTGATTATCTATACATAGTATAAAGCAAAGTCGCTTTTCGCGTCTGTCTGTATGTATGTATGCTTATATCTTGAAAACTACGCAACGGATTTTGTTGCGGTTTTTTTCAATAGGTGAAGTGATTCAAGAGGAAGGTTTATATGTATATTAACATGCTTCATATATTAGAGAACCACTGATAATTTCAAGATTTCTAATGCGAAGTCGTAAATAAACATATATTTTTGCGCTTGCATTGCAAACGCTGGCTGAACTCTACGAGATAGATCGAAATAATGTACTAAGTATTGTTTACCTTAAAAAGGTCTACAAAAAAGTTCGCGATGGTATGTGTTTATCTCTTAGGGATAACTTACTATAACCAATTTTTGTCCTTTACTTTTTACGAAAAATAATGGTTTATTTACGAAGCGATTTAAAGCAATACAGCATTAATCTTTATCGAAAGTATCTTAAATAGGTTTAACATTTAATATAGAACAATATAGTCCTTTACAGTATGTAAATTACACGAATAGTTTCGGAGATATTACAGGTTTAAAATATAGGGACATCGCAGTTGCAGCGGTAACGGTGCGCGACGAAGCACGCACGCATTTATCGGAGCTCCCTAGGTAGGAAAATAACAAACTTAATAAAAACGTCTTTTTCAGCGCGACATTTTTTATCTAAATTGTATTTACGTTCGTAATTTAATATTCCACACTAATATTCTAAATGCGAAAGTAACTCTGTCTATTACCTTTGCACGCCTAAACCACCCTATCGATTTTGCTGAAATTTGGTATGTAGATAGTTTGCATTCATGAAAAGGACAAGGGGATATTATTTTTTGGAAATTCAACCCCTAAATGGGTTAAAAGGGGTGGCAAAGTATGTATGAGAAAAATATTTTTTTTGCACATTTTTGCATGAAACTTTGAATTAATGCTTTTTAGTACAAATGATGAAACACGTATTTCAGGATTTTTCGAAATTCACTCCCATTGGGGGTTAAAGGGGGTATCTAAGTTTGTATGGGAAATTTAATTCTATTGAATTATTTTGCGTGACACTAAAATAATGCTCTGCAATACAAATTATGAGATACATATCTAAGCGTTTTTTTGAAAATCAACCCCTATGAGAGTGAACAGGGGTGGCACATTTTGCGTAGGAAAAATATTTAACAGTAATTTTTACCATAAGTCCATTACAATGAACCACGTACATCATTTTATCATTAACGAAAAACACACAAAAAAATTGATATACTTACATAGCAGCAAAATTGGTTAAAAATCCCTACTTCCCTACTAATATTATAAATGCGAAAGTAAGTCTGTCTGCCTGTCTGTTACGCTTTCACGCTTAAAACAGTAAACCTCTTTGCGTAAAGTAAAAAAACCTTTAAAAGTAAACAGTAAATTTTTATTTGTTTTTTTGTTGCTGCCCGGACCGGAAATAGAACCCATGATCTCAAGAAGTAATTCCGAAGACGGACGGTTAGACCTCAGAGACGATATGTATATTTCTAAAAATTGACCACGCTCCTCGCATAAATAATTGTGTGGAAGCCGTGCGCAATAATTATATTTACTAGTGGTCGCCCATTGGTCGCAATTTGACTATAATAATTTTTAATATTTTTTTTTTTTTGTATCTTCACGCCCATATCCCCGAAGAGGTAGGCAGAGGCACAACCAAGGCACCCACGACCAGCCGAAGACACTAAGTCCCACAATGTGATAGGTGGCAAGCCTATCGCCAACCGGGCACATATCCAATCCCGACCAACATTTTTTAATTAGAAAATTAGAAAAATCCTATTTTCTTTTTGTTGGCCGACCCGGGATTCGAACCCGGGACCTCATGCAGTCAAGTCCAACACCCGGACCGCTAGACCGCAGAGGCGATTATATATCTTAATAATATCTTCTTGATAAGAACGCCACCTTCATTTCTCAAGACCAACTACTTTGTTTCCAAACTTTTTAGTGCGCCATCTGTGATCTTTTATCGTTATCATCAATATGTATGTTTGTATGTGTCAAATGCATGATAGTGTGGGTAATGTTTTATTTATTGAGATAACGTACTTTTCAGCATTATTATTGAAAAATATTTTTCAATAATACCAAATTTCATACTCCTCCGTTCGCGTAATTTTCGTAAAAAGGGGTCCAAAGTCCTATATAGATACCTACTGATGAAACGGGGGACGAGGTGGCATAAATTAGCGTGACGTCATTCGTAAATGAAGCGAGGTCGGAAGCACAGCCTAGGCTCAAAGTATGACCCTAGACCTAGGCTATAATTTAAAATAAGTATGTCATAAGATTATGTATGTTTTATGTGAAATATTCAATCTATGATTAGGTGAGGCAAGGAAACTTCTGGAAAATAGGCTCGCAAGAGTATAAATATTTCGGCCAAAATCCAAGCTAGCATTCGCCGGTCAGACCTTCAGGATAATAACTGTGATAAAATAAAGAAGAACTCTCTAGAAGAATCTTCTTGGCCTCACTTCCGCCTCTGTGGTCGTGTCACAGCATGTATTATTATCGAAATCCTCTCGGTACGGTATATTTTCGACGGTCCTCGGTAATCTAACGGCTTCATCGCCTGGTCTTTCGCTAGCCGGATATTGAAGAAATCAGCGCGGCTCGTACCAATTTTAGAGAGATTTCCTTAAGAATACCCGTTACACGTTCGCAACACGCGGGTTGCGCCGATCCGACCGATCAACAGCCGACCGCAATCCGGAGGCCAGCAGTATGAGGAGCGACGAACGCACTTTAAGAGCTCTTACACCAGGCTCCGCCGCCACGTCGGAGTCCTCTACGTAACACACAACGAGCACCAACACAACTACGAGCGCTGAAGTAACCGCGACCACTACTACTAACACCGTGAAACCTACGAAGTTCGCACCTTGTCATCGGTCAGGGCTAGTAAGAAGAAGCTCGCCGAGTTGGAAGCCCACGAAAAGCTCGCCGCGCTCAAGTTGGACGAAACGCGCGCCACTGACAGCAACGACTCACCTGAGAGCTGCGACGGTTCAGAAAGCAACCAAGCCGAATGGAAGAATGGATAGAAAAATCTAACAAGGCACCAGAGGAGAAATTGGAAGGACAAGGACAGGGCGTTCGTAAGAAGGAATGCAGCACCGGGAAGATGTACCCCGTCCTGCGTGTCAGCCACCGAACGTAGATGGCTAAAGAAGAAACGTCTACGTTCGGTGGCTGACAGGCAGGACCGCGTTTTCACCCAAGCTGTGATTATGATTAGCGACGCGCCGAAGTACCTACAGGAACTACCTACATTTAATGGACACTGCAACGGCTGGGTCGCGTTCCGTACCGCCTACTACGAGACGGAGGGCTTATTTTCGAAAACAGAAAACGTATCCAGGTTAAGAAGAAGACTCTGGAGAGCAGCGTTGGAAGCCGTCAGCACCAGCACCAGGAACCAGATCCAGGAGCCACTATAAAGGCCCTGGAAAGAAAAGATAAGGGCGCCCGGACGCATTGGGTATAAAAGAAATTCAGAAAATTAGACATGTGACAACCTACGTGAAATGTGTATATTCGCAAATAAGATGTGGAATAGGTACCATCGCTATGATCGGAGCATTGAACAAAAATCACTATTTGTATAATCCGACTTGACCATGTTGCACATAAATTGAACACTCGACTAAGTCTTCATTGTTAAGTTTACAGTGAAACACAAGAAGCATCAACATAAAACCTGAAATAATAAATATTTGTAATAGTCAAGCCCAGCCCAAGCAAGCCCTATAATCTGTTATGGAGGTTGCTCTTTGTTAATTTATAATCTCTAAGACTTCAAATACTGTACAGTCGAATTCCGGAGAATCATACGTCAGGTGTGGAGAGTTCTTCGACAAAGTTGGCGAATGATGTGACAAGTGGTTTTGTTTCCCGAGTTCCGATTCCATTCATGATCTGGTAGAGGAGGTGAGAGGTGGGAACTTTAGGTAGGGTTGTTGAATGCAAAGGACATGACAAATTATATAGTTTCCCGAGATCCTCCTTCATTCATGTTCTGGTCGTGGTGAGAACATTAGTTAGGCTTGTCACATTTTGTGTCATTTAGAGGACTATTTGCCACAACAGTTACACTGCTTATGGGGAACTAGCAAAATAAAGGCTTATTTTACCTCTGTTATATGAAATGTATCAAAAGGATAATGAATGTGAAGGAAGCTAGACAGGTTTGTCTGGCACTCAATACTCTCTGCCCACCCCGTAAGGAACTTGGCGTGAAGATATGTATGTATGTTATAATGGGTTTTCGCAAAGTAACACCTGATTCAATAAAATTATGTTGCAGTTTTAGTGCCCTCCTGAATGTTCTGTTTTTACAGGTGAATGTATGTAGTATTCAGGCTGACGCAATTGCTTATAATTGAAGGGTTGAGTTCGAGAATGGTTTTTACCCAATTTAAATAAATAATATTTTTATACTCTAAAAACGAACAAGTCATCCACTTGTTTTGGATCCTAAGTCATTCTGGAAATATAGAAAATGTGTGTGCAGAATCGCTCGCCAGACAGCCAATGCACAACAATCTCTACTGATTAATTTTTCCTCCCATTTAACCCATTCATTCCACCCAACAAGATCCATTCAAACTTTTAATTTTAATTTACTGTTAAAAATAATAATAAAATATGAATCCACATCTGCTAATCTTCTAATATTTATTACTAATCTTTATATATGTGTGTTTATCTTTCCAGAGGACGAACTAACCTAACCAATTACTAAGTACATTAAATTAAAAGACAAAAGTCTTAACTAAAACAGAATATTTTTTAAGGATTTAAATAAATATTTTATATTTAAAAAAGGAAATTGCCAATACTCCAAAAGAAGAAAAATAAATACATACAAGGAATTGACACTTGTGTGCCCGCAGTTGCATTTGTGTAGTTTGATCTTACTGGCTTAGCTAAGTACAGTTACGTTGCTCTAATACTTGTGTATTCTGTTGTGCTGTGTACCCATTCAAGTTATGCTGTAACTCAATGTTTCTAAATTTTTGCAACAGGTCAATTTCACGGGAGTGTAGTTTTCTTCTTACATTGACACTGGCAAAATCAGTTGCTGGAAGACGTCACTATCAAAGAATAAAAAGAACTATAACATTTTTGCAGCAGTTTTTACAATTTCCTGAGTGTTGGTCTGGTCTCCTTATCCAGGGTAGAACACCTGCCTCCCTCCAGCCAGCTCGTAACAAGCATTCATACTGTCTTTATTTCTGGCTTAGAGTCACCAACACCTGACTAGATCAGATGTCATGGTGCTGGTGATTTCACCGTGACTACTCACCAGGATTGGTATCAACACATTACCTATTTCTGCCAGCCATAACGTCGAGGGTAAGGTGGCTGGTAAACTTACTTTTGCTCGAGAACAAACATTCCGGCCTCAGATTGGCAATGCACAGTTACCACCTTTGGTATCTCTAGGCAGTGTGAATTTCTTACCATCACAAAATCAGTATGCTTATTTGCCTTCCAAAATCATTAAAAAATAAAATTGAACTCTAGCCTAGTCACATTATATAAATCTTTTATTACTTATAAAATAATCGCCTGCACAAGAGCAAACGTAAACAAAATTGTTTAATGAAATGAAATAAAATGCTTTCTTCAAATTTGACATTAGTTCTACATACATTTTATACACATAAAAATGTCATTTTAATAAAACAGACACATCATATTTATTTCTTGACTAAGTTATTACACTATGCAATGTCAAAAAATCAGCACTAAGTATTCTGAATACTTATTTCCAGATTCCAGAAAAGAAACAAAAATTAAATAAAAATTTCAACACCGAATGCAGCAAAAATTAAAGAAAGTATTTTTATCAGTTCTGAATTCATAAAAAAAAAATTAAAAGATGCAACACATTCACTGACCCTGGATTCTGTTAAAAAAATGCATGGTTGGCCTTTATCCAGGTCACAAAAAACTTCTTCTGCAATCTCAAATCACCAGATTTCCAACAAAAAATTAAACAGATATTGAATTCTTAGCAAAAACTAGGATCCAATATGTTGGTAAAAAATTGTTTTTCACCCAATCACACTCCATTTAAGTTTCTTTTCAGCTTATCTGGGTTCAGTAATTTAAGAACACTGAAAGATTTCCTGAAGAAATTAGAGAAAGCTCTATCAGGATAGTTTGGAGCAAGCCATGATTGTAGACTACTGTTGGAGCATCCAGAGGGATACTGCCACTAGACTATAAGAAGAAAACTAATTGTTGACAACTAAAATGTTTTCATAAAAATTAAAAGTTACTTCTTTAAACATTTTATTAGTAAAATCGATAAAAGCATTTCACTGCTAGACTAAATGAGATGTAAAATTTTATCGAAAAATTCAAAAAACAACTTTTATGATGGCCTAGGCACTACGTTCCCAAGAAAACATTTTTTTTCACTTGATGCTGTGTTATTAGTGATCACGTGAGGTTATTTGATACCTTGACAAGACATTAGGCGCAATTGTAAGCTGGTAACTATGTTTAGCTCAAGTTAGCCTAGTTGAATAAAAAATAAGTTAACTTATAATTAGATATACTTCACTAATTTTATTACGATAGACCGTAGACGTTACGAAACACAAATTTGATGAAAGAACATATTCTTAAATCTTTATAATACCTGAATCATTGTGCGAAGTAGGTTTCTGCTTATTACCGACATTTTTAATTGTTTATTGTGCCGACAGTCTAATTATTTTACTAAAATTAGAATTGAAAATTTGTAGGACTGCGAGACGTAATAATACGGAAATATCCGTTTGACAATTGACGCCAGTGTTACCAGGGGGGTTAGAATGTGCACTTTCGTCTCGGCGCGATCGCGTCGTTTCGCTTGGACGATGCGTTTCGTTTCAAAACGTTATAGTTTTTTATAAAGCTAGAACAATCATAACCTGAAGCGATATCGTGTAAACGAAGGGTAATTACCGAATTTGTATGAAAAAACAAAATTTTGTCTATGACGACACGACTTAAAACACGTCAATATCAAATTTGCTATTTGTCAATTGTCAGACGTCTAACGTCTATCGCCGACGTCACGTTTTGCTTGGCACGAACGTTCTACGCTTTTTGAGTTTGACATTTATAAGCGGCCCGAAACGAACGTTCGTTTCAAGACGACGGTGGTTCATTCTAACCCCCTGAAATATTTTTGTCTCGAATCGCCTCGCCAGGGGGGTTAGATTGAACACCGTCGTCTTGACACGAACGTTTCGTTTCGGGACGCTTATAAATGTCAAACTCAAAAAGCGTAGAACGTTCGACCTGTGCAAATTTAGCACCCCTTCTAAGGATTTGCGAAGTGCAAATGACCTTAATCGATAGGTCTACGTTAGGTCTGTATAGGTCCATCAAAATTTTCGTTAGGTCCTTTGATTTTTTTTTATAAATATTTTTTTTAATTTTAATAAAAAAAAATACATTTTAGCACCTCATTCAATGAAAAGCTGACCAATTTAATCATAATCGTATTCTTTATCGTTAGGTCCGTATTGGTCCATCATTTTGGTTTTTAAATTATTTGTTTTATTTGTTTAATTGATAAATATAATAAAAAGCTGCACATGCGCATATCATGCATAAATGGCGCGAAATTTAAATTGCTCCCGTTTCCTTTTATTTTTTAATCAACAAATAAATCAACCGAAGAAAGTTAGTGCAGAAAGTCGTTTTTTTTAATTAACTATGTACCAAACAATTGTTCTTCTAATGCTCTATCAGAATCTGTAACTGCTTTACTTCCGTGATTATTAATTATTTAATAATTAATTTTATAAAAATTAAATTATTGAAGAATTAACTTGCCTATGAATTGAAAAATACAGGCTTTTTAGATCTTTTTTCCCTAAAAAATTTATAATTAAAAAATTTGGGAAGTTATTACATTTATCCCTTTTTGCAAAAATGGAATTCTAATCAGATCTCAACGTTCTGAGATCTTAGAAAGCTTCCCTGACTACTCTCGCGAGAGTGTTACTATGTCTGTGGGTGTGAGTGCGTGTATGTGTATGTAGATTTCAAGAAAATTAAAAAAAATACAAAAAAATTTTTTTTGGAATAACTTTGAAACGACCTAATCGATCGATTCTAAAAATTAAGCAGCTCTTAACCTTAAAAAACCACGTCGCGTCGATCGCCGCTAATCCGCACAAAATTGGTTGATTCGTTTGAAAGATATCGGGAACGAAAGAAAACCGAAAAAAATGTCTTTTTCGGAATTACTCCGAACTTTCTCGTTCAATCAATTTAAATTCAAAGATTCTTTATGAGGCTTAAAAAACTACGTTGAGTGCCACCAACTGCGTAAAAATCGGTTCATTTAACAGTTATTGCGGATTTAAAAATTAAAGAAATAGTGTTTTGTCAGACTTTTGAGCTCGAAAAGCTCAAAAAAGTCATAAACATAATTTTAATTTATAAGTGCCTAGGTATGGAATCAGCGGGGAGATTAAGCGATGGCCTTCAAGGTCAACCATTTACCTAATTTTTTTTGTTCGAAAATTTCTCTTTATTTGCTCTACTATTTATTCAACAGTTTGTTAAACTTTTATAATTTTGTATTATAATTTAATTTAAAAAAATAATAAAAATTAAATTTAATTAAATAAAATAAAACAAATAATTTAAAAACCATAATGATGGACCAATACGGACCTAACGATAAATAATACGATTATGATTAAATTGGTCAGCTTTTCATTGAATGAGGTGCTAAAATGTATTATTTTTTTCATTAAAATTAATAAAATATTTATAAAAAAATTATAAAGGACCTAACGAAAATTTTGATGGACCTATACAGACCTAACGTAGACCTATCGATTAAGGGCATTTGCACTTCGCAAATCCTTAGATGGGGTGCTAAATTTGCACAGGTGAACGTTCGTGCCAAACAAAACGTGACGTCGGCGATAGACGTTAGACGTCTGACAGTTGACAAATAACAAATTTGATATTGACGTGTTTTAAGTCGTGTCGTCATAGACAAAATTTGGTTTTTTCATACAAATTCGGTCATTACTCTTCGTTTACACGATATCGCTTCAAATTTTGTTTATATTATTGTCATACATTAGGATGCTGTTGAGACAGGATTTGCTTATGTATTTGTTATGTGTATTTTTTTACAATGTTTGATGAAGGTGTTTTTAAAGGTTGTAATATTTTTTTAAGTAGGTATTGTTTGTGCTTGTGAAAAATTATTATAATGTATTTTAACTGTTGACGTATTTCAAGTGTAACGAATGTACCTACGAAATAAAGACATTGAATTGAAAAAAATTAAAAAAAAAAGTTATGATTGTTCTAGCTTTATAAAAAACGATAACGTTTCGAAACGAAACGCATCGTCCAAGCGAAACGACGTGATCGTGCCAAGACGAAAGTGCACTTTCTAACCCCGCAGAGCGCTCGTGTATCCCCGAGATAGCCCCATCATGGCGCACAGGTAGTTAAAGCGGGAAAGTTTAAATAAATAAAAAAAACATAAAATTATGTACCTATATATATAAAGGTCTTTTCAAATTAGTGCTCGAAATTTTGCCTGGATATTCTGAATATTAAACTGAATCAGTAAAAAATATATTTTAAAAAATTTGACTTAAAATAAATAAAATATAGCAATATAAAATTTGACTATTCAAGCGCTCAAGTTCAACGACCGCATAACGACGCGCAGCTGACGACAGTGTACCTACCTTACCTAGTTTATGGCTACACGAGTATTTCGTACAGATTTTACCTAGTACGTATTTTCTATGAAATTGGCACTTTGGACTAATTAAATTAATTTTATCATTACATTTCACAGTTGCAAAAAAGGTAATAAATAGGATACCAAATAACGTTGATAGGCAAATTCGAGACCGCAACAAATAACATATTAATAAATTAAAGTACCTAACTTATAGAAAATTTAGACGTGCTACAATTTTTTAATCAAACTTATTTACAATAATAATTTACACACCTATTCCCATTACTTACGTATCCTGTGTTGAACATATCCACTATTAATTCACAAGTTAGCACACTTATCGATATGTCTGAATATAAATACCTAGGATTTTTTTTTCACTTTTTACCTCTACACAGGTCACTATCATTCGTCTTTAACTACACTTCAATTGTAAGGTACTATGAAGTTCACATTTCCCGTAAGTCAAATCTGTCAAAGAATAGGTTTACCACTACCACTTGTGAAAAAGTAAAAGGGCGTCAGGTCTGCTGACCAGGCTGGCGGCCATAGCAACCCTCGGCCTAATCAACATTCGCTATTGGAAAGGTATTTACTCACGAACACATCACGTAAGATAAATTGAGCATTCGCAATAAAAAAAATTAACACTTCTCATCGGCGACCAAACGTCGACTGACCAACTAATTTAAAAAGAATAATTTGTAAATAGCAGGATCGGGGAATAAGGGCCGCCACACACAGCCAAAGGTCGTTTAAGGAATTCCGTTTCGAAGAAATCGAAACGAAAATTCGCCCTTACAAATTCACTCAACTTCTTTGGATTTGTTTGGCAAAGCAAATTTTTGTAATTTTGTTACGGAATTCCTTTTCAAAATAGGTATTTTAAACATCTATGAGATTTATAAAAATCTATGAAAACGGAAAAGTTCCAAATGAAGGTATGTTCGTAGTAACATACCTACATTTGGAACTTTTTCGTATGGAATTTGAGTAGATTTGTAGTGGCGAAAATTTAGTTTCGAAATTCCGAAACGGGATTGTGCAAAAGGGAATCCGCATGTATGTCACCTATGGACTTTGTGATGTGCGGCGGCCCTAAACATCGCTCGGTCGTTCCTTGCAAGTTTCGACTTGCTCGCGCCATGACCTTGGAGACATCTAACACACGTTTCGTGCAGTAAGTAGTAACATCGATCTACTTACGTTTTTGCCGCCGCGCCGCGAGCCGATCAAAATTACTTACCTAATTAATAAAACTACCTATTCAATTTTTGTGAATAGTAATTGTTTGTTATTAACGAAATTTTTTATTTATACAATTTAAATAACTACAAGCAAAATGCCCTCAGGAATGTAGTTAAAATGTTACTTTTATTCAAGCTGTGTTTGAATAGTTTTTCATGACTTAGTAACAGTTGTTGTACCTATTAAACTAATAATAACACACCAACTAGACCCAAATGTTAAGTTATTTTAACCGATTACG
>NJDD01002395.1:42181-55611 GCA_002245505.1 Calephelis nemesis
CCTTTGCCATCATCATCATCATCATCAACATCATCAAAGCCAGTTAAGTGTAATTATATGTTTTAAGTGTTAATTGTATTCTTTGAAAATTATATGTTGTCCAATTTTTTAATTACTCATTATTTGTTATATACAGATATATTGTTTTTTTTAATAACAATGCCTCTATTAATTTGAAAAATGAAATCATTGTTTATTAATGGTATATTTTTTTATTATATATTCTCTATAAAATAAATGATGATTATCAAGTTATACGTAATTATAAATTACATATTAGTTTAATAATATGTAATAATTAAATTGGTAATAAATTGAGACATGCTTTTGTTACAAATAAGACTATATTGAAAATGTAAATAATTCATAAATTTTAATCAGTTGTAATGCTATATTTTATATCTGATAACGATCCAGTTACATAAAAATTTAAACTTATATTATGATAATAGTCCAGTAAAAAGTTAAATGAAACCATGATCTGACCAGTTTTGGCGCAATGAGTAAAAATGTGTTCATTAATACTTAAATAATGATATTATGAAAGAAATTTTGATTAAAATTAAGGGGAAAGGGATGAAAAAAAAAGGGTTGAAAATGCCTTTTTTTAAATAACTTAATAACGGTAGGAAATAGAAAAAAAAGTTTCAAGTAAAAGTTGTAGAGAAAAAAATTCTACACAAAGAAGTTCCTCTTCATTTTTTTGTTATCTGCTTTAGTTTAGCTGCAAAAAATAAAAATTAAATTTGCTTTGTAATTAATTATAAAAACTTACTAGAATTATTACAGCCCTGTACCACGCAGCGCGCGCATCACATAAATATGTAGTAACACTACTACATATGTTTTCCCCTCTACAAATCATTTGTATCATCATCTCAACAAATTTAATTTTTATTTTTCCATTTTGAGTTGGCCACTGAGATACATAATCAGCACCCAAGTCATGTTAACATTTAATATCTATCTGTATCATTACCGTCTAACACTTTTACGTTTTATTAAAATTAGTAGCCTGCGGATAAAATAATATCGCCGCTCGGTAAGGGAGATAGCCCTATTGGCGCTAAATGGCCCCATCTGGCAACACTGAATTTGACGCAAGTTCGAACTTTGACATACAATCATAGACTAGACCACAGACTACGTATGAGATACTACGTATGACTAGACTAAATACTCTTTGATAGAGTACTCAGTACAGTCTCAGATAAGATACTTTATCTGAGAGTACAGTACAGTAGCTTGCTAAAATTCAGTAATCTGTGGACAACAGTACATAAGTTTAAGGCCGGGTTTAAGGCCGGGCCGGGACGTTCGGTTTCCTTAGCCAGTTTCTAGCCAGGAATTCAGATTTGGAATTCTGTGAGACTAGCGCATACATACGGTTTTTGTTATTTGGAATTTCATTCGTACAGAGATCATACGTACTAACCATATTGGTCCGGTCTCCTTTGCAGAATATACCATCTGCCTTTCTGCCAGGCAGCTCGTAAAAGGCGAGCATAGGCTTACCGTCACTAACACCGTGACATCATACTAGGTGGACAAGATTTGCAGCGACTCGCCGGGATTGGTATCACCGCCTTACTAATTCCACCGTCATAACATCCAATGCTTGCCACTGACGTGTTCGGAGGGTAAGGTAGCCGATAAACTTACTTTTGCTTGAGGCCTAACATGCCAGCTTCAGGTTGGCAACGCACCATTACCACCCTTGGTGTTTTTAGACAACGTGAGTTTCTTAGTATCAGGAAATCCATCTGCTTGTTTGCCTTCTATTATCACAAAAAAATGGATTCAATGCAGGGAACAATAATTGATTCCTGTAGCCCTTTTTTTTAATAACGAAGAAGCAACTATTGTGTAAATTTCAAAAAACAAAACGTGTGTGGCTTTGTGAATATTTTGTATGAAAGAGGAGCAAGTACGAGTAGATTTTAGAATACTGTTTCCTGAACCGGAAACCTAGTCATGAAACCGGAAATTTGTGCCCGGCCTAAAGCATAGTAGGTACTTACCTAATATAGGTAAAAAATATAAATAGGCAAATACTTATATTCTAAATCTACGCTACCCCATTGTGAAGGGCCATTCACAATGGACCATGATGGACCGTGACAGACTGTGCGATAATCGCTTTTAGGATTGCGCTGCCGTCCACACAATCGAGCAGGCAGCAGCCGTCGTTTGTTAATTGTCATTCGTCCGAGACGGACGTATCAACCTATTTAAATGTATAGTCAAAATTGTTTAGTAGCCATTTCCAGTATGGTAATATTGAAGCTTTTGCGTCACTCATTTTTCTTCGCTTCAATGCCATGATGTAGCCTCAAAATTAAATACACGCTATACACACTAATATTATAAATGCGAAAGTAACTCTGTCTTTCTGTCTGTCTGTCTGTTACCTTTTCACGCCTAAACCACGCAACCGATTTTGCTGAAATTTGGTATATAGATAGTTTGCATTCATGAGAAGGACATAGGCATATCATTTGTTTTTGGGTTAAAACGGGTGGCAAAGTTTGTAGGAGAAAAATATTTTGATTTCCCCTTTTTTGCATGAAACTTTGAATTAATGATTTATAGTACAAATGATGAGACACGTATTTCAGGGTTTTTCGAAATTCACCCCCATTGGGGGTTAAAAGGGGTGGCTAAGTTTGTATGGGAAATTTAATTCTATTGAAATATATTGTGTGACACTGAAATAATGCTCTGCAATACAAATTTTGAGATACATATCTAAGCGTTTTTTGAAAATCAACCCCTATGAGGATTAATGGGGGTGGCACAATTTGCGTCGGAAAAATATTTAACAGAAATTTTTACCACCCCTACTAATATTATAAATGCGACAGTAACTCTGTCTGTCTGTTACGCTTTCACGCCTAAACCAGTGATCTGATTTTAATGAAATTTGGTACAGAGATAGAATAGACCCTGAGGAACAACAAAGGCTACTTCTTATTACAAAAAAATAGGGGAAAATGGGTAAAAAGAGGGAATGAATGTTGGGAAATTCGTCACTTTTAAAGCTGTAACAGTGAAACTTTGTATTTAGACACTTTATGATAAACGAAAGAACAGCTTTTATGCCAGAGAGGCCGTAAAAGGCGAGCATAGGCTTACCGTCACTAGCACCGTGACATCCTTCTAAGTGATAGTTTGCTTGCCGTTGACGTGTTCCGGTTCGGAAGTACCGTACTCTGCGAACATCCCGGCCTCAGGTTGGCAACGCACCATTAGCGAATTTGGTGTCTCTAGGTGGCATGAATTTCTTGCCATCAGGAAATCCGTCTGCTGGTTTGCCTTCCATTATCATATTATAAAAAACACACTTCAACATCACACAAGAATTGATCTTGGGCGACGATGTGGACGATTTCGGCAATAATTTTCAAATATTTATGTTTAGGGTTCCACAAAGTTGGACAAGTTTCATATTATAAAAGAATAAATTAATTTAGGTCATTATTTCCTTCGTTAACATTACTGTTAACGACGACGGAGCGTATGCGTATTTCGTCATCGTCACAACTGACACGTTGTTCCGTCATGGCTGTAAGCGAATACTGATATGAAATATTTCGAATCTCGATGCGCTTACATTTCAATATTATTGAAGCCACGCCCCCTGAGTATCGTGGATTTCAAGATTTCCAGAAATCTTGTGATATTATCACGATACTGCGATACAGAGTATTACACAGTCAATATTATCGCAGTATCGCGATATTATTGATAATGTAATACTACCCATTCCATCACTATAACGTTACGTTATATGCATAACACTTAGTATAATTTTCTTTTAATTAAATTTCTTTTGTAAACTCCAAAATTTTGGTTGGGTTTAATTTAATTTACTATAGTTAAGAAATGATATTGCAATTTTCACAAATGTGGAGCAGCTGCAGGTTCGTAGGTAAGTATTTTTTTAAATTGTGACAATTTTAAAGTGTAATTCGAACGTTCCTGAAACTGTCATCCGCGCCATTCTACAGCGCAAATAGTGTAGTCGTAGGCATGGACAGTCTAGCGAAATTAAAAAAAAAAACTTTGCGTCGCAAATAATGGGGGATATTGTTATCTCACTCCCTCTTTGCGGTTTCTCTCTTCCTCAAAGACATTTATGCCCTTTGAACATGTAGTTCTCTTACTAGTCTGTGGTCCCTTTATGGACAGTTACTTTACTCTGTGGTCTGTGGTCATTTGGTGGGAAAGTTTGAATGTCATAACTTGGTCACAACCATAAAGTATATTAATAAATAGGTATAGAGTAAGCAGTCTCTGCAGCTGTCAAATCAAGTGTCAACGAAAATGAAACAGTAGCGCCATGCCATATCGCGTTCGAGAACAAAATATTTAATATATAGATATATAAATATATATGTCATGGTATAACCTCTATATAGACCCTTTATGAGGACTTCAGATTTAATTTTTGTGACAATAAAATATGACTCTAATTTGTTTATAAAAATATTAATGATTATCAAATTACAATCATTTTTATTGTCACTGGGAGCTGCATGGGGATGAAAATAAAACAGGTTTCACTGTGATTTATATAATCTTTTGTTCATTTCCCTAATATCTTCATTATTTCCCTCTTGTACCAACACAGTTTTATTTTTTAAAGTTGAATTTTATTTACTCCAGGCTCTATCTTTTCCTTTGACCACATCTTTGTCTTAATCAAATCCAGCGAAGAACCCAGCCATGGTTGTTTGACATCTTTTTTTTAAAAACTCCCATTCACCGAGTCATACAAGGTGTGAAATAGGTGTAAAACATCAAAATCTGAAATAGAAAGAAATTCATTTAATTTCAACGATCATAAAATTTAATATTGTAAAAGATAAAACACAGAAGAGAGAGTTTGATAATATTTTTTTACATTGTTTGCTTCTACAAAATATTTACTAAATAATTCTGTTTAAATTTTCATGTTTAGGTCATGTGATATTAACATGACCAAATTGTTACGTACATAATAAGAATGTATTCATCCTAGTTTTAATAAATATATTACATAAAATGAATGTAAATTATAAAAGTTACAAAAACTGACTGCTTAGTATGATGAAAGATTTAAAAAATAAAGCTTTCATATTTAAAAGACAAAAATGAAAATGTTCTAGTTATTCTAGTACATACACAAAGCAAAACTGAACAAAATCAATGTCAATAATGTTATGTAATATAAATTTACAGTTTTTATTATACTGCCTCTTTGGTCAGTTGGACTTCTACATAACATCTATTATTATAGTTAAATAACCTCCTTGGTTATATTCAAATTTATTTTTCTGTACACCAATTAATTTTAATAATCTATTTAAATGTGCATTAAGTAGTAAATGAAACAATCATTAAGTACATAAAACTAAAGATAGCAAAACTACCATAAACATTTTCGATTGGCATTTTAGGTTAGAATTTATCGTTTTCATTTAAAAATTTATTTGTAGTTGTAAATGTATTTACCTTTTTCAAAAACGGTTCTGAAAACCTACGAAGCTTTCAATTCAAGTTATTGAATTAAAATATCCAATTCAAAATACAGAACAGTTCTATCTAATCATAATACCTAATTATATTATAAGTTTTAACAATGTTTTGTGCTTACGAGTTTTATTGAAGACATCATATTACTCGTAGTTATCATAATCTCGTTGCAGGAACAAAAAACAATTTCTGTAAAAACAAGTTCATATCGAAATGCTTAATTAAAATACTGGTGTAGGTCAAATAGGGCAGATCAGACAGAAAAATCAATCTAGTATGTTGTGCGGTGCTAGTATTCTCAATCTGCAAATCCAAGATCGGGTTCAAAACAAAAAAATAACATTTTAAATGAGTTAAACATGGAAACACGTTTTAATGTTTACAAAGTGGTTTTGAAAACATGGCGGCTGGGTTGCCAACGTTATGGCTACGGAATCGTACTATTCCTACAGTTTGTTATGTACTTTAGGTAAAAAAGATATTCAGTTATTTTTATATTATATTGTTTGTACTAAAATTGGAAGGAGTCTCTGTTTGTTTAGAAAAAAATAACAACAATTAGTTATGAAATAGTAAAAAAAATTCAGTTTATTTCAGATCAGATCAGAATTTTCTTTATCGGGGTTGGAAAAAATTTAGTATAACATTTTTTCGTTACACGTCACATTTTTCCGTTACGCGCCATATTTGTTCTTATCGCTCCCACGCGTGATTCGAAGTATACTTTCTCCAGCGGAGTAGGGATTGGCAATAAACTTTATTTAACCAATTTCTGTAAAGTTGCATATTGTAAATTATTTTTTGAAAAATAACGTCATAAAGAAGTTTCACTTCTTCACTTATTACGAGTGTACGCTAGTACACGCACACATTTTTTTATTATTTAGAACCAAATCTAATGACTGAACTCTTGGGGGACCACGAGCCCGGACTCTATTTTACGTTATCATTTATCAACCAGTTTGTTTGTCGTTTGTCTGTCGGTGTATCATAATTTTTGAATGAAGACAATGAAGGTTTATTGAAAATTTTAACTTTTTGGTTTTATTGTTAGATTATTTTTTTTTGTGTTTGTGAAAATTCTGCTGAGCACCAACTTAACTTGTTTTAATTGCATGCTATTATATTCCAATGAAACGAGAATAAAAGGGATTTTATATTGCTATATTTTTTTAAGCTAAGCTCGGGCCTATCGTGACGTTTATAATTAACGTTTTTCGAGGGATAAAATAAAATTCTGTAGAAATATATCTGTATAAACTAAAACTGTATTTAGTAAAAATTTCAAAATAATCAGCTGAATGCTTTCAGAAATTTAAAATAGTTTCCATATTTTTGATCTCCTGCAAAAATTGCTTTTTTGTAGATAGACTTATTCACTTTGTGCCTATCGATTTATTAAAGGCAGGTAAGTACGTTTAAATATACTAAATAAATTAAATGCGTTAATAGATAAGGCATAACATAATTTACCTATTTATAAGGAGAATAATTTTCATAAACTAATTTTGTTAGACATTGAGAAAATGCCGTAGCGTTTGCCAAAGCTTTAAGGATTTAGCAGTAGGTCACGAATTTTATGTATATTGTTTTTATACTATGATTGCCGTAGCATTGATGATACTACCAATGTCTAGGAAAAATCGTATTTGATCAATTATTTTAAGAAAAGAATATTACCCAAAATTTTAATTTAAACTGTAGTAAGGGCGTTGTGGAATGAATGTATGTGGAATGTATACGCGCCAATTTATAATTGACTTTAACTTCGTACAGTGTATCAAAGATCGTACAAATAGGATCGATTCAACTTTACGGTTGGCAACCCTGTTATTGTAGTGTTGCCGTATATCAATAATGAAATTTTATAAAATGGCAATAAGGACTGCAGCGCTACCTTCCACACAATTTAAGAATTAAAATAATCAATTTAAAACTGCTGAGAACTGTCAAATTCACTGACCGAAAAGACCATGAGGAGAACAGTCTCTCTGTATGAAAAGTGTCCACCTGAATGCTATAGTATAAATTAGGGCGGCGCCACAGTAGCAGCTGAGTAAATTTTAAAGGAAGCGCCAAAAGTTATTAGAGTAGGACAGAAAAATGAACAAAGAAAAAAAAACTTCCGCTTTGTTATGGCGCACTTTTTAAAATACGCATAAAATAGGAAACAATACATATTTTTTTTTACGTATCATAATTCAACGTTTTATTAGTAAATACTAAAAAAATAAATGTATAAGTAAAATAAAAAAAAATACATTTTAACACTTAGAGAAAAAAGTTCATGAAACAAGAATGAAAAAAAAAAAATAACTTAACATAAGTGTCAGTTTTTAGATTAAATTATAAAACTCGACTCACTTCAATTCGTCTACGATTGCTACATTCACACCTACTCTGATTATACACGAGCTCCATTCTGGACGAATGTTGAACTGTTATTTCAAGCTTACAGCTGGACACTTTTTCAGTTTGTCCCTCATACAAGATAGTTCTCCTTACCTCTATCCTCCATGGTCGTAGGTTCCCTAGTTGTATGTTACAAATAGTGTAAACCAACGAACGGTGCGCGTCACGTCGGCGCCTGGGTATTTGTTCCAGTATACGTGTTTACATACATCAACAAATCTAGATTTAAATTTGTGTGTTCGACAAATATTACATTGGTGAAACTCTTTCCATTGATCTAAACTAATTACTCAATAACTGCGATCATCTTGTCTCTTGATAGCGCAAAATATCGAAATTACGGTTGTAATTGCGATTTTCACAACTGAACAAATAAATTGGTGATAATTTTATTTCCTTAAATATAAACAAATTTACCTTAGTGAAATAAAAATTACATTCAATACTGAGATAATATTTTGTAAGTCATTTTTTTAAAAGAAATTATAAAAACATGTTTTGTAATTTTTTACTATGGCTACATTAAGACCAACCAATCTGATTGATTTTTGTACGTCAATTTCCGAGGTCTTGTGACGGCGCAACATTTGAACTCTGTGTAGTGTGTACTGATAAATTTGTGTAGTGTAGATAAAATCCAGAAATGTGTGTTCCTTTTACATCTTAGATAAACCTATCTACTCTGTTTCTATTATTAATACAGATTTTAAGACCACAGGGTAAGTCTCGTCGTGAAATATTTAATCATCTCGCAAGCACGCAATTCATTTTTTGTTATTTGGAGCTATTATTTAGTTATTGATTTTGTTTTTAACCATTGTTTAAATCAAAGATACCTACCTCATAAAATTGATACATATACAATTTTTTTGTGGTTCCTATTTGTCGATTGCCGATTGCATAATTTGATTATTTATACGTAGGCTGTGAGAATAAATAAAATGCATTTCTGTTTTTAAATTATGTCGATAATAGTTACGAGAATAGGTACAATAACAATGTTCATAGAGTCAAATATTGATGTTTTAACTAAGTGGATATATTAAATTCCAATATTTTTTCTTAAAGTTACATTCATCTAAACAGTAAACTTACATTATATTTAAGTAATTCATACAGTTCATTTTAAATTTTAACAAATACGAATGGGCCTCTTGCAATCCAAATCATTCTGTATTTTTAAATTTTTATTATTATTATATACGTCAAAAAGTAATAAATTATAAAAAATCGGCATGTTTCTCTCTGACATCTACAGGCGGTCAGTGGACAGAACCACCAATGTGCTTTTATATAATGCAAAAATAAAATGTGAACTTCATTGCTGGCGTATCCTGGTAAAGGTATGGTGATACCTATTGCAAATGGACTTACTAAAGCAGATGTTTGTTGTCTAACTGACGACGCTATTCGCTTAAACCACACTCGACACCGGCCGATTGACATTTGCCATCACGCCCTCTGAAGCAGTAACATATAAAAGAGGTACCTAGGTCGGTCGGTTGGGAAAGGAATTTTAAAGCCTCTTGGTCTGTCGCCATACCTACTTGCCAATCGCTGTCCTTCCGGTGTACTTTCGTTAAGACGTGACAACTCATTGCCAACTGGTGGTTACTGGTCATTCCACTAAGCCAGTCAGTCGGATTGGGTAACCTACCTATTCCTAACGCAATAACGTCAGTGCTCGCCTTTATGATCCGTGTTGGAGACTGGTGATAGTTGGTAAACATAGCTAGCCTTGAGGTAGTTACGCATCAGTAAAATTAATGGTGTCAACAGGCGACGGCTGCCCCTACCATCAGGGACCCACAACCGCCACCATGATAGCTTGAAGTAATATTGTTTTCAAATGCTAACTGTCCGCTTATGGTAACCTCCCAGTGCCGTCTGCATGTTAGGTAGTTATCTAATAACGAAATGCTAACAACTATACTTTAATACAACAAACAATTATTGCTACGTATTGTGTACGGGATAGAGATGCCAAAACAAGGTTTATTATATTTTTTTGTAGCTTTGTCCATTTGTTCACTTTTCACGTAAAAACTACTTTAAAACCGATTTTTTACCACATGGGCAGTAGCTAGCTTATAGCCATTAGCCGGGTCAACATCGATGTGAAGTCACGGTTTAGATTTTTAAAAGGCTAATCTGATTTGATTTCATATGCCATTCCTCAGTTTTTAATTAGCAAAAGTATAGGTTGTAGAAGAAATAGCTCTAAGTAGGTATGTCTAGTAGCTTAAAGAAGGTAAAAGAAATAGACGACGAGGATAAAATAAACACAACTCGTTGCGTTAAAGACCCGTAGGGCTACTCGTATACAAAGGGTGGTATTGGAATTTGGCATCGGATGTGTAATTTTTTAGTATTATTAACGTAAATTAGTTCCAAAAATCAACGAATCGGATAAAATATTAATATTATTGTTAACTAAATGTTAACGATTCGCTAGTATTGTTTACTTGATAAACCTACGTAATATATAGCTATACGTAGGTAGTAGGTATATACCTGTATACAAAAATATATTGTAGGCATGTTATATATTCTTACCTAATCGCAAAACAATGGTTTAGCGGTTAATAAACGTGCATAAATTAATAATTAGGTAGGTAATTGTTGTATGTGCCGCATTACATTACTGTGTGAATTGTTGATGGTGGTGGTGGTGATGGTGGTGGCGGTGGTGGTAGTAGTGGTAGTGATGGTGGTAGAAGTGGTGGTGGTGGTAGCCACTCGGCCGTTAGTTGTGACAGGTAGAGGCGCCTAGCCTCGTCCGCTCTTGCCAATATATATAATGGTGGTTGATGTTTGGCACTGCCGTGCTCTCAATATCTTTCGATTTCGGAGGCTTATGCAAAGTTTAGGATAGCGATTTTGGACAAAAAAATGCATAGAGTTGGCCGCGCACACTGGTCGTCGCTTATGACAGTTTCTACTGGAAATTACTTTGAACACACACACCGTTACCGTTTTACTTATTTTAAAAGTTTTTACACAAATTTTATACACATTCCAAACAACAATGTGGAAGTTTTTCTTGCTCAAACTACCTATACAGTTTGAAAAAAAAGACACTAGAGAACTTAACAAACTTAACTTATCGCCTCTGTGGTGGAGCGGTTCAGGTGTTGGACTTGGCTGCATGGGGTCCTGGATTCGAATCCCGGTTCGAGCAACAAAAAGAAATTTGGGTTTTCCAGTTTTCTAATAAAAAAAAATTGCTCGGGATTGGATATGTGCCCGGTTGGCAATAGGCTTGCCACCTATCACATTGTGGGACTTTGTGTCTTCAGCTAGTCGTGGCCCGTGGGTGCCCTGGTTGTGCCTCAGCCTACCTCTTCGGGGATATTTGCGTGAAGATACTGAACATTATTTTTGAAGACCTATTCATAGATAAGTACCCCACACTTATGGATTTGATCAAAGAAAAAATGTTGAATTGTGTGAACAAAAATGAACCCCCAAATTGTATCTTTATTTTTCTATGCTTCACAGAATACATCTACTTATTAAGTTTCAACAGTATAGTTGTTATACTTTCATAGAAAAGTGGGCGTTACATACGGACGGACAGACAGGCAACTGGCCGTTGAGCTTTACCGAAACCCGTCTCCCGACTCCCTGTGATGACAGTTTTTTTTGGTTCCCGTAGCTAAATGCCGCAAGTCTCAATCATATTTGAGACTGAAAAATACATCTGCGAGATAAGTATATCTGTTACCGGGAACCACTGTATCCAGATTGACTTGTTTAGTTGCCGGAAAAAAATCAATGTAGTAAGCACTATCACTAGGTACCGAAATAACTACCATTATCGAAATCACTAGGTTCGCATAGGTAACTTTAAGTCTAATCAAAAAAATAAAACTATAACATGCCTTACATGTTTATGATTTAGGTTTGATACTATCTCTCGGCAACGATAAAGTATTGTAGTATAACGATAAAGTGTTGTTAAGTAAAGTGCAAAATGCTAAAGTAAGAATAACAAGAGATACTTCTCACGATGTTGTACTCGAGCTGGCCGACACTATAACTTTTAACTTTTAAAACTAATAACTTTTGGCTAATGTTGGAAGCCGGCGTCTTTATTATACAGTTTAATGAATTTATTAATGCAAACTATCTAAAAATAGTCGGAAAATTAGTCAAATTATGTGACGTTAATAAACTGATTACAATTTAAATTAAAAATCAAGGTCTTAGGCCACATGAGAGAATTTATACTTTTACGGTTCCGTGAGCCTTAAGGCCTTGGCTTACTCTTACATAAAATTTGTTTTTAAACCAAATTTGTCTTTCTCAAAATAGAATTCAAGGTGTTTCATTCTACGGCGCACTCGCCTATAACACAGATAGAAAGTTGATTAGTGCCATAGTCTGGCTTTGGAGTATGGTAGTGGGTAAATTTGTTTAGGTATCCAACAAGATAACCATCCCTGGCAACTGACGTACTTACGTAACTTACGTTTTGAGTCTGTAGGCGCCACATACTATTTACGGGTTGTATTTAAACATCGATGATATCCCAAAACTCTACTCAGCTGTGAGTTGAAGGGGCTTATAATTAAGAGATCCATTTAGGTACCTACCTATTGGTTGTGCCGCTGACAGGTGGCAGTGCCATGGGCATTAGTAGTATACTGGACATACTACTAATGCCTAACCTACCTAGCGACAGGTCCGAAGTTCGCATTGCGCCGTCAGGACTGTGTGACAGGAGTGACATTCTCCACAAATGCGGAAGTATGTCATCAAAAAAAGCTAATTTCACGCTAAAGTACGTTCCTCATAGTAATTTATTATGTACTTATGTTTAAATTGTTTGGTTGCTATTAAGATTTGGAAACGAAGATAACGTTATCTTAACATTATATTTATACCGTGGCCTTTCCATTGACTTTACAGTCGTTACGTAACGTACGTTATCAGGAGATACGGAGTCGTCTGTACGACTACTCACCAACCGTACTGTTTGATGTAAAAATATAACTAAGTATTTAGTGTAAATGAAGAGTCCACGATCCAATTAAAAATAGTAAACATGTGAACTCGAGAAGGTCCGAGTACTTTGTGACAGTTTAGACTTGGGAGGTTTTAAGGCAGCCCATTGTGGCCCAGCATGAAACGTACCCTTTGTCTTTCTCCCGGTTCTAAGCTACCTACTTTTTCTTTCCTGTCGAGTTTTCATTGGTTCCATTCGGGGCGGAGACAAATCCAACGAATCAAAAACGATATTTCTCCCGTGTTGGTCCGGACTCCTTTGCAGAATAGACCATCTGCTTTCTTGCCAGGCAGCTCGTAAAAGGCGAGCATAGGCTTATCATCACTAACACCGTGACATCTGACTAGGTGGTAGAGTTTCGCAGCGACTCGCCCGGATTGGTACCACCGCTTAATACCTATTCCTGCCGCCATAACGTCATGACTAGTGTTGCCCAAATGCAAGAACAAGACGAGACTTAGCCAGTCTTGGTCTTGGTCTTGCGCCAATA
>NJDD01002395.1:55688-86917 GCA_002245505.1 Calephelis nemesis
TGGTCTTGCAAAAACGCAAGAACAAGACCAAGACTGCAAGACCAAGACTGAATTTGGGCAACACTAGTCATGACGTGTTCCGGTTCGGAGGGTAAGGTAGCCGGTAAACTTACTTTTGCTCGAGGCCTAACATCCTGACCTCAGGTTGACAACACACCATTACCATCTTTGGTGTCTCTAGGCAGCGTGAATTTCTTATCATCAGGATATCCGTCTGCATGTTTGCCTTCCTATAACATAAAAAAAACAACAATAAAAATTGTTCTATCAGATCTCGAGTTATAGGTGTTGAACAAACCCATTTTTGTTTTATATAATACTAGCTGTCCCGGCGAACTTCTTTCCGTCCGTTCAGTTTGTTGTTTTCCCTAGGTACCTCGCTGTTGTACAGAATAAAATGTAATGTGTTCTAAGGGAGGTACCCATCTATTTATCTGTTTTCAGCCTAGTCAGTTTAACTTACACGACTTTCTTAATAATATATAACTCCAAGAACATCTTTCATAATTATGTAGGTACCCGTCGAATTTTCATTGTTTTTAAGATGTATTCTGTTGTTCGGGGCGGACACAAATCCAACTAATGGATAATCATGAAAATTGGTCCAGCAGATCTAGATATATATATCAAGCGATACCTCGTGAAGTGCTTCAGAGAGTTGTAATATGAAGCAGCTGCATCTCCCTGGGTGCTTAGGGCAGCGGTTACCTCTCAGTCCCATAAAAAATATTTGTTTTCACTCATTTCTTCCCAACTGAAAATTTGCTTAATTATTTTAAACGCAATAATTCGAAGATAAAGAAAGACCACTACCCGTAGCGTGGTCAGTACGTCAGTGGGAGACACGAAATTGCCAAAAACACATCCAGAAATTTCCTCTCACTTGAAAATGTGTCAGATGATAGTTTACATGCTATTTTGAAGAAATAAAAATGTGAGCTGGCTGAAAAAGTTGACAGCTGATGCAGTGAAATGTGTGGCGTTTGAGAGTTACATAAGTCTGGTGACTAGGCTTGATTAGTTCATGTACTAAGAACTAATAAGAATTAATTCAGTTGACAGTACTAGAACGAACTATTCCGTAACCGTATGCTTAGTCGTTCATTAAGTACATCTATTTCGCAACGTTTTATTAAGGACGGAATCATAGACAAAAAATAGAATGAAATATGAATACGAAGAATGAATTGTTTGTTGCGCGCTGTTATTGGACAAGGTGTTTCAGATGTGATCGAACGTGAATAACAAATTATGATATTTTGACTTTTAGTATTATTGAAATAGAGATCGTAGTTAATTAGTTTGATAATTATTAGAAATAACTTGATGAATATCACTACATAGTATAAAACGAAGTCGCTTCCTCTAGCCCTATGTCCATTTGTTTGCTTAAATCTTTAAAACTATGCAACGGATTTGGATTCGGTTTTTTTAATGGATAAAGTGATTGAAGAGGAAGGTTTATATCTAGTTGTAAATAAGTTGATAAATTTTTGAAACACATTTTACATAATCGTTGTAAACATTTTGATTATTAAATAAGCCATTATAAAAATGACGTTACAAATGGAGATAAAACTTTTCATAAACATTTTAGAATGAAATTATAAGCCTGCAAAGTATAAAGGAAAATCAAAATATAATTCATTCCGTGACCCACGTGAGAATCGTAAGACGTAACCTTTTTAATGTACTACTGAACTAATAGTAAGTACTAGAAGTCCGAACTAGTACATTCGAATAACTGTACTAGTAGGTACGGAGCGATCGTTATTGTGACCGAGCAATAACGACGGGTTTTTTACCACGTATTACAAAATACACGTTGCCACTTGCCCGGGATTAGATAAGTGCAATCACTCCGGGTGTGTGAAACATGAACATTGAAGATAGTTTCAGGAGAAAGAAAGTTTATTTTATTATGTTCCGACTCAACATCAAGCTCATTTTCATTATCTGTCTTATTGCTGCTTAAATTTCACAGCAGTTTTGCGGTGGCAGATGGCCGAGAAAGTTGTAAGCTTTTCTCAGCCTTTTTAATAATAATAATAATAAACAATAATTTACGCAAAGATGTAAAAAATTGGAAAAATAATTGCTCAAAAATTAATCACTATAGGTACGATAAGATATCGCATATCCACGGTAAATTAATTACGCTAAAATGGTACAAAATCAAATAATTTATCTATTTAGATACGGAAATTAACAAACATAAGTACCTAAACTAAAACAAAACTTATTCATCTTAAGAGTGTTATACAATGATATTCTGGAAAGAACAAATTTAAAAAGTACCTAGTTCATTGAGTACAACCGTTCTGTAAGAAGCCGACCACGCGTCTAGGCTGCTCGGTCGGTTACTATACACTATAGTTACAAAACCTGACTTTATGTCTAGTGTTGTTTGGCCGCGCAGTCTAGTATCTTGTAGAGCGAACTGGGGCCAATATTCATTTAAATCGAATGATATATAGAGCAGTTTTGTTAAATTAAAAATTAATAACGTATTTATTTGAATAAGGATTAATATCATGTTGATAAATACAGCATAGCTATAGTACAGTATAGCTATATAGTATTCGCTACAGATTATACAGGTCTACGTCCCGACTTCGGCGCGCTCTGACGACGGGGTGGCATCGCCGCCACCGATACCTACGAGGACATATTGCATTCCGTTTTGATTTCATCTGTTTCTAAGTCATAAGTTAAACAGTTCGACGGTTTTGTAATCTGTAATAACTTGAACCATCATGAGCTGGATTTTAGACTTTATTAATATTTATGTTACGAACATTTGTCTGTCTTGCAAATACAAAGAAAAGGCTCTGATTTTTTTAAGAGATCTTCTTAAAATCGCAATAGTGCAGGCTGGTGTTATTAGAATATGTATTTTATGTTAATAATACAGGGACATGAAACAACACGAGGAAAATGTATTAATTTTGAATCTGCTCATTTTTTTATTGCAGTAAATAAAGATGTGCGCTGCTAAAATAGACATAGACAAGCCACTCTATGATCAGAACACGTATACGGGCCGAGCGAAGCATTTCCTGCGGCTGACTAACCCTTTGAATGTATTTGCCACGACTCAAGAGTTGGAAGAAGCAAAGAAAGTTGTTACTGAGTTCAGGTGTGGATTTTTGCCCAATCCTTATGTCATGCGCCAGTTTGTGGTTCTGTCGTACAGTTGCCTGTAACACCCTTACTTGTAAGCCTCAATTCGCTCTTGTAAATCACATCTGGCGTCGACCGATCGAACACATATCTTAATCATTACTCTACGAGTTTTTGATGCGTTGCTTCTTAGATCAAAGAAACGGGGAGACATAGCGAGTAGGCATGGAAATTGTTAACGCGTTAACAGCCAGGCCACGGGACAATCGCTAAAGCGAATATTCGCGCGGTGCGACCGGCGGAGCGTCTGGCGACTGAAACAAAAGTATCGCAATGTTCTTAGCATGCCATGCGCCGCGGCGACTTGCGGGGGCGACTGGCAGCGCGGCGGGCGTGCAAAACAAACGTATGAATCAGCAAAGAACAAGCCACGAAGTCGAGCGGCAGTCGCGGCGAATAGTACAGTATTTAAATGAGTTTAGTTGTTTTCGCCGCGAAAAATGAACACCGAGATTTTATTGCTGAAGTACTATCTGGAAATAATGTCAAAAATAATTTTTACATTGGAAATTCTATTTGCATAGACTTTATTCTCCAATTCAGGTTGAATATTAATAAGAATGTAATCGAAGGTTTCAATAGTCATTCTAGTAAATTTAAAAAGTTTTTTTGGATTTATTCTGATTTCTGTATTCTTCGTACTACTTGTAGAATTCTCCTTTGAAGATTAGACCATCTGCCTTCCTGCCAGGTAGCTCGTAAAAGGCGAGCATATGCTTACTGTAACTACCGTGACATCTGACTAGGTGGTAGAATTTCGCAGCGACTCGCCCGGATTGGTATCACTGCCTTAACTATTCCTACCGCCATCGCCATAATATCAGTACCTGCCGTGGACGTACGTGTTCCGATTCGGTGGATAAGGTAGTCGTGAGGTAGTCAGTAAAACTTACTTTTGCCCGAGGCCTAACATCTGGCCTCAGGTTGGCGACGCACCATTACCACCTTTGGTGTCTCTAGGTGGCGTGATTTTCTTACCATAATGAAATACGTCTGCTTGTTTGTTTATAATACGAGTATTATAAAAAAAATTCACTATGGGACTTCCTTACTGGTCGCGGCAGCGAACGCGACAGGCCTTGGCCTGCAAACGGTACCGCGCGAATTGTCGCCTCGCCAGACGCTTCGCCGTTCGCACCGCCGGTTCCCGTGGCCTAGCGCTAACCGTAAAGTACGCTTCTTGCAACACTTAACTTTTACTTCGATATTCAACTTACCTGATAAAATAATTTATTGTACTATAAGTATAGCCTGTTTTTTAATCTCAGAGACTGAATTGAAAGATGCAAATGTCAATTTTACACATAATGATAACTGGGGGGTTACCATAAGCTCTTAAAACAGTATTATTTCAATAATACTAATTGTCATTAGAGAAAGACAACCTTATGACGTATATCATAAAGTTGCTTATAAAGACGGGCATTTAGCAAGATGGAAATAATACTGTTAAAAGCGTTCATGGTAGGGCCCCTGTGCTTTTATTGTAGTGCTGTCTTACGATACCGATTTTTTTCCAACGAAAATAATATCGATTTTCGATGTATGAAAAACCTTTATTTATTAGCCACTTTCAACAAACATCGAAAAAAAATGTTATTTCAAAGAGACCAAAGTTATTTCCGAGCTGGTCCCGTTGCCGCCAAGTCTAGGTCTGCTGATGAAATCGAAGAAAATGGGCGAAATAGTGATGATGCTAATACACAGAAATACTTTTATAGTTATAATAGATTTAGCAAATATGTGTATATTCTCTATAACTGACAGCTCGTAAGAGGCGATCAAAGGAGAATCTTGTCATTACCAACAATACCACTGGTGGTAGAGTGCTGTACAGCAACTTGCGTGGATAGGGATCCCCCGGTTTAGCTATTACTGCCGCTATAGAGACGGTCGTTTTCATTCCAGAGGGTAGGACTGCCGATAGATGTATGTACTTATGTAATTGTTCTCATAATGACGTACCTACAACATATTATATTATGATGTCTATACGGTCCGGTTCTGTCTTACTATCAGGGGAGCCTCGTAATTGTTCGCTGTTTTTTGCCATAGAAAAAGTTTGTTTGTAGTTACGTAAAAAAATAACCATTAGAATTAAATGTATGAGAAACAGCGATGGAAGGACTATATGGTCGATGTATTAAAACTAAATTTAAAATATAGGTACATACAAAAGACTAATGGACCAATTCTGACAAATCTTTTTTTATTGTATTGGTTATTGTCAAGATAGGGGAATGTTCTTATAATGAGAAAAACCAAGAAAGTTACAGAGGAAGTGGAAAAAACAATACTTTAATTATTTTTTCATACAAACTGTAGGTAAGTAGCTATAAATTTTAAGCGATATGAAGTCTACCGGGTCGGTTAGTTATAGATATTGATGACGAATTAGACAATTTCGAGTATTCAAGTAAGTACCAAGTCGTTATCTGAATAAAAAATAAAATTAATGTTTAAAAATACAAGTGTTATTTTTATGAATTTTGTTTTGAAAATAAACAAATAATCACATTTATTAACCGACGATTATGAAGCATATTACTATTGTTTAAATTTATTCTCAATACATAATATTTTACGATTTTCCAGAGTAACTTTTAAAAATCGGTAATAGATATTAATAAGATTTTTCGATAATGGTACGACACTATTTATGAATTACAAAAAACTTACAACACTGCTAATGTCAATTTAGTCTCTGGGATTAAAAAACAGGCTATAGTTATATGTAAGTGTAGTTGTGATATTAAGTACATAGTTCTAGCAAATTATATTATAATTATTAATATAATTCTGCTACTTAGAGCACATAAAATGACATATCCGATTACAATTTCGAATTTGCAAGAATTGCAGATTAAATTAAACCATTTTTTTAATTGGAGTAATTGGTACCACCGCCTTATCTTTTCCTGCACCATAACGTCAGTGCCGTTGACGTGTTCCTGTTCGGTGGGTAACTTAGCCGGTAGACTTATTTTTACTCGCGGACTAACATCCCAGACTCATGTTGGCAACGCATCGTTAACACTTTTGGTATCTCTAGACGGTGTAGATTTCTTACCAACAGGAAATTCGTCTGCTTGTTTACCTTACAACATCATAAAAAAAATCCGAAAGATCGAAAATTCGTAAGATGAAAGGAGAGTTAAACTACTGTATGTTCTTACCGCATTTCATACTGTGATTTTCGTTTCGCTGGCCAGTATATCCTAAAGATTTTGCGAGGCGGTTGCACCTTTTTTACGTGAGAGATGAGCGAACAATCTCACGGCTCCCCTGGTGGTAAGAGACCACCGTGACCTATAGACACCATAGATGCACACACGCGCGCCGTCGTCCTGTCGATGTCACCGACATGTTGGGCCTGTGGTGCAACCGGCTACCTCACCCTCCGTACCGGAACATTGCAGAGTCGTTATAGCACGCAGTGTGCAACAGTGTTTTTGTTCTCGAATAATAATAAGCTCAGTAATACTGCAAAAACTGACTCTAACTTTTTCATTGGGTACAAGATCGCGATTTGATTATTCTTTTTTTGAACTATAGTAAATGGTTCCGAAATGGCTCAACCAGAAGTTTATGAACATCCTACTCACTCAGCTTACTGGGATGTTCACAAAATTTATGTCAGATTTTGAGGTAGCAGTCTGTGCTTCGATAAACTCGTCGACGACACAGTACCTAGAACAATTTTGGGATTGTAAGGGATGATCTGGATATGGTTGAAGGAAAAGTTATAAGGGACGCGACGAACCGGTTAAAGGTCCGTTCTTGGACCCTATGGTGATAAGAGAATGAATGATTAATTTGCCTAACACAATGTTTCATGATAAGGACTTACATTCGTTTACATGGTTAAGGAATGATCAAATGAGTATGATAGATTTGATTTTCGTTGATAGTTGCCTCCGAAACTGTTTAATGGATACGAGAGCCTACAGGGGCCTGACTCTTAATACGGACCACTATTTGTTTACTAGCCGGATTAGTAACCTGTTTAAGAAGAGGAGGTATTGGCGAGTACGTGTTCCGTTTGGAGGGCTTAAAAGTATTGAGAGTAAAACTTGCAAGATCTGAGTGTGGGAAGGATGTATAAGGGTCAAGTCCAAAACAGGCTGGATAGGGGACTTTGACGTAGATGATTGTTGAAAATGTTGTGAAAAATAGTATGGTAGATGTCGCGAAAGAGGTATGTGGGAGTGCAAAGATGTATAATCAATCAATCAAAGGTGAACGAATGATCAATCAAGGAATGGTGACGCAAAGTGGGATAAAGTGGTAAAGGCTTTTGTCGAAAAAAGAGGAAAGCCTGGCTCGACTAAGCATCATGTTTGCAAACGTACGAATAAAAAGTTAAAATGGTGGAGTGAATTTTATTGGTATTTGTATAAACATGCCCGAAATGCTGCCGCTGGGTCTGAGTATTTAAATAACTCAATACTAGCGGAGGCATGTGATGGCATTATGATGGAAATAGTTGAAGTGGCAATAAGAAGGAAAAAATGGTAATGGTAATGGAATGGTAAGGCTGCGAGGGTAGATATGGTTACAGCTGAGATGATATAGCTTAGTGGTCCTGGAGATGCCGGGACTCTTTCTGGGTTCTTTGTAACAAATGTTTGAGGACTAACCGACAAAATACCCGAAGACTGGCGGCGTGCCTTCACCGTGCCCTTGGCTTAATGCACGCACTAGTTACAGGGCCATCAGTTTGGTATTAAAAGTGTATGGAAAAGTAGATGAAAGGAATGTCCGATGGAATGTTGTGGGAGGCTCAAGGCGGTTTTAGATCTGAAAGAGGATGTAAGGATCAGGTGTTTTCGCTCCGCATTATCGCAGAGATACGACCGTCGATTCGTTTGTTTCTTTCAATTAATTTATTAAAATTTTGCAAGCCATGATATGGTAAAACATGTTAGGATTTGCCTCGAATTATGTTATAACATGACTACATAAACGTGTTAAATTATTTTGATTGATAAAAGCATATAATTTGCTTACTTTGGGATAAGAATCAATTTGTGTAACTTGTCCAGAGACATTGATATATTTATTGATCTGAGTTTTATCTTGAGCAGGAAGACGCGTAAATTACCAGAGAGCTATGATGAGGAGAAGCTGTGGGCGGCCAAGTACCTGTACGACAGTGCTTTCCACCCGGACACCGGCGAGAAGATGTTTGTCCTTGGTAGGATGTCCGCTCAAGCACCGATGAACACTATCATCACTGGTTGTAAGTAACGTTAACATTATATACTAGCTGGTTATTATAACATATTATTTTTATTACACACAAACTTTTATCACACTTTAGTAAGTGTAATCCCTTAGGGGTCAGTTACTGAATAAAGTAGCCTATTTACGAACACGGGTCTTTCACTTAATGCGCATAATATTTTTACGATTTAACCGGGCATGTGTAACAGCAAGATAGATAGACGATTTTCACATTGTAATTAATGTTTATGAAATTAAACTTTTCGTTTGTTGCCGTGATTTTGATGTTTAATATTGTTTACTTACGATTTGTTTATGTCAAATCTATCCTTGAAATTTTTCGTGCAGCTCGAGTTACTTTGTTTATGATTTTTATTATTTGTGCTCATTTATTTACCACTAACGTGCTTTTTTATTCTGTTATAAATTATATCTAAAGCTTTTGTAATATATGTAGTTAAAGGTGAAGTTGCTTAAACATCCAAATCATTTTTATTACATATACGGATGTAGAAAAGTACTCTCAGAGTTGGTGAAAAACACCTATTTTGAGTACTTTGGGAAGCTCTTGGATAAAAATGACAAGTCTTAAACTCCCTCAAAATTTGTGTGTGTGTAAATCATTTGTGGGATATTTAAGATAATGTAAAAGTGGTAGAAAAAGTGCGTTTAAATTTTGAACACCCAACTATTTGGCGACAACCACAAAATCATCACGAGGACTTTTGTGGTTTGTACAATATTAAAGGCCTATTGCCTTTCTAAACTAGAGCATTCATCGTAAGTCGTATTTATGGTATGAACATTTAAATCTTGAACAGTTTTTTCAGGGAATATACTTACAGCTACCAAGTTTGAATAATAATCAAAAGAATAATCTAGTCGTAACTGTGTCGTGCTGGTGTTTCAGTATCAATATAGGTATACACAAAATTACGCAATAAGTTATGGTCATATAGTTTTGATTGAATATATGCATTGGGAATCAACTTCAAATACATGACCAACCATACAAAGCAAAATTCCTTGGAGGAAGTAATCGCATAACAAAATGATAGATAGGTTGGTCTCCTGATGGTGAGAGATAACCGTGGCCTTAGTCTTAGATGTTATAGGTGCGTCGCTCCCGGGATCTTAGGGCTATTGTGCAACTGTACCGGCCACCTTGCGTCTGAACCGGAACATTATTTTATCTTTCTTTTATTTTATCCTTCTGGATATGTCCATCTCATCGTACTTAATTTTTATCTTCTTAGCTGCCCTGGAATAAGGATTAGCTATTATGCTTTGCATTATTTACATATCCCAACGGTTCAAATAGAGTTGCTGAAACATATTCTGCCTACCTACTTCGTTCTTGACACATTTCATAAGCAAGTGTTGCAAATTCTCAAAAATACTGTAAGTTTCGAAGTATTTGTCTTATCAATCAAATATGCAATCCTATTACATGGATTGTGTCCAGATCTTAGTCTAAAGGCTGTGTTAAGTTGCGTCCTATCTAGTTTGACATAGTAGTTCTTGTTGTACCTATGCCTACCTCTTCGTGACGTGAATATACTTTAACGATAATAACAGTTAACCATATTTTTAAACATTTGTCATATTAATACTGTATGTAAATTTTGTTTGAGCACTATTCTGCGTTTAGGATACATTTTGTAATTATTAAGGAAAATAAAAAATATAAAAACCACATGATTTGAATCTTGGGTAGCTCAAATAGTTAGAGCATTCGTCAGCGATAGTCGAGAGGTACGTAGGCACGTCCTACAGTATGTAGGTAGGTAAGTTCAAATTCTGAATTGAACTTTTTTTTTAAATTGTGAGATTTTGTTCCCAAGCATGGACAAATGCTAAAATTTAAAATAGGTACCTAATAACTTCTTAAGAAAATCGAAAGTTAAGGTAATAAATGTAATGTGGTGCTGCAATGATGTACAATGATTTTAATAGTACTACTTTTCTAAATTGCTATTTTTGTTGCTAACTTCGCGGTTTTCACAACTTCGTCGGACTTTATGGGCCAGTAGAGTGCTCAGTCAGACCCAGACATCCCCCTACATATCCAGCAACAAGGGTTGTCTCCCGGGAGACCGTACCTTGACTTGGTGCTGCGTTCTGATTACTGGGTGGATCGATTGGAGGGGTTGCGGCTCGTCCCTCAGCGTTAAGCGCCGAGCGGAAAAAAAATCTTCGTCTTCGAGATCGGAGGCGACGGTGCAGTGTGGTGTTGAGTATGCTGTTGCTTGTTGTATTGTGATTAGGAGGGAGGCTCGCGTTTGCGGGATTCGATTTGTGACGGGGTAATAGTACTGCTTGGAACTCTGTAACTATGTTTATAGCTGTCAAGGCAATCGCTAAAGATCATAAAATTTTAAATTCTTAAACGGCTAAAGTATTCGTCAGTGAGACACAAAAGAGTGCGTGTCAAATCCTGCATAAGATACTTCTTCCTTTAAAAAAAATCAAAAAAACAATTTTTTTTCTTAAATAATGAACACTTTTTAATTGGCAACACTTTTCGTAACCGGAAGTAGCAAAGAATTAGGTACCTACACCAGTTCCTTTTCTTGACCCTAGGTATATTTTAAACAGTTCGTACGCATTACCATTTTATGACTCTTGAAGACAGATGTAACATTAACTGACATGTATTTTTGTATTATATTTGCAATGGCTATATTGACTACTTGGAACTCTCCTCTAGAATATTAACTTTTAATGTACCGAAAACTCGAACAAGACACGGCCGAAATCGTCTATTTGCCAGTCACAATACTCTTTCGAATTATGTTCAAAATTCGCCCATTAACAGAATGCACAGAACTTACAATAAAAAATGTAGTCACATTGACATTTTAAACAATTCTAAAGCAACTTTTAGACAAGAAATAACCCAGGCACTTAATAAAAAACATAAGTTAATTAAAACATTTCATTGTATTAATAATTATTTAAGTATGTATATTTATTTATTTAAACTTTATAACATTACAACACATTCAATACAAACACACACGTACACACACACACACACACACGTGACACATACATACACACACACTTTAGTCCATACTACGGCAGTAGTATGGACTAAAGTGTGTGTAAGTAGGTTATCTACTTGTGTGTTAATATTAACCACAAATTTTACCTTTATTATATAGAAAATGTAAATCCGTTATTGGCTGTAGGCTTAGTAAAACTGTAATATCTTAGTAAGAACATTTAGCTGTGGATTTTGTTAGTAAATAAATAAAACTCAAAAGTTCGTCCAATAGCAAACTCAGATACTTAACCTCATGTGTTCGCTGGATGGGAGCACAACTACAAGCCGATACTGAGTTACCCTTGCACGTGTGAATCTTGAGATCTGACGTGAGTAACGCCTGGCTTTTAACCGTCTTGTAAAAACACAAATAATTAGTTTTTTTTCGTATTTAGTGTTAAGTTGAAGCCATTTGTACACCAAACTCATACCCTTCTCACCAGCATTTATGGCATCTTCCCATCCTTTTCCAAAAAATAGAATTGCAGTGTCATCAGCATAGCATTATTTGTAAGTTATAACTCAAATTATAATAAGAATAAACTATTTGTTCGTATGAATGTTAAAACATTGTGTATATAATTAGTTATATTATACTTATAAAAATATTAAATTATTTGCACACCACAATGTGGTAGAATATGTTGGAAAGCTTAAATAATTTTGTAACAACCTTAAGACACATATTCCGCAAATAAATATATTTTCTTTCTTTCTTTCTTTCTTTCTTTCTAGCACACCATGTCTAGAGTCATTTCCAGTTTTAGTTCGTGTAGGTCGTTTTTTGTATACTTTAAATAATAGCGATCCAAGAATGCTGCCCTAAGAAACGCCGAAGCTAGTTAAGAGTGTTTAACTCATGATATTTCCAATTTTTAAGAGTTGTCTTCTACTTGATAGGTAGCTCTTAAACCAGTCCAGTGCCACTCCACGGACTCCCAATCTTCCAAGTTTGCGTAATAAGATAGGAGTTAAAATCGTCAAACGCTTTGGCAAGATCAAGAAATATTCCATAGCAACCAAGGCCATTGTCCAGATGCGATGCTACACTATTTACTAAACTTTGAGCAGCATCTTCAGTTGATTTACCTTTTCTAAACCAAATTGTTTGTCCGACAACAATAGATTTTGAGGTAAAATAATTGTTACATAAATTACTATACTGATATACTATATCAAAAAGTGGCAAATTTTTGCTAAAGTATACCATAGTGATCTTGTGTTTTTACAGTTTTTCTCTATTTGACAACTATCGTATTCCCGCTTAAATTTACGCAAGACGTTGTTACAGAAATTCCTATATCTCTTGTAAGTCGTATCAATCACTTTTATACAGCGGAGTAAACCAGGAGTCATCAATGGCTCGAGTACTATTTTAGATCAACTATTTTTTAATTTGGTGTGTATGTTTTTGTGATTTCACCTTCTTCTAAAACTTTTGACCAATCTGTGCACCTTAGTTCATCTAAAACCTTTTCATGATCAATTTTGGTTTTATAACGTTTGCGGTTTATTTGTAACTCTTAGGTCTGCAAGTCCCATGATTACTAAATTATTATTAGTGATATCGGTTTCACACATGACACCCAATGCCGTACACCTTGATTTCAAAAAGAAGTGATCTAGACAAGAGTCAAACCCGGTAGGTAAGGTTATTGCTGGTTCCAAGCCATGTTCTGCTGTCGTTCATAAATAATCGGATACGATATAATTAATTTTTTTGAAATCCTTTTGATAAAATATCTATGTTTATATCGCCCGTGAAAATTGTAGTCGAGTTATTTTTGGATAGATTCCAAAGCTTCCGTAGACAGTTTATAAAAATGTTCGTATCACTAAAAGACGGGGAACGGTAGATACCTAGCACCGCCATCTTTTGGTCAGGTATATACTGGGGTTGATATCTCACCGCTGCAGCACCACAAGAAAAGTATTAAAGTTTTTGTTGATACTCCTTATATTAAATTTCAGGATCTTAAAATTATATTTGTCAGTTATAAATTAATCGCAATCGTCTAAAGATGTTATTTTATGACATGTAATATTAGATAAAATGGCGACGTAAAATCTACGTTAGCCATTATGCTTCCAAAATAATATATGGTGTAACCGGAACAGACTTTTGCGATGCTAACTTCAGTTGCAGATGTCAATGGCCTAGCAGAGCGAGGCAAATCTTCCATCACATCTCGAGCGCTTTAAAAAGCTTTGTACCACTCATAGACACGAGTGTCTGATAAAGTCAATTTACCGTAAGCCTTCCGTAACATTTTCATTGAGTCCGAACGCGAAATTCCATTGGCGATGCAAAATTTAAGACCACCCCTTTTTTCGATATTTTTGTCCATTATGAATTCCGCAAAATTAACTAAAAACAGCACTGTGTTTAATATAAATAACAGTTGCAACTTAAACTTCGTGTTAAAATGGAAAACAGTTGCGCCAATTTGACAACAAGAAGATAACTAAATTTAGAACCAAAACAAATGATCCAGACCCAATACTTTTTTAACTGAAACTAAGTCTCATAGCCGAACTTTTATTTAAATCTTAAATTTCTTTGCTGGGGTTATATCCAATGCGCGTTTACGACACGGGCGGTGTTTCCGACGTAGAATCGCAATAATCTGAGAAGACCTACATATAATGTAATTTGGCAATTTGTCAGTGAAGCAGCACGGCAGTGCTCTTACTAAGGGCCTAAGTAACGATTTCTATTGTAAAGGCCTCTTACAAGTGAAATCGTTTCGATTCTGAATAGCTTTTTTATGTTCATTAGGCTGGAATCTAGGGCTTGACATGCAACATTCAACAGTCTTCTTTTGTTTCACCAGGTATGATAACTTTTTACAAGACAACACCCCAGACGGTGTTTTGGCAGTGGGTGAATCAAACGTTCAACGCGGTAGTGAACTACACAAACCGAGGTGGGGACGCGCCTATGCCTATGTCGTAAGTTAACTCTCTTTTTGAGACTTTTTTTATGCTGTTTTTATTAACTTGGTTCGTATGTACTTATGTGTGCAGCGGAAATTTAGAACGTGATTTTTACCCGCTTAAAAAGAACTGATTGAATTTAAAAATTCGCACATGTCACAAATGTTAAGGATCACACAGTTTTTTAAAAAAAATGAGATTATTTGATCAAAATCTGCAAGATCTGGCACCAAACCAAAAATGTTTAGAGCTTTCGTAGATTGAGTTTTACATTTTTTTATAATATTGGAAGGCAAACAAGCAGATGGATTTCCTGATGGTACGAAGTTCACGCCGCCTAGAAACACCAAAGGTGGTAATAGTGCGTTGCTAACCTAAGGCCCTGATGTTAGGCCTCGAACAAAAGTATGTTTTCGGCTACCTTACCCTCCAAGCCGGAACACGTCAACTGCAAGCATCGACGTTATGGCAACAGGAATAGGTTAAATAGTGATACTACTCCGGGCGAGTCGCTGCAAAATTTTTCCACCTAGTCAGATGTCACGGTGTTATTGACTGTAAGCCTATGCTCGCTTTTTACGAGCTTCCTGGCAATAAGGCAGACGGTCTATTCTGCAAAGGAGCCCGGACACGGGGAAAATGGGTTAAGTGACTTAAAAAAATCCAACACTTTGGTAGATCTTTCAAAGAGGGACATCATGTAAAAGGTCTATCAAAAAGTTAGCGATAACACATGTTTATCTTTACTTAAGATTGACTCACCATATCTCTTGTGGCAATTAATAGCAGAGTAAAACACCTAGTACATGATTTGCTAAAGTGATTTAACGAACATAACATTAATCCTTCAAATGTACACGATATTCTTTACAAGTATTTAATTTTGAACAAAATTGCCGTTGATAAAATTTCATTTCAGTTAATATCTTAGGAGATATTATAGTTTTATATAGCGCCGCAACAAAATAATGAACATCACAAATGTTTGCGGCATTCGTGATTTAAGTACAGGGCGTGCGCTCGTGTGAGTGTGGGGATCTGTCGGTGTGTCGCTGGTTCTTTTACGAAAAAAAGATCGATCAGAAACAATTAATTTTATTATTTTGATGTAATATGATTTGCAACTCTTCATCATCTACTTGTCATCGTTAAAGACATCGTTCTCTCGAATAGTAGTAGAGAGTCGGGTCTCATAAAGGTTTCCGTTAAAGGTAATGGCCAATGAGCAATTGTAATAAATAAATAAATATCCTTGGACAAATCACACAAATTGAATTTAACCCTAAAATAAGCCAATCGTGTTATGAGTGTTAGTCAACGATTCTAGTACATAGAAATGCTTAAATAGATACCAGAATAAATTTAATAAACATCCAGACTCGGAAATGCAGACGTCTAAATGGTCGTCACACAAATGCCTGCCCCCCTCTCGAATCGAACTCGCCGTTGGTCGATGTAGTTAGGCGTGTGCGCTAGCCACTCGACCAACGAGGCGGTTATGTTAATTATTTTCATACGATTTTCTTAACAAAACATTTGAACGTACCTACACAAGCGTGAGGTGCCTTGGGTGAGGTTTGTTAACACTATAACAACAAACAGTAAATTTCGTTGTCATAAAATGCAACTTTAGTTGCTAGGGAAATATTAAAGCATACGGTCTACCAACTTATTCTGCCACATTGTGGTGTTCAAATATTTGATTAAAATTTGTACCTATATTTGAGCTATTTGTATACTCGTACTTTAAGTAGGTATGGATTTTATTATATAAACATATTACTTATTTATATTTAATATCTACAAGCTTAATCATATTTTATTACAACAATTTTAACAAGATTTTAAATGACGTAATCCTATGTACCTAAAACTTTTAAGTCTAGTTCAAGTGACGGAACAGCAAAACAAATTCCCCTTAAACAAGGATTATATCCTGATTATAATTATAATCGAGTGTTCTGTAATTCATATTAATTACAAATATTTTATTATTTAATTATGTTTGGTTTTCCCCGAGTTTGTCCAGGTTCCTCTAAAGAATAGACCATTTGCCTTCATTTTCATTTTGCATTTTACAAAAGAGAGCATAGGCTTACCGTCATCAACACTGTGACAACTAATTACCTAGAGACTAGCTCGGTAGGTTTTCGCAGCGACGACAAAAATGTTAATGACTCAGAACAAGAAAACGAAAAACTGATAAGAGATACAATTAATACAATTACACCTTCTGATTGGAAAAAGGGAAGTAAATGATGTCAAAAGACTTCAACGGGAGTATCGGGAGAAAAATCATCTTGAAGAAGATACTTAATATAAATCGAACAATCCCTAGGCGAGATAAGCGACAGCGACAACGAGGGTTTAATGACAGGCACACAGCCAGTGACTGATTCTGACAGTGATTGTTGAGTATTTTGCGGCGATATGTAAAATAGAACGGCTCTGTAGTTTTTGTTGGTTTAGGTGTAAACTAATAAACCCTTTTTTACTTAACTTCATTTATTTTTCATCATAATATTAATAATTACATCGACCTATAAAAACCTAGAATAAGCTGACCTCAACGCTTCTACGATTTTCAAACTACCACAAGACAAATGTTATGTTGGCGATTGGTTTGGTTTTTGTGACCGAGTTGTAAATAGCTGCTGTACGTCAATTAAAGTAGTGAATATGTTTTAATTTATTGTTTTGAAGTAATAGCAGTTTTTCCGTAGCAGTTTCTCGAATGACATTTATTTTATACTAGCTGTCCCGGCGAACTTCGTTTCACCCGTTCAGTATGGGAAATAATAAAGTATTATTTTTCCCATTTTCCCTGCAACTTTCCCGGTTTTTCTCTTCATAAAAACCTTCTCATTCATTCAGTCATTCGGAAGTTATGCGCTTACCAAAAAATTTAGCGATTCATTTTTATATTATAGAAGATTTACTAGCTAAAAACTACCAAAAAAATTGAAGCGTTATATAGTGAAAAAATGCAACCGGCTCCATCTCCCTCAGTACGCAGGGTAATTCTTAATACCCGTTTTCTTGTATGAATGTAGCATCTTCCTGCGGTAGAAAGTAGCCCATGTTCATCAGGGATAATGTCGACTTCCTATTTTTAAAACGGGCCAGTAGTTTTAAAGTCTATCAAATACAAAAAACAAATAATCAAATCTTTCTTCTTTTATTTATTTTTATTTTATTTTATAATATCAACAAAAAATCTACAGCACAAATTTCAAAGTAAACTTAATCTAATAAATACGTTAAACATAGGCCAATTAAGGATTTTCATTTTGTTTTCTATACAGTTTGCTAATGTTTAACGGCAAAATGACAAAGTCATATTATAATTTTATGTTAAAAAAAATCAATTTTAATAACTTTTTATATGTAAAGAAAGAAACCAAAAAAAAAACAAAACGAAATTAACATAATATTACTACTAAAATGCTTACAAAAACAAAAACCAGAAACCATTGTTAGTATAGATAAGTTCTTTTAACCAAGCAAAGCCGGTCTGGGTCGTTAGTGAAATATACTCGTAAACTAGCGCCGATGGCGCATCGTTCGCATCTGATGATTGTCTAGACTCTAAGAGTTGTAAGAGTTTTAGTTGATGATGTAGTGTAGTGTGTAGTGTGTAGTAGCAAGTAAATGAAATTGTATATCTTGATTGTGCTTTTAGCAGGGATGGAAAGTACACAGCGGATGTAGAGAAGAGAGTGTGTGCAGAGAATAGTGTGTATTGAGCATTAGGTAAGTTATTTCAAAGCGAGGTTTTGAGCCAAAAAGCTAGACTCGCTTTGCATAATTCTGTGCTTATCCCAACGTTATTGTATGGAAGCGAGAGTTGGGTATGTCAGAAAAAGCGTGGAAGTAGGATAAATGCGGTCGAAGTGAGAGCGCTACGGGAAATCTGTAGTGTAACGGTAGCTGACCGCATTCGTAACTGTGTTATCCGAGAAAGAGTGGGATTGAAAGAAAGTGTGAAAATGCGAAAGGGCATGCTCCGTTGGTTCGGTCATGTGAAAAGAATGACAGATGAAAGATTGACAAAGCAGATATACAATGCAAATGTGGATGGATGCAGGTACCCGGGGAGACTGAGGTTGACGTTCCACGATCAGATCACTCGTTTATTATTCGAAGGTGGTGTCAAGAGTCTCCGAAACCGACGTGTTTGTATGAAAAGGGTAATGAATGTGAAGGCCAGACAGTCAGGATCGTGAGGTCTGGCACTCGATAATTTCTGCCTACCCCCACTTGGCGTAATGAAATGTATGTATGTCTAGACTCTAGTGTAAGTAGGTCGGTAGGTACCTAGTTTGCTCAGATTGATTTATTTAATTCGATTTTAAGTTAGATTTGAATAATTCAAACGAACAAGTAATGTATTAAAACAGACTGGAATAAATGATTAATTTGCATAAGAATCAATACGAAGATGTGGATAACATGGTCCGAACACGGTCGCCATTTCTATCAATTTTTATTTAAAATGTTTAAAACTAGTATTTTTCCGTTACTTTAATACGAGGGTGGATATAAAATACTCGACCTAATACATATCCATTCAATTCTAAAAATCAAATCTACTACCCACATTATTTAGTTTAGTTCAAAGTAGTTAGTTGTATGAAGTTCGAAACGTGTACAATAATTAGTTGTGAATTCATAATTTTTTTAACAAGGCAATTGGACATACTTGCAAATTGAGCTAATCTAGCAGCGTGCAGTCATTAAGTACCTCCACAAGAAGGGGCTATCACCGAAAGCCATCCATGAAATTACGGTCAATACATTAGGGGATTTTGTTCTGCCTTATTCATCTGTCAAAAATGAATAGCAGAATTCAAGAGTGGCAGAGAGATTGTGAAAGTTGAACCCGGGAGACTCCGACGTTTGTATTGACGAAAATATTAAAAATGTACTTGATTTAATTACGGAAACCGCAGATTAAAAAATTGACAGATAACAACAACAACTCCTAATTGTGCAGACATTAAAATAACTTAAACTAAGAAGATACGCAAAGACGGCCTTATCGCCAAGTCAGCGATCTCTTTCAGGCAACCCTAAAGTATAGAACAAGATTTAGCAAGATACTGTACAATGGTGCTCTTAAAAATATAAAAATGCATCTATACCAGATGTCACAAATCATTCTAAAAGCAAAAGCTTGTTTTAATTATTAGTATTTAAAACAATTAAGAAAAGTCAAATGCAAACCACATTACAATGAATGCAGAAAGTGACGATTTAACATACTTTTGAAAATATGAATATTTGGAGCTCTCCTGATATCTACGGAGAGAGAATTCCAAAGCCTCACTGCTTGCGAAGTGAAAGAACGGTTATAGTAACAAGTGTTTCCAGAGGGAACATATACCCGAGATTATATGCATCTCTTTAGAACAAACTCAAATGATGTATAATCAATTGGGTTTCCATAGTGTTTTCGAGTTGGGTTCCGCGACTGAACAAAAGAGAACGCGATCTATTTCATGTGAATGTTTGAAGATATTTAAAGCCGATGCAGATGATTTTTTGGATCGTTTTGTTACAATGGACGACACATAGGTTCAGACCTGACCTGGCTAAAGTAAATAAGCAATGAAATAATGCAATTGCAAATAAGGCAATGCTTTTGTCGGCAAAGAAGTTAATGGCTTCAGTATTCTGGGACGCGAAGTGTGTGATAATGATTGATTTTCTTTAAAGAGGTTAGACTATGAACTATAATAACAACTTTGTCTTACGACGTCGTTTACGTGTCGAACGAAAAGAAAGACCGCCAGGAATGCTCAGAAGAAAAGTCCTGTTTCATCACGATAACGCCCGTGTTCATCCGTCTGTGCAATCAATGGCTGAAATCTACAATTATTGCGGCTTTCGCACTATTGCAGCATCCGCTTTATTCACCTGATCTGTCAGACTGCACTACGGAATATCAAAATTTGAAATGTCGATGTTACTATATTCATAATGTTCATCAGTACGATGTACGTAAGTCCGACAGTGCGGTATGACGAAGTATTGTTTTGAGAATTTTAATAAAATCGAGGTACGGAACTTCGAAAAATCGCAATATCGAAGTACTGATCTTCGAACGTTTGATTTCTATGTAGGTACACCGGGCAGAATTGCTTAGAGCCAGTGGTAATATTATGTGCGGCAGCGATATTTGTTTAAAGAAAATTGACAATTTACCACGTATCTCTGTCTTAGTACAGAGTCCTGGATATGCCGCAGCACCAGTCATATTTACGGATCTTTAGAAACGATCACGGCGACAGGGATTTAATGAGTTGGCAATACATACTGCAAAATATTTATTGATTGTTTACACTTTGTTTATTTTCAATAAGTTTTACTACTTTTAATTAGAAAATTACTTTAATTACTATTGAGAGTGAACTGTTTTGATAAAATGTGCTAAGTTAAACTTGTAGTGTCCGTTTTTGGTACATTGACTTTTGATCATCATTCACTAGATCATTCACGTTGGTCGCATTATAACTTTTAATAATAGTTATTATTATATCAAAAACTAATGTGGTACGTGAAACAAATGCTATTTCGTGGTAAAATCCAGACGCAAAACTAAACCTAATTGCTAGGATTTTGTAAGTTTTTATAATTTCTATGCCTTCTGTATATTTTGTATACTCGGTGCACGCTCCTGGACGAGAAGTGCCTATACCACGGATGTAGAAAGGAAAGTAGGTAGCTGTATGCAGGGAAATAGTTGACATTCCACGATAGAATCGCGCGGGTTTTATCCAAATGAAGAAACTGGCATGTTTGTAAGAAAAGAATGATGAACGTGGATGAAACTCGACAGGTTTTTAGGAATATTGACTACTTTCTCTATGTGACAAATTTTGAAATTTTTTAATAAAAAAGCTTTGCCGCCATTAAATAACTTGCCTGTTGGCGCTAGGTTTGCCACCTATCACATAGTGGGCTAGGTCCTAGTATCCTAGGCTAGTCGTGAGTGCTCTGGTTATACTTCTGCCTATCTCTTAGAGAATATTGGCGTGAAGATTTTTTAGAAGTACCTAATTTGTCGATTACATGACAAAAATTCACAGTGTGACAGCACGCACCTCGCACAGCCAGATATTGAGAATGTCTGCCTGTGAACTGGCCAAGGGTTCGCCACTCCGTCACAACACTGCCGTGCTGTGCTACACTGCGCACCGGTGGCGGCCAGACCGAACTGTGCGACCTTCGTTTCACACATTGTATTTCCTCCAGTGACAACTGTGTTAGTGGTTTACTATTGATTTAATGAATAAACACCCGTTCGTTCAAATGAAACGAGGAATGAAATAGTTAAAAATGTTTTAGGCAATTGTTGGCGTCGTACGCTGCTGCGTGTGGCGGCGCACTCACCACCGCCCTCTACCTCAACAGCAAGGCAAAGGTACACATTTTTTTTAAATTCTATTTTAAAGAGGTTTGTCGCTGCGCGAATATATCGCTGTAATACGTTCTCCAACACATTCCAACTATTCACAAACCCTAATTTTTAATCCTAGTGTAACGAGTTTGTACAGTATTCCAGCAGAATCCGAAGTCGGATCCGCTAGAATACTACTACAACCACCAACAGCCCAAAAAATATTGTGTAGATCTTTGCCTAGGACATTTCTTTGATCCTTGTTCCGAACACATTCCATCAATATTTGATATACATCTTCTATTTTTCCACATTTGTTGCAATTATAACTTCTATTTAAACGACAGATATTGATCCAAGAGTAATTCATTGAGATACCTTTAAATTCATTTAAATCACCTTTAAATTGATCTTTCATCAAAATATTCGCTCCACATGCTACGACAGTGCTTTTTAACAATTGGTAAAATTTCCATAGAGTTGGTATATTTACTCCGTCAGAAGTTGCAACTTTAGCTAAAAAATCCGCTTTTTCGTTGCCTATAATATCAACGTGTGATCCACTGGAAAATCGCCTCTTTTTTACTAGACTGCAATTAACTTATTTGTTCTAAGGTATAGGCTACAGGAAAACCTCTTGAAGAAGAGGTGCACCGAGCCAAATAATAGAGGGCGCTCCTCGAGTCGGTAAAAATGACAAATTTATTAAAATCGATCGATTGTAGATACGATAATGCTTCATTATTAGCAACTGATTCAACATGCATTATTGATATTTACGAATTTATTTTAAATTTCATAAATTGGTCATTTTCCGAATCGTAAAAGGCCGCTTATAAAATTCGGAATAGTGTTGTTGTATGGATTTAACTACCAATTTACCCAAAGTATATCTATGATACCGTTTTTTAGGTTTGTTAATTTGTTAGGTAAGTATATGGTAAATCTAAAAATATCTTTCAACTTAATGTTTGTAACCCAAGTACTAAGCCTTTACCTACCTACCTACCTTATATATATATAAACCTTTCTACTATACACCTTTCTAGCTGTCGACTTCTATGAATTGAAACATTTTTCCAGAGCTCTTGAGCTATAACTATAACTAATAAGGGTTTTTTCCATTTCCATGAACTTGTATTACATTCTGTCATGAGGTTATCTAAGACTATATCAAGCTCATTATCAGCAAAGAATCTATTTTTTAACCAATATTTACCTGCTACATATTTTCTTCTGACAGCCAATGGTGGAAGACATAACTCGCTCTCCATTACATGGATTGGAGTAGGTACTCTTAAGAAAACCCCCAATATTGCTGGGGCGTAAACAAAGCTGCTATTAGAACCTTGAGGAATATGTATTTTATCTTCTTTCTCCTTTATCTCCGGTGACGGTGGAAGATACATATGTGAAGCTTTTTGATACGAACAGTTTAAATCCGCCATAATTTCTCTTATTTTCTTTTCTTTTTTAAATACTGGACAAACTCTAAACAACGCCACATGGTCCCCTCCACAGTTTACACATTTATAGGTGGTAGTATCACAATTTGGGTGAAATTTTGCGCATTTAGGGCATGTTACCTTATGAGATGGACACAATTTACTGCTTTGTCCGTATCTCCACTTTAGCACTTTGAACACTGAGTAACCGGAAAAATAAAGGAAGCCATCTCACTCCTTAAATCTAGTAGGTTAGGTATCTAGTAGGTTGGCAAAGTTGGGCCAGCAAACGTGACTTTCACTTTATCGCTAGGAACCTATCCACTGTCGTGTCTTTTGTTTAAACGCTTTGCCGCAATGACACTGACATTACAGAATATATATTTTTAGAGTATCTTCATCAGATAAATCTAGATCGATTTTAATGGGTTGGCTATATGAGTAAGCAACTTCCCAGGTTTTTTGTCTTCTCGAACCTAGTTTTAAGGTTCTCTCGCAGTTAAGAAATTTATTTGCACTCGAAAGTTTGCTAAAAGTTATATGTAATTTTAATGGATTTATGTATTTGATATTGCTGACGTCAGATGTATTATTTGCACGCAACAACTTAGCTAAAATAAACTTTTTTGGTAATTCTTGTCTACTGGAAACGCATATCTGAACATCAGCTTCTCCACTACTAGCGTTCTCGCTGTGTTTCCCTCAATCTTTTACCTCCTTCCTCCATAATTCTTTCTTCAAAATTTACTGTACGGTCCTCTAATGGATTCATTTCCTCAATACAAGTATTTTCATCTCCACAAACGTTTAATGACTCATGGCTCATTTGTAATAAGACATATAATGCCTTAACGCGGTAAGTGCGATCGTAGGTAACAACCCAAACGGATTGTTACTTGCGCGTTCGCGAGCGTCAAGATGGAGGGACCAAATCTCGGATTTTAATAAGACATGCATCAAAAAATTCTACCTAAATTCTACTAATTGCTACCTTTGCCCAAAAAATTAGATGGAGGGACCATTCTAATAGGCTGTTTCTGGAAATATTTAATATACTTGATGTTTTTCTACCTAAATTCTAGCTTTATAAAAATAATGTGACGTTTTTGAAACATAAACAGTTTTAAAAATACCGACTAAAATAGTTGGTCCCTTCAATTTGATGATACAATAAATTGCTTTCTCCGGTCACTGTTAATTTTTTTTGTAACTTTTGTGTGGTCTATATTTTCTACCTAATTTCTACCTTGATAATACATGTTTCTGAGTAAACTGTAGTTGGATTTTGTGTTAAAATAAGTTCTAAAATAATTGTACGTTGTTGTAAATTAAGGTAACCTTCTTCTAACGAGTTCTGATATTTTAAATCGATCTAAATTTCGAAATGTCACGTGTGTTAATTTTAATAAGGAAAGGATAAGTACAAAAACAATGTTTTTTAAACATCGATGTTGTATTTACACGTTTAAGTCTATAATGCTTTTCTCCGTACATGTTGCAATACCTAGCCGTAGATTTTTTAATAAGAAATCTAGGAAATATTATTTCCTAAGTGGAAGTTTCATCTTCTAAGTGATTACATTTAGTCCCTTTAGAGCAAAATGAGCAAAAGCAAAATGTGCATCAAAAGCAAAATGTGCAAAACGCAAAATGTGCACCAAAAGCAAAACGTACAATACGATAAATGAGCAATCAAGGCTTTAGTCACACATATTATTTTTTGCTACATAATCCCCTTCTTTCAGAGAGCATCTTGTAAAAAGACGGAAGAAGACGGAATATCGTGTTTAACAAACAATATAAAAATTTGCCGGTAATCAAATAACAATGTCTCAATTCCTATATCAGATGATATATACTAGGCTCGCGTTGTAACATTATATTTATTCGCAAAATATATATAGCACTATCTGATGCCAGCAACATCGTTTGCTATACCGCGATAAAAAAGTATCCTATCTGCTATTCCAGCTCACGGTCACCAAATGTCATCCAAATCCACACGCTAGTTTTTCGTAAAAGAGTAAGAAACGTCCATCCATACATCCATACTTACAAACTATCCGGTTTATAATATTATTAGGATTATTTAGTAGTTTTTTTATCGAGGGATAGACATCACTCTACAGAGGGAGGGAGGGCAGTACACTTTTGATTTTCAATTTTAGAATATTGTTTTAATAAGCGAAGGAGGTGAATTAGTTAATTAATTGAGTAGGAAGTTTATGTTAGGTTTTATTTTGTTTGCAGTTTAAGTATTTTTTGTTATTTTGAGAAAGTCGAATTTTATATTTTAGTTGAACTTAAATAAAGAAGCTAAAACATGATGTTTGCTAAATAAAAGATTTAAAAATGAAAGGTATATTTTTCACCTCTTTTTTAGAAGATGCTCTCTGATTAGGGGGAATATGTAGCATAAAAGAGTCAGTATGACTAAAGCCTTTATTGCTCATTTTTCGTTTTGCACGTTTTGCTTCTAGTGCACATTTTGCATTTTGCTCATTTTTCTTTTTGGACATTCTGCGTTTTGCACATTTTGCTTCTGGAGTATATTTTGTTTTTTGGTCATTTTGCTCTGAAGGGCATATAGTGTAAAGTGCTATTAAAAAAACTCAAAAATACAGAAATTTTCGAGCTTTAAATATTGCTAGAAAATCTTTGCAGTTGAAGTTCATATATACCTAATATAAACCTAATACCTATAAATATAAACCTAAATATATTTTAGCTTCATATTAAAGTAACGGTAACCTCATCAACGTTTTTCACATTTATTTGATAAAAAACTTATTATTAATCGAAACCTAGCAGCGCCAGCCTAGGAATCGACCTAGGTGCCAATTAGTGAGTCCACTCGTTTCACGTCTTATGTCTCCGGAACCGGCGCGTTCTGGAGACTCGACACTACCCTTGGGTAAAATCCGAGCGATTTCATTGTGAAATATCAACCGAAGCTTTCGCGTGCACATAAATCTAATCACACTCGCATTTTATGTCTGTTTTATCAATCATTCATCAAACATTTTTCACATAATGAAAATAACAAAAAATGGAAATAAATGGATATTTAATTGAAACAAACCCATTTTATGGCCTGCTAAACATTGCAAGTATTCAGTGAATTCAAAACTACGGAGACGATGATGATGATAATAATTGTCTCGTAGAAGAAGTGTGGACAAATACATAGTATTAGTTTGATTCCTCAGCACAGCTTGGTAATATACTGAACAATAAATTGTACAGAGTAGGTACCTAATTGAATTTCCTTTAAAGTACTGAAAATATGTTCCTTTACCTGACAGTGACTATCGAAATAAAATAAAACTGTATATTATCTTGAATTTCACTAGAAGAAAGTGTTTTTAAAAATATTTAGTCCTGCTTAGATGTGATGATAATATGTACCTTAGTAAGTAGGTATGTATAATACAGACTTTTTAAGCTAAACAAATGATGTTTTTGTTTTGAAGGTTCAGAAAACCTGAACTTAATGCGTTTGGTTTTAGTATGTATTAAATAATAGTCACGAATGACTGTATAAGAATAATGAATACGGAAGACATGTGACTAATGACGAAATATATAATACGGAAGACTTGGCTGCATGGCCCTGACATGACCCAAAGGTCTTAGCCGGCCCCAGAAAGGGGCAAATTAACTTAAAAAATGTCTTAGTTTTGCCAGCATCGAAAAAAAATATGGCCGCAAAATCTTAGTAAACTTGCTTGAGTAAACGGTATAGGGTTTTGCCCTCTCTTCTTTTGCTTTACCCATGTCTTTATATCGGTGACAAATACGTTACAAGACTCGTTACGTACTTAGAGATCAAACTATTAAAAGTGTATTAAAAGAATACGCAGTTCTACAAATTTTTCTTAAGTAACTTTTATGGATAGCGCCCACTGTTGACGGTGCCGAGCGTGTAGGGTCGGGGCGCCTCGCATTGCAAAGCACACTGAGGCGGGCCGGGCCGCATTGCATCGGCTGATTTCTGTTACTCAGCGCCAAAGAGTAGAGCAACTAAGTAAAGAAGGGACCCGACATTAAAATCGTCAAGTATGTAAAGTGGCGTCTCTAGTAGTTGCATCCTATCTATTAGTTTATCCAAGTTTGACCTTCAAAGATCAGATGAGTAAGTAATTAGAGACAGACGTTTGTGAGTACAGCTAGATGTTAACACGATCAGTGGCGAATGTGTCGGCGCGGCCGTGTCCGGCTAGTTATCGTCGGCGCGCTAACGACACTGTCAACAGTGGAGGGCCAGGGGTGACGTCACTCCTCTCACTAGTCCCGCACACCCAGTGCACCCGCAACTTGGTAAAACATTCATGTGAAATGGTAGCCTAATTCAATATTAAGATTGTGCTTTTAATTTGAATTATTGTGGGACTCTACCCAACATAAATTTTATATTTGTTTGGTTGCCAAGTTCTATGGAGATAATCCTAAATTCAAGTCACAACAACATATAAGGTTTGGCTTTGCTGTTTTGTTGGTGACAACAAAAAAGACAAATATTGGGCATTTAGGTGGGTGCAGTGCGTTTGTGAACGGTCATTTTTTTGCAACACTACATAAGCTTAAAGTCAACTATCCACTCTCGGTTTGACACTCGACTTAAGATGGTCCATCAGTGCGCATTTTCAAGCCTTGGTTTCTCGTTTGCTGCGGTTGTCTGCGCCTACCTGCGGCCGGCCGAGCAACGCTAGTGGCTGTCTGTACATCGATGTCGTGCGAGTGGGACGATATTTTTTGTTTCAATTGAAAGTCTCGCCTGGGGTGACTTTGCTATGTCAATATTTTTTGTATATATTGGAAGGCAAATAAGCAAACGGATTTCCTGATGGTAAGAAAATTACGCCGCGAGGAGACACCAAAGGCGGTAATGGTGCGTTGCCAACCTTAGGCCGGGATGTTAAGCCTTGAGCAAAAGTAAGTTTACTGGCTACCTTATACTCCGAACCAGAACACGTCAACGGCAAGTGCTTTTATTATGGCGGAAGGAGTAAATAAGGCTGTGATACCAATCCGGTCGAGTCGCTGCGAGACTCTACCACCTAGTCAGATGTCACGGTGTAAGTGGCGTTAAGTCTAGGCTCCTCTTTTACGAGCTGCGTGGCACAGGAAAGCAGATAGTCTATTCTACAAAGGAGCCCGGACCAACACGGGGAAAAACATAACTGTTGGCTATCAAAATTGACGTTATAGTACGAAATGAATGAATGATAAGTCACAAAATTTTTAGTAACAGTTTTGTAAAAGTATCCTGCAACGAGGCTGTTTTGCTGTTTGCAGCAAGGACGTCATAGTACGAAAAGTCAATAGTAATCCCCAATGGTAGGCCCCAGTTCTTACCGCGAATTCTTTTTTATGTCTACTCCGTTGAAAATGGGTGCCGCAAAGCATTAATTTGCAATTAGGAAAAAGTCTGCGCCATGCCCGTTGATTGAACTCTAAATCTAAGGACATGAAGAAGGTGCCTACAAAAAACATAGCTATTTTGAACATAAAACAAAATGTGGTTGCAGCTTTGACGTTATTTAGGCTGTCGAGAAATAAGTAGTGCATTGATATCGATACATGATCTATATATACATATTAATTTTTTTTAACTAGTAAATTTGATATAAATGGTCATCTTACATGGCTTGAGCTAAATAAGCAGAAACATTTTGATGTATAACCTATACGTTCAAGTATTCCTGCATATTGTGAATCCAAATAATATCTACTAGTGTTATGGAATTGAAAGTTCGTACCTTACGTTTTCACGAAATTTGGCTTGATGAGGCTTAACGGTTCGGAGTCAATAACTAATTTTCAAGTTTAAAAAAATAGTGTGGCTATTGTTTGATACCCTGTGAAAGAAAAACATCAAAACATCTTGAGGCGGAAGGTTACCGGTTCAAATTGTGTCTGGGGCGAAATCATTTTCTTTCTTTAAAATTTATAACTAAAATAAAATAAGCCTTTATTACTGTTTTTTTTTACATTTATCTTAACTATATTCAAACATAACGATCAATTATATTGTATCAGTTTTTCCATTTCAGCTTGTCTTTCGACAAAGGCCTCCTCTAAAGCTTTCTATTTTGTCCTATCTTTAGCAAGTTTTTAGAAAATATCTTTAGAAAAGCCCGGCGCTCCAAGCGATCTACCAGCATGATGTCAGGCTTATTGGCGACAATAGTCCTGTCCGTGATGACAGACCGGTCCCAGTAGAGCTTCGCATGGCTATTTTCAAGAACTGGCTCCGGTGTATACATATAGTAAGGTACTTCCAAACCGACAAGTCCATATCGAAGAGCAAGTTGCTGGTGGATTATCTTGGCTACTTGGTTATGCCTGTACAAGTACTCGCCGTTGGCAAGATGAGAACAACCGGAAATAATATGCCTAATAGACTCACCTGGACGATGGCACGCTCGACATATGTTAACCGTGCCATCCCTCATGATGTATTTCCGATAGTTAGGGTCATGTAACGTACCTATGGACATTTTGACTGCCTCATATTTGAAACGACGTATCTTTGTTCATACCCGAAATATACAAACACTTGAAATCTTATACTGTAGGAAATACGGTCTAATATTGCTGGTTTTTTTATTATGTTATCAGTGTTGCCATTTTTTAACCGGCTTCAAAAAAAGGAGGAGGTTATCAATTCGTAGCGATATTTTTTTTTTTATGTATGTTCAGCGATCATTTCTAAACGGCTGGACTAAATTGCAAAATTCTTTTTTCATTTTAAAGAGTAAGCTTCACAGGTGGTCCCATAGGAAGGAACTCAGGATCTGATGATGGGATCCTGGTGAAATCGAGGGCATTCCTGAAAAAAATGTATGGAAGCACAGAGATTTTCTTGACTTTTTATCAGTTGAGAGGGATTTTACCTATAAAAATCGTAATTTTATGATGATGAGCTGATGATGGAGAGCATCCCTACTGAAGGACATTTTCAGCGATTACTCTAAAACGGCTGGTCTGATTCGGACAGTCCTTTTTTTGTTTGGAAAGGTGTACATCAAAGGTGGTCTCATGGTAAGAAAGTCAGGATCTGATGATGGCATCCTGGTGAAATCGAGGGCATTCCTGAAAAAATGTATGGAAGCATATAGCGTTTTTGACTTTTTATCAATTTAGAGAGATTTTACGTATAAAAATCGTCATCTTATGATGATGAAGAGCATCCCTAATGATGAACATTTTCAGCGATTACTCGAAAACAGCTTGTCCGATTTGGATAATTCTTTTTTGTTTGAAAGCGTAGTGTCATGGCAAGGAAGTCAGGATCTGATGAAGAGATTCTGGAGAAACCGAGGGAACTATTAAAAAAATGGGCAAGCTTAGGGTTTCTATTGACTTTGAAAAATGTTACTAGTGCTTAAATTATAGTATAATCCAAGTAGTGCTCTCTCTGTGCAGAGTCAAAACTTAAACATATGTATGTTTATGTTGGGTATATTTATGTAAATATACCCAACGATGAACGAGTATTAGATTTCTTCTTTAACGGAAATAAGATTACTTAAACGTAGCATTTCTGCTAAGGCTCGTTCATCGTGGGGTTTCGTCAACAGCTTGGAGTCAGTAGTAAATAAGAGACAATCGATTTTGACGCTGCTCAGGCGTTTCATTCGATAGCCTGTCATTAATAAGAGACAACCGATTTTGTCGTTGTTCTACAGTCTCTTTCGACAAATTTCTTTGTACGTAATTACGCTTCTTAAGCCGTCTTTCACGGTCTTCGGACGACTCTCTAAGGCGTTGTGTTTTATTCCGTTCTCAGCGTCCGTATTGCGGCTCAGGCGCTCATTTTTATACATTCAGGCTTCTGTGCTCGACGCTTTCTCATGCGTGACGCATGTACAGTTGGCCTCCCCATTATTTACCTTAAACCTGCTTTATCCACGAACCTAATTAGTATATTGTAATTGTACAACTAAAAAGCAAGAAATAAAATTATTTTTAAACAAAAAAG
>NJDD01002395.1:111528-121697 GCA_002245505.1 Calephelis nemesis
TTACAAGCCGCTATCATCGATATATTCGAATGTACATTTTTCGTTTCGTTTCATTAGTTTATTAGTAGTAGTAGTAATCATAGTTTCATTTTGACGACTTGTCTAACCTAGAGTGTAAGTTTTGAACTGTCACAGAGTGATTTCGATACCATTGATTGTAAATTCCTCACCGGACGGAAACACGTACCAGAGGTGTCCGAAATCACACTGTGTCGGTGTGGCGGCGGTGTGTGTGTGTGTGTGTGTGTGACGCGCGTGTGTGCGGCAGCGCTGACGCCGGTGGTGACGAACTGGGCGACGCAGCGCGGCATGTTCTGTCGGTTCCCGCGGGCCGTGGTGCCGTTCCAGCTGGGGATGGTGGGCCTGTGTGTGACCTTCGCCACGCCGCTCTGCTGTGCGCTCTTCGAGCAGCGCGCCTCCATCCACGTCGACAGCCTGGACCCTGAACTAGTCGTGAGTTATCTCTCAATACCGAATTCTGACACCGCTCTCTGTCCGGAAAAATCGACCGGCGTCCTTATGCAAAAGTTGGTGAATACAGTTGCGAAAACCAACGTCGACATTTAACGCTTGGAAAGCTCTGGATTGTCGTATGTGTATATGACAACGGTTCATAGCACTTGACGGTAATCCTTCTTCTCGAACGTGGATGTTCCCTGATTAGATTTTTCTAAAGTTTATTTTTCAGTTTCGCATGATAATTCTTAGTCCAACTAGTGAAAAGTGGAGACGGGATCGAAGGTGAAAGTGTAAGACTGAGTTACAATGTATCTATTCACTCTTTTCTTGAAGATGCTTTAATTATATTGTTTGGGACACGCTTTTTTCAACGGAGTTCGAGTGGAAAAAGAAAAAGCGAGAAAGGCACACCCACCAAACAGGGTTGACCCTGTATATTTAGATTCGCGTCTCAGAAAAGGTACCGGTAGACCCGGGCAATGAAGTTTCTGGACATACCAGAAATTAGTCTGTTGATATATTTGTTTCCCCACTGAAGTTAGTTTAGGTCGGGACTATTTCAACAAGCCAATGTGGGACAGTCGAACTTGGCGTAGGTTTAGGTACCATTTCAATATTTTGTGTTTAGATGTGTCATTCATGTTTGAATGTTTTTTACAGGAGGTGGTGAAGAAGAAATACCCCAAACTCGAGTATGTCGTATTTAACAAAGGATTATAAGTTAAAAATTCAAACCCAGGTCTCGTAACGTTTATGAGATAGCTGTGTTTCATAAATGTTACGGAACGATAAAGGTGATGTGGGTACTGAACGTGACGTGGGCGCCGAGTGTTGCATCTACAAATACATCTATCTACTGAGTAATGTTCGCGGAATATGTTATACATTTATGTAGTTGTTATAGCCTTCTTGTGCACTGCACAGATATTTCGTTCGAGTTTAGGTAGCATTTTTATCACAATGTATTATCATATATGTATTATTTGTATCCGAGAATATTCATATATGTTAAAGTTATAAGATATATATAATTGTTAGAAAATACTTAGTAATTTAATAGATCCAGCTTTCAAAAGCTGACTGGAAAAAATGAAATAAATAAAATAAAATTTACCTATTTTAGTAGGTGTCACCCACACCTTTACACAATTAGGTAGTAGATAGTCCTCGAGCCCTCACACCTCCATGTACATAAATGTGTGGAGAGGCGGCCAGTCACGATGTAGGTGACATCTCACTGGTAATTTGGTTAATAATCTACTAAAAACATTCCTGACTTTGTTAGTTGATCTGATTTTAAATTAAATGTTAGAGGTTTATTAAATGTTGATTATTTTTACTATATTTATTAGGAATGGTTGTGCAAAAACCTGATGCTTGTTCAGGAAGAGCTAAGCTCTCCTTGGTTTTAATGAGCCAAAAACGTTTAGGTATTTTGTACGGTTGTTGCGGATGACACGTCCATCGCTCAACGTCGATAGTCGCTCGTGTGGTGTGTGTCATTCAAATTTGGTTATTAGACGTACCTTATTTTATTGATCTAAAGAAAGATCTTAATTTCATTAGCATTTAAAGGGTCCGCAACCGGCGGTAGGTATGATAGATAGGTGCGGAAGGTAGGCTAAAGAGGTACAACTGACAAGTTAATTTTTTGATATTCAGTGAACCCCATAAATTCTTAATGGTAATGTGCAACCATGCATTGTTAGGACCATTTGTTTGCAAGCTCTTGCTATAAATATTCAATTACCCGCGCTTCAAAATTTCTAAATTTAAGTAATACAGAAAATGTGCGAGAATTAGAAATCGTATACAATTTGATTAACAATGTGTTAAATTTGTCGTGTTGTATGTTATCACTGCTCCCTATTTACATGCAATAACCGAGAGTCGACAATTTTGTTCTGGGACATCGTAGAGAAATATACCTTGAACGTAAACGGCCGCGGCGCTGTCACGGACTCGCGGCTTTTTCTATTTCATGACGACATTCTGTGTCCAACTCACTTGCTCTCACTGTTTGGGAATTGTATACATTTTCTAGGAATTTTGTACAATTAACGACGTTCGTACCTAAATTTATTGCAACAGATACGAAATATCCGTACATATTTGTAGGTATTCGTTAGTTACCTATGTTTCATTTTATTTGTAGTATTTTATAATGTTTCCTATAATATTTAAATATTATTACGTAGTAGATATTAATCTTTAATTAAAGTGATTTTCAAAATATTTTGTTTGCAACGATAACGACAATAATAATTAAGCAAATTGACATTTTTGTAACATTTTTCTTAAATTAACAACGAGGACTTCGTGCTCTTAACGGAACCAGTAACTGCCATTGTTTGAATTCTTGTATAATATTAAACGTACGGTAAGAAGCAGCGGGCCCGTATCCCGTGCGAGCGCCACACGCTACAAGATGCACTCGTTTTCCGCTTTTTGATATAAACAATATTTTGTTGTAAATTTTGCTTTTTGTGAGACAATAACTACTGTTTCCTGTCCAAAATCGATACCTTAATTCGTGATGCGCTTATTCTAGATAAAATATTTTTCTACAAGCCTATTAACTTATACATATATATCATCACGCCAAGTCCCTTACATGGTGTGTGGAAAATGTCGAATGTCAAATGTCACAATCCTTGAAGACTTACTTGCCTAGTATCCTCCAATTATCCTCCATTACACTGTTTTCAGAAATCTTCAACGCGACCCTCGAATGAAACCCGAGTGCAGCATCCTGTCTCAATACCTCGCTTTGAACCCTCACAGAATCCCAAAGCTTCTCCTGTTCATGAATCGACCACAATTCATCTTATCTCAGCATACACTCGCGTAGCGAGGGACGACCAAAACGGTCCCTATGAATGCGGTGACTTTGAACTTAAATTGTCCAAGTTACTAAAAATCGTATAAAAAGATATTTATAGGCGTGTATTTAAAAAGTACGGATAAAACTTTTTGAAAAAAGAGGAAATTAGTGGCTGGTGGTAGATGTTTGCAAACATTTTGTGAAAAACGAAAAAGAATAATCGTCAAGTAAAGCTATTTATGGTTATTATTTTTGGTTTTAAATTATTACCTCACCTCTACTAAGTACTTATGTGGCATACTCTAGGATTTTCTCTGTACAGAATCCTGGCTATGAGCATACTGGAGCATTAAGGGTGCTACTCCAATAACATGATGGATGTAGGTACCCTAGAAGATCTAAGTTAACATTCTGCTATCACATCGCAAGGGTTTTATCCGAGGAGTAGGTCCGTTCGTCATGAAATCAAATCGTCGAAATAGTGAATTATGTATTTATTGGTATGCAATAAAGCCACGATGAGTTTAATTGACATACATATATACATTTTGAGAGAGGGTTGGGAATCAAACTTTAAAGTAATTAAAAAAACAATGTGAATTATCATATTTATCCTAAGATAAATAAAAAATGTCTGGTTACAACGTAATCAAAGCATTCAACTTGTTCCCGCCGACCGCAATTGCAAGCGCAGGCTGGTGACGTCATGACTTTTAATAGCTACGACATAGCGTGACAGCAATCAAAGTATTAACGCGAACTATTTTAAACGAATGTTTATAACAGCAAATATTTCAATTTCATTAAAATTTGGCCGGTACTTTGAAAGTAACCCTTGTATATTTTCTCTATATTAAAATTGGATACATATTGGCGAAACTTTGCCATGGTATAAGGTGTCCTTCACACAATAACATATATGTTAAAGATAACTTGAACCATGTACCATTACCCTCAACATAACCTGAAGCGCCTAAGTAACTACACAAATCGTCACTTGGGCTCTCCTATTATAAAATCGAATAAGTGGCATTACGAATTAAGTTCGAAATGTGAATTTAGAAGATACAATATAAAATGTCATGTACAAAATATACTTATTTTTTTAATGTTAGTATTTGTTTTATTTCCAATCCCGTTGATGCATAAAGGGACCACAAATGAGAATCCGTCTCGAAGGACCACTAATGTGCATAAAAAACCACAATGTGGTGCGTGAAAGAGATTACACCATTAGAACAGCGATATGCGAAGTTAAGAAATAAATGTCCGTATTTAACAGACATGCGGTTGGCTATGTCTCATCAGGTGCTGATTCTTTGCGGAACAAAGGAAAGAAAGCGACTGATCTGTCTGTCTTCTCATTTCTTCTGACTTCTTTCTTGAAATTATTGCACTAGCACACACGCGGATAGGTTTAATTTAAATTTTATAGTTTTTTGGTCGCAACCAGCGTGCACTCGAGGCGGATTTATTAACAGCGACTGAATTAAACATGACGGCTCCTTCCTTGCGTGGTTTTGCTTTTCCTTATGCCTTTGCTTCTCACCTTTTCCAGGCGTTCAAATCTTCTTGGCGCAATCGACGTAAGGATTTCGGAAGGATAATAATAACAGGGGAAAAAAGCAAATAGCGGGAACATTTCCGCCGGCCTTAAAGAGTAGCCTTTAAAGAAATGAGAAACATAAGCGAATAATATTATTAAATGCAAATATACATAAATATATACTATACTTACATGTATAACTGTAAGCGAGTGTATACGGTGAATACAAATTATGCGGTATAATAAAGTATAAATATTATCTGCGGTTAATGCGAAACAAATCTAGTGACTAAATCTAGAACTAAGAGTAACTATTGTGTAGGCAATGGACACAGACGAACTGTAGGTCGGACATAGGAACCTCTAGCAGTTCGAACTGTAGTGACACGCGCGATTCCGTCTCGCGACGGATGTACCTTTTCTATAATGTCTAAAGGCCAGGCTTTGACTACTTGGCTAACACGTTGGATAGTCAGATCAGCCATTAGCGGCAAAATAGGTGGCGGTTTAGCTCTAAAGCAGATGTTACATTTATGAATACGCATTCTTATAATGCGGCGTGCGGAAATAATCCAGAAGCGTTGTCTAAGTAATGACATAAGCAGCTCTGGACCAGCATGTAAATATTTTTTGTGATAAAAATCAACAATTGAATCGATAATAGGATCACGGCGCGGTAATAATACAGGATGCTTAAAATCGTAAGATTCAGCAGCGTACTTTAAACGACCTCCTACACGGATAAGGCCGGTTTCATCCAAAAATAGTGTTAATTTTAACAGGTTATAAGAGCAAGACTGACTATTTTTTAATTTATAAATATCACATGCAAAATATACTTGCTGAAGAAATCTGCGTGTTATATTACTACTACTCACGACGAGTTATACTTCCATGATTAGAAAGTTTGCGGATAAAGCGGTAAATATAAACAATAACCCTAAGTAATCGCGGGTGAGAATTCACGCGGCTAGCGAGATTATAAATCAATAAGTCTGAGGCTGGTTCATTGATAGCCACATGGCAAGCGGCTGAACGTTGCTCTGGCATATCGTCAGGGGCATCGTCATGATTAAAATTGTTGATAGGCCAGTCTGACAGAGGATTAGACAGCCATGAGTGCCCTTAAAACCACAAGGGATGGTTTACTAATTTGTCAGGAGTTAAACCTCGAGACAAACAGTCAGCGGGATTTTCTATACCTGCTACATGATGACAACACTTAGCAGATACATTTTCAGTAATCTTGACTACTCGGTTTGCAACAAAGGTTTGCCACCGATTTAATCCAACAAAGGACTACTCTGGAATCAGAAAAAGCAAAAATATCTTTTATCGCATGTTGTAATGAAATGCTACTGTGAACAGTTTTCAATAGCTTAGATAGTAGAACGCACGCACACAACTCCAATCTAGCGATTGATAAAGGTTTGGTAGTTGAAACCTTTGATTTAGGTAATAATGCGTGATGACTTAGGTAATAATGCGGTTGAATATAATCATCAACTTCAATCGTTTTGGGTGATAAATATCCCTTTTTCAAATAACTGCGTATAATATCATCATAAGATGTGCAAAGCGAAGGATTATTATTTAACCGGCGCTCCAAGCAAAGGAATCTTCTAAAAGCAATTTTATCGGAATCACTTAAAGTAAACGGATCTCCACTGAACGGTAATGACACCATATAGCGGCCACTCTCATCTCGAGACGTGGTGGTAAGAAAATGATCTTCACATTCACTATCGTTTTCACTCAGAGGGGGCGGGGCGTGTATCTCATTCATATCCTCATGGATTACGGCGCAACATGACGTTGAAAATGTATTATTTGCGGTTTTTAAAGTGAGTATGGAACCCATAATAGTAATTCCCAAGGTAGTCTCAATGGCAGGCGGATAGTCAACACTACGATGTCTATCGGCCACGGTCGTTTCTTTACAATCAAGAGAGACGTATTCTTATTCGCTATCTTATCAGTTATCACTGTGTAGGTTGGAATAAAACCTATTTTAGTAGACTGTATATTTTATTGGTCGCTTGGTGTTAGATGGTAATATTCACTGGTGAACAAATCGCTGCGCGGTAGCCGTCGTAGTCGTGTTCCTTTAAAATGTATGATGTCGCTCCTGTGTTGTTCGAGCTATAGGCGGAGACTGGTTTTTTTGGATTTTGCGCTCGGGCGATTGCCGCTCGCCGGCGCAGGCGCCCCCTCCAGGCACATTTAGAAGGCCCGTCATTGTTAGGCGTATAATGACCCAACAATCACATAAAAAACTTTAGGTACATGTTCGAGCAAAGACAGTTGGGCATTGGCACTTCACCTCCCTGGCAGAGGCACTTCACCTCGATTGATTCGTTGACCTTTATGTAACTAATTTAGCTAACGAATTGCATTTTCGTGATTGACTCCGTTATACCTATTGATCAGTGGATCAAAAACCTAACCTACTTCCGAATAACCTAGAAACTTGATATTGGGGTATTATTGACAGTAAATAAACACAAGCATAACTTCATTTTCTATATTATGATTACTCATTTAATTTTAAAAATGACAATACGTATCACGATTATATCTTCACAAAAAACAATAATATCTCATCAAAAACACAAATGTAAAATAATAGCCATTTTTTTTTAGTTTTGCCATAGGCGTTAGTATCTACCATTAGTCAAGTTCAAATTTACCTGGTATACAAAATCATTTCAAGGTTTTGAGTAAAGCGGCGGCCGGCCCCTTGCCCAAGCTTGTAAGGGTTTCAGTAATATTTGGTGGCAACGAGGAAATACACGATACATTAATTTCTTCACTTGACTTGTGCACAAAATTGTACAAAAATATTTTCTATGAGGACTCGACTATTTTTGAATAATTTAAGCTCGATTTCGTTAAATTGTATACCTCGGTGGAACTTTAAACTTGACATGGCATGTTAAATACTTTTTATACAATAAAAACATACTTTGAATTATTACAATACGATTTTTTGGGTCTTAAAAATGTAATATACGGGGTACGGGGACTTGACGACGGACAAACTTTAAACTTTCTAATAACTGAAGTGTGCGTCATGTAAACATCTAGATGTTTATCTTAATTATTTTGATGGGTCTGAAGCGCACACACCGCCCTACAGGTTGAATTTGCGTTTTATTACTTTGATTTATTCTTATGGATGTAGTTACATATTATTCTATCTCTCAACGGAATCAGTTACCGTGGGCGGTATTCCCAAACAATTATGACTTAGGGACCTTCAAGAAAAGAGCGTACTCATTCCTTAAAGGTCGGCAACGCATCTGTGATACTCCTGGTGTTGCGGATGTTCGTGGGCGGAGGTGATCACTTTCCATCAGGTGACCCACTTGCTCGTTTGCCTCCTCTTATATAAAAAAAAAACGGAGATTGAATTAGATCTTTTAAATTATTAAAGAAATAACCAAGAACAAAATGCAAGAAGCAGTTTGGTCCTACTAGTTGTGACGCTGGGCTAAGAGCCGTCCGCTAAATATTAATTGTTTTTTTTTACAATTTCACGATCACACAAACTATTCCGACAGAACAAAAAATATAAAAATGTGTGCGGCCGATGTCTCGAACGAAATTGCACATTCAGTATCCCGATTCAACGAACGACTGGGACTCACTATTGACAAAAATAAGGCTTTTTTTGTTTTGTGTTATTAATAAACAAGGACTAATAAACAAGTAAAGTTAGGGTGTATCACAGTGTAAGAAAGATTATAAAACCAAGTTGAACCATGAAGTACTTTAACTTTAACTCATTTTTGCTCCAAGGGATAGGGTCACACTTGAATCTCGATTTCATACAAATTGGAATCGGATATGTAATTTTTCGCACTCTTGACTCTTCGACAGTACTAGCAGATTAACATTTACCGTTTGTATTGTGTGAGTTACTTTATTTCGTCTGAATATAATATCCTTTAGTTATAAATTACTCTTTGTAAGTAATATAAGCGTTGAGGTAGTCTTGTACGGGGAGGGTCTCGTAGGGCTTAGGATTGGGATTGGGATTGGGATTGGAGAGGGAGAGGGTCAGGGAGGGCGCGGCGAGGGGCTCGGCCTCCTTGCGACGCTTTCTGTTCTTCTTGTCCCAGGGCGCGTACGGGATCTTCAAGTGCACGGTCTGTATGTGGAGCTTCACGGCACTGCTCTGGGTGAAGCGCCGATTGCAGTGCTGGCATTGGTAGCGCTTCTCCCCCGTGTGGACCTGGGTGACCAACAAGTACCCAACTACAGCCTTCTCGTGAACTTGTGTACGGCAAAAATGCAAGTTCCGATTAGTAAGAATGTATTGTTCGCCGAGGCGAATTCGTATGACACATTTTAATGATGATGCCAAGAGAGATATCGGGGTAAAAGGAGAATCTGTACCTTAAAGTGACACTCTCAACCGTGTTAGTCAGGAGACTGGGTCATACGTCTGTCTTCCTGCCATGAAGCTCGAAATAGGCGAGCACAGATTAAATGGGTCTTTGCTGTTATATCATATTTACGATCTGGTGATAGAGTGCCGTGCTAGTACTCTTCCAGTTTGGATCCCATTACGCCTTACGTATTCCTGCCACTATGATGTCACTATCACTGTTCGGTCCGAGGGGTAGGATAACGGGCAAGTTGCACAACTATCCTAACAGCCTGATAGCAGGGCAGCTACGCACCTACAAAATGTGGTATGTATAGGCCACGGTTATCTCTTACCATTAGCGGAGCCGTGTGCCGTCGCCGTCTTGTTACACAAGGAAACACTTTATTAACATAAATCTGACAACGGATTGCTAAGTGCGATGTCAATTTCTAATTCATTTTGAAATTAATATGTTCGAAGATGACAGCGAGAACTTTACGTGTGCTGGAACGTAGGCTTGTTTTCTTGTTTAAGTGGTGTCTAGTACATGGTGTATGGTATGAAGTGTGTGGTATATGGTGTGTAGTGTATAGTTTGTGGTGTGTAGTGTGTGGTGTGTGGTGTGTAGTGTGTGGTGTGTAGTGTGTGGTGTGTAGTGTGTGGTGCGTAATGTGTATTGTGTGGTGCGAGGATACTCACGACAAGATGTCGGTCCCGGTTGCTGGTCATGCTGAAGCGGCGCTCGCAGTGCGGGCAGGCGTACGGCTTCTCCCGGGTGTGTGTGCGCATGTGTACGGACAGGTTCGCAAATTGCTGCCACAAAATATATTTAATGCTTCACTTAGTTTTATAATTACAAAAATGGACAAGAAGCATTTATAAGATGTTATTTGTATTTCAAGCGATCGCGGCAAACATTGTACATGCGATTCACGAGTTGACAAGTCCTGCGGTAGTGTTATTGG
>NJDD01002396.1:0-10681 GCA_002245505.1 Calephelis nemesis
CTGAAACACTTATCTTTTAGGTATAGTACTTATCTATGTTTATGTTAAATCTGGTCTCGATATTTTCGCAATTGAAGTAGACAGTTGGGTTTTGCTTTCAAAAAAGGGTTAACTTTTTGATTTTTTTCTATCGAGCAAAGTGAAATAAATCGTGTTTTGGAAACACTAGTCTAAAGCATATTCATGTTAATCTTGTGTATTTTTGTCACCAAGTTCCATGATTGCTTTGTATAAAAAAACATTAAACTGCTAGCTGTTAGCGTATATGGCCCCTTAAGTACCAAGTTGTAATACCTTTGTCATATATTTCAGTAAAAAAATTAGATCGCGCTTCATTACTTTTTCTTTATTAGAGTAAAAGGTATTATGTAATATACAAGCAGCCCGGTCACAGCTCTGATTTATCAAGTGCAAATTTTATAATCGTGTTGTCCGGTCACGTTTCATCTTAACGAGATTTCCCTCAAACGTTCCAACATGTTACTTGAGGATGACTTGTGGGGAATTTCAAACCTAACCCAAATATTCTAATTTTGTAATTTAAGTCTGTTTAACCCCCGAAAAAAAGGGTATTTTTCCCCGTGTTGGGACCAACAATATGGGCTTCTTTGCACAATGGACCTTCTACCTTTTTTCCAGGTAGTTCGTAAAAGGCGAGCATAGGCTTACCGTCAATAACACCTTAAATTTCCACTGGGTGGTAGAGTTTCGCAGCAAGTCGCCCAACCTATTCCTGACGCCATAATATCAATACTTGTCGTTGACGTATACCGGTAAGGTAGCCGGTAAACTTGCTTTTACTCGAGGTCTAACATCCCGCTCTGAAGTTGGCAGTGCACGATTACCACTTTTGGTGTCCCTAGGTGGGTGAATCTCTTACCAGTAGGAAATCCGTCTGCTTGTTTGCCTTCTAATATCATAAAAAAAATAAGTTTGACGTGTCTGCTTGTGTTTGTGGCATCATAACACCTAAATCAAGGGACCGGTTTCGTCTTTTTATTGAAAAATTGACCAAGAAGGTTCTTGGCTACAGTACTTAAAGGTTTTGGCTGGGTTATTGGAAATTTTTAGTTTAACGTTTTGGATTAAATGATGTAATGGTTTCGTGTTATTTGTCTTGAGATTTTTATTTATTTTAATCTAATTTGGGATAGCTTGTACTTACATACTTAATTTTGTCAAAATAAATCCAATACTAATGCAACGCTGGTAGCATTTTTACAGCCCAAAACATAAAATATGACTTAAGGGCTATAAATAGATTAAACGTACTTACTCTTATAACATAATATGTTTTATTAATGTTATATTTACTCCTCAAGTACCTAATTAAATAAACAACAAATAACAAACTTACTATTGTACACAGCTGTGCTTATCTTAAGATTTATCTATTAACATAAATTCATAACTGGTTACGTTTCTTCGCAACACAGTATATTACCTAAAGAGATTTATAGAGAGATCAATTATACGTGGACTAACAGTTGATTTACCAGTTCTCACGTTATAGCTATGGTTAACGGAGAAAGCTTTCCGCCGGTAGTCCTGCATTTTCTAATAAACTTTCTTATATATAATGCATATTATTATTTTATTAACTACTAACCAACGCCCACGACTTCGCCCAACTTAAGAATCATTTAAACGCAACAACGCACAAAACCAACTTCAATTTCAGTATGCTATTTAGAAAAAAAAACTAATACTAAGTGCAGCTCAAAAAGCGTTGAACTAATTGCCATAAAATTTATAAGGAACCATCTTGAGGGTATATTCTATCCAATAAAAAAAGAATTAACAAATTTGGACTACTTTGTAGAAAGTTAAGCGTGGTCCGAAAAATATTCATGATGAATAGAAAATCTTCTCTGGTATTTTTATAGGATGAATTATTTTATTGATACTTCAGATGCTGTTGAAATGTTATTCATTTTCAATATTTATTTAATCTCAATGTTTTTCCTAGAATTATTAATTATATAAAAAATAGCTATCTTCTTTCAAAGCTATTAATAGAAAGAGACAAAACACGAAATAAGAGTTTAGTACTGTCAAATCAGTTTTTACAAGACAGATTATGATTATCAATGAAAAAAGAAATACTTCAAGGCAACTCAGTAAGACCCACGTTCTTGTACTATTACAAAACATACATAGATACCAACGTGAGCTGATAAAAAGATTAGAAATTAAAATTCACTAAATCAAAACTAAATTTTAATCGCTTAAATTATATTTGCTGTTAAAAACTAAACTAAGACTAAACAACCAGTTTAGGATCCGAAATTTTAATATCCGATATTTAATTCCAATTGTAGTTTAGTTAAGTGAGCACCAACAGAATTGCTGCAAAGATTTAATATAAAAATATTTGAGCAACTAATTCATTAAATGAGAAAATAGGGGAAACAAGGTTTTATTCCTAGTTGTTACTTAGAGACAAGCAAAGGAAGAGAAATACCCGCTGCATTTTCAGACCTAGACTCGTTAGTTTTTCGCCGATTAATCACTTAAGTTTCTTAAAATAGCAAAATATACACACTTTCAAATATAACAATGAGAATAACGCCGATCACACAAACCGACGGACATTCACACGGACGGTTTTACACATACCAGCAATTATATATTTGCAACAACACGAAACACTGACATAGAAAAGGTTATGAACCGTCAGAGGTAATTAATGGTTGATGGTGTATTTGAGCGACGTGAATTTCTTATTAACAGAATATTTATCTGTGTCTTGGTATTTCTATATTATCACTACATGGTATAAAACAGAGTCGCTTCTTCTGTCCCTATGTCCCTTTGTATGCTTGAAACTTTAAAACTACGCCACGGGTTTTGATACGGTTTTTTAATGGATAAAGTGTTGGAAGAGGCAGGTTTATAATATTATGTATATTTTATACCCGTGCGTAGCCAAGGCGGGCCGCTAGTAAACAATAAATATAGAAAAAACAGAATAATTATATAATATGTCGATTTTATCGGATAAAACGATGTCAGGTAGCTTTATGAAATCCTGAGACAATCCGAGCGAGCTCTTGCACATTACTGAATATACCTAGTAAAAACTCCATTATACTTTTATCTACATCTTTATCTGAATTTTCCCGGAATCACCGAAAGTGTAGGCAAAGGTACAATCAGGGTACCAACGGTGGAGGTAAACTAAGTTCTACAATGTGAAGGTAGGAAGCTACCATCAACCAACCGGGTTTTTATCCAACGTATTCACCCAGGAAACACTGTTTTATTTAAAAATCTAAAAAATACAGTTTTAGTTAGTCGAGCCAGGAACCAAATCAACATATACATCAACATCATGTAGTCAACGGCTACACCGGATTCATCCACCACGAAGGTGATATCTCTTTTTCTTTTGTTTTGGCATTAGCGTTAGCATCTGCCATAAGTTTAAGTTAGTTGTAAGTTGTAACTCAGGTAATTGTCTACAACAGGCACCCAGACTTTCACCTAGGTTTTTTAATCAACTTGAATTCCTCAGGTGACGGTAAATAAATAAATAAAATTGTAAAATATAATAAACTTAAGTTTACATCAATTTAGGCGATGTAGGAAAATCGAACTTTAAATATTCAAACTTAGTTATAAGTCGTTACAAAAAGTCATGTCAGCGCCTTGAGTAAAGCAGTGGCTTTCGTATTCACTCTCATTTACTGAGAGAACATTCACGATACACCAATTTCTTCATAAATACTTCGAAATAGTACACAATGCTATCAAAATTGATTAATCTTACTCAATACGTACACGGAATTCAATATTACACTATTTTTTATACAGCACTAGCTGCGCCCCGCGGTTTCACCCGCGTAAGTCCCAATCCCGCGGGAACTCCGGGATAAAAAGTAGCCTATACGTTATTCTGGGTTTTCAGCTACCTACATACCAAATTTCATCGTAATCGGCTTTGTAGTTTTTGCGTGAAAGAGTAACAAACATCCATACATCCATACATACAAACTTTCGCATTTATAATATTTAATAGGATAGGATTCATATGATTTGAATAGGCTATACTATCCGAGAGGTAATTATATTTTTTACAATCTAGTAACAAATTACACATTTGCAACACCCAACAAAACACTGAGATATAAAGGTTATGGTGTTTCACAGGTAATTGAGGTTTAATGTTACTGACACTGATGTAATCGCCTCTGTGGTCTAGCGGTCCGGGTGTTGGACTTGACTGCATGAGGTCTCGGGTTCGAATCCCGGGTCGGCCAACAAAAAGAAAATTTTTCTGATAAAAAAAATGTTGGTCGGGATTGGAAATGTGCCCGGTTGGCGATAGGCTTGCCACCTATCACATTGTGGGACTTAGTGTCTTCGGCTAGTCGTGGGTGCCCTGGTTGTGCCTCTGCCTACTTCTTCTGGGATATGGGCGTGAAGATATATTTTTTTTAATGTTACTGACCAAGAATTTGTGCTGGGACTCACAGACAACTAACATAAGCCATCAAAGAGCCTTTGCTTTTAGATGTGAGCGAATTTTGATATTCGCTTTACTATATTCATAGTTTTAACACGCCAATTAATTTCAAACTGCTATTTATTTTTTCGTAGCAGCTGTTTTTTAAAGTTAAGTTTAAAAGACGGAGGTTGCACGTGGGTGAAGTATTTAACACTGAGTCAGCTTCTAACTCATGTAACCCGGGATTGAACAAGTGGCCTTAAAGATGCTATAAGGAATAAGTAAGCTCTTGAAGGTTGTTGAATGATGTCCATGAATACCACCGTTGGTATTTCATGTGGTGGTTTTGGTTGGTTGGTTTGTATGAATACCACCGTTTGATGGTTCATTAATTTTATTGGTTTCTTGGTTTAGATTGGTTAGACTCTTACTCGGTTTTCGGCTTTGGAGCTCGTAAGAAGCGAGCATAGGCGACGATGTCTGGTGGTAGAGTGCTGTACAGCAAACTGCACTGATAGGGATCAACAGCGTTTCCTTTTCCTGTCACTATAATGATATTGTTATGTTCTGGTAGAGAGGGTAGAGTAGCCGGTAAACCCGGACACCCCGGCACCCGGTTAGCATTAGCGACGGATCTATAACATTTATGGTGTTCTTGCTATTCATAAGGAGAGCTGTATTCTTTTTCAGGGTTTTCTAAAATGGAATTGAAAAAATGACTTTAGTAAATTTTATTTTATTTTTTGCAGGTAAAACTCAAGCAGTCCCAGTGAAATACTTAGCGGTGGTTTGTGATTTTTTTTATAATTTATCCAAAATTATCTACATAATGATTGCGTATAACGCAATAAAGAAAAAAACAGAAAATTTAAATGATAAAAATTTGTTATGTTCCAATTTTTTTTACATTCCAGGTACATACGCTTTTTATAATTTAAACAACCTCAAATTGAAATAATACAAGAAAATAATTATATATTTCGATAACTAATAAAAATATAAGCATTACGTCATAACTGATCTACTAATATACGAAAACTGCTACACTAATTTTCCTCAGTCTTTCACTACAACAATGATATATTGTCTAAACATATAGAACGATTTAACAGTTATTCAATCGCCCATTCAATGTTAAATAAGATGGCTTTAATGAAAACTAACACGCTAAAACCTATAAATACTAATAATGTTAAACATTAGGTACAAGCAATTAGTATCTTCAAGCTCATATCCCCGAAATAAGTGACAGAGAAACAAACAGAGCACCTACAACTAGCTGGTGACACTAAGTCCCATAATATTGTAGGTGGTAAGCCTATCGCCAACCAAGCACATTTCCAATCCGGGGCAACGTTATTTTTATTAGGAAATTGAAAATACATATTCCGATCAGGTGATAGCTTATAAAAATGTCAACGCGCACAGGGACCACTTGTATGGTCCACGAGAATAAAGTTTTTTCTGATTCTGAAAATTCCAAGTAAGTATCTTCACGCCCTTATCCCCTAAGCGGTAGACAGAGGCACAACCAGGGTATCTACGATTAGCTGACGACACTAAGTCTCATAATGAGATAGGTGGCAAGCCTATCGCCAACCAGGCACATGTCCAATCCCGATTTTTTCTTTGAAAATTGAAAAAAAACAATTTTCTTTTTGTTGCCCGACACTGGATTCGAACCCTTGACCTCATGCAGTCAAGTCCAATAACTGAACCGCTAGACCACAGAAGTGAAAGCACTATGTAATTCTATTTAATTTCTGTTAAGTGTAAGTAAATATTATAATTATATGTCACTGAAAATGTCAATGTAAATGCCCAAGATTTATAGATTTTGTAATTTCTATTTAAGCAGACTAGTGGACTATCACAATAATATATAGGTAGTAAAACTGACGTTTTAAAATAGTTAAAAATGACATTAAAAAAGTTTTTTGTTGCATAAAAAAAATTGACTATTGACTATAGTGAGTCAGACGAATGGTGAATTCTGGAGTGGCTTGCCCGCGTGTTTAATATCCTACCTTTCTTTTTCGTCAGTCTTATAATTATCGTGTTTTACCTTAAACCTTAATTTGGATAACCAGACACTAAACTTGTGTTAAAGATATTAAGTCCTATCATCCTGTTGGCAACAAATTATTACTAATCTGTCTGTATGTCAAAAACCTTCAACAACTGAAATGGTGAAACTTTGAAAGTAATTTGCGAACAAACTATTAGCAAGTATGTATCATTAGTTACATGTATTACTAAGTTATATTCGTTGTTAATTTGTGTGATGACAAAATACGTGAAGTTAAGATATATAAGTTAAGTTACAGCCCACGAAGGTGTAATTATTTGTTCGTAAAGTTATATGTTAGGACATACAAAGCCATCTTTGTAGAGATATTAACACATTCATTCCAAGCAATATAATACCATTGTCGTTTAAGATTTATAGTTTTGTTGTTAAATTTCAAATGCTCCAATGTATTTAAATTTCAACAATCAATATACTCGTAAAAATAAACACTAAGGATAACAATGTTGTACTTACTTATCTTCACGCCAAGTCCCGAAAGGTGTAGGCAGAGAGTATCGAGTGCCAAATGCCACAATCATGGCAAACCTGCCTAGCCTTTCATTACTCTTTTCACACAAACACGTCGTCTACGTGACCGTCTGCCCGTACTTGTCTACCAAAGACAAAACCCATCAATTTGATCATGAAAAGTGAAAAGTTAATTTCAGTTCTCCTCGCTTAAGTACATCTATATTAATTCGCGTTGTATATCTGTTTATATAAAATGTAACGATGTTATAAAATCCTAAATTGTATTTAACACATACATACATATCTTCACGCCAAGTCCCTTACGGGGTAGGCAGAGAGTATCGAGTGCCAGACCTCACGATCCTGACAAACCTGTCTTGCTTCCTTCACATTCATTACCCTTTTCATACAAACACGCCAGTTTCGGAGACTCTTGACACCACCCTCGGATAATATCCGATTGATCGGGTCGTGAAATGTCAGCCTTGGTCTCCCCGGGTACCTACATCCATCCACATTCGCATTGTATGTCTGCTTTGTCAATCTTTCATCTGTCATTCTTTCCACATGCCCTTTCGCATTTTACCACCAACACTTTCTTTCAATCCCACTCTTTCTCGAATCTCACTCTTACGAATGCGGTCAGCGAGCGTTACACCACAGATTTTCTGTAGTGCTCTCATTTCGACGGCTTTTATCCTACTTTCATGATCTTTCTGACATACCCAACTCTCGCTTCCATACAATAACGTTGGGATAAGCACAGAATTAATTGTATTTAAGATATGTGTATAATTATTAAATATAGTCGTGGCGCTCTTTGAGAGAGGCCTATGTCCAGCAGTGGACGTCCTTCGGCTAATGATAATGATGATATTGTCTTTATTACTTTACAACTTTACAATATAAATTGAAAAATAATTTTGAAAACGCAACAGTACAAAGGTATAATTAAGTATAATTATTTATAAACATTTGATATTTGCCACCGTCTCAGCGCTTGATAAATAGTTTTTTTTTTTAGTGGAAGGCAAACAAGCAGACGGATTTCCTGATGGTAAGAAATGCCGTCACCTATAGACATAATCTATATAGTCTATAGTCTAGATGTGATGTGAAATAGGGATTCAATTTTATAGTACTTGCGCCTAAGATAGCCCAGTTCTTAAGAGGGCCGATTTTCAATTCTTTGTATATTTTTAAAGTTTGTAAGAATCTAAGTTACTACCTACGTAGTAGGTAATTACAACCTCCTTTTTTTTCTATTTTTATAGCAACTTTCCCGATTTTAATTTTCTTAAAAAGCTTCTGCTGACAATAACTAACACCCAGCCACGCCAGTAGTCTCCTTTTGCCTATTTCGTTATGTTAATGGTAAACTTAAACACAACTTCAAAAATTCATATTCGGTTAGCAACAGAAAATTTTTGTTGGTTGTAAAGTTTTGTGTCATTTAAAACTTGCTTTAACAAATAAGAGCAACACAATAAAAAACGATCAAGCTTTACAATTAAAATACAGTAACAAAATTCTCACAACAGCTATTAAAAGCGAGACTGAGAAAAAGTGTGGAAAACTTAATTCAATGGACCTAACCGATTATTATTATAGTGCGGTGACGCATTCTTCACTGTTTTTTTTTTATGATATTGGAAGGCAAACAAGCAGATGGATTTCCTGATGGTAAGAAATTCACGCCGCCTAGAGACACCAAAGGTGGTAATGGTGCGTTGCCAACCTGGGGCCGGGATGTTAGGCCTCGAGCAAAAGTAAGTTTACCGGCTACCTTACCCTCCGAACCGGAACACGTCACGACGTTATAGCGGCAGGAATTGGTAAAGCGGTGGTACCAATCCCGGCGAGTCGCTGCTAAACTCTACCACCTAGTCAGAATTCACGGTGTTAGTGACGGTGAGCCTTTGCTCGCCTTTTACGAGCTGCCTGGCAAGGAAGGCAGATGGTCTATTCTACAAAGGAGCCCGGACCAACACGGGTTACGGTAAACTGGTTAAACTGTCGACAACTGGAAGATACCACCTTAAGTGGTATCTTCCAGTTGATTATATAAGATAAATATAAACAAAATTAATTTTTTACGTGTTGAGTCGGGTTCTCCGTGTAGAAAATACCATCTGCCTTCCTGCATGCCAGTTTGTAAAATGCAAGCAAAGGGTAGGGATCCACTGCCTTACCTATACCTGGCACCAAAATGACAGTGTCATGTTGTGGTCTGAAGAGTGACTGCCAGTAGGCACGCAAATTAGGCGTGACAGCTATCCTGTGGTTGTCACGCCTAATTCTGACTCACCTCTTTTCTTTTTCGTTCTTTTTATGATGTTGGGAGGTAAAGAACCAGACGGACCTCCTGATGGTAAGAAATTCAGGCCGCCTAGAGACACCAAAGGTGGTAATGGTGCGGTGCCAACCTGAGGCCTTGAGCAAAAGCAAGTTTACTGGTTACCTTACCCTCCGAACCGCAACACCTCAATGGTAAGCATTGACGTTATGGCGTCAGAAATAGGAAAGGCGGTGGTATTAATCCCGGCGAATTGCTGCGAAACTCTTCCACCTAGTAGGATGTCACGGTGTTGGTGACGGTAAGCCTATGCTCGCCTTTTACGAGTTGCCTGGGACAGGAAGGTAAACAGTCTATTCTGCGAAGGAGACCGGACCAACACGGGGAATTGCAGCATTTATGGTGCATATAGGTGACAGTTCAGTCATATTTTATCACTAGAGAAGCCGCTTGCTTGTTCTTTACCATATTATGACGTAATAAAATAGAAAACTTTTTTATTTGTCGCTTTTGGAATGTAACGATTCCATCGCTGTTGATTGTAATATACTAACTGGTACTGTGTTATTCGTCAGTTTAGTTATAACTGAAAAGCTTGGTGGTAGAACGGTTTGCAGCAGCTCCACAAATTGAAATTCCTGCCTACATAACATCATTGCAAAGCCCCATGTATATATCTTAAACTAGTCTGCTTGAGCATTCCTTTGGATATCAAACAAGTATCTATACATACAACAAATTTAAAGAAGGGTCTATTCTGTAAATTGAAAATATCGAAAAAATAAAAAGCAGGGGGTATTACTGGATCGATACCAAACCCAAATATGTGATTAAAAAAATTGTTGGCTGTCAGTCTGTCTGTCTGTATGTTCAAAGTTCGATGAATCTTGGTATAATTATACCTTACTAGCTGCGCCCCGCGGTTTCACCCGCGTAAGTCCCAATCCCGCGGGAACTCCGGGATAAAAAGTAGCCTATATATTATTCTGGGTCTTCAGCTACCTACATACCAAATTTCATCGTAATCGGCTTTGTAGTTTTTGCGTGAAAGAGTAACAAACATCCATACATCAATACATACAAACTTTCGCATTTATAATATTAATAGGATTATCCTGGGCATAAAATGGGATACTGTTAATCATCGAAAAACACGTAAAAAAAAATCTTAGTTAAATCTTAATTTTTCAGTTTTATCACGCGAAGACCGACATCCGCGCGGACCGAGCCGCGGGCGGCAGCTCGTAAATAATAAATAATGAAGCTTCCAGCTAGTGAAATAAAATACGTAATTCTATCAAAACATTATCATAACACCATTAGTCATTGAGTGAGTTTTAAAATCACTTAATATCTCATTAGGTATGACAGAAAAGATTGATGATTATTTTTT
>NJDD01002396.1:11183-27786 GCA_002245505.1 Calephelis nemesis
TCCGAGTGAGTCGCTGCAAAACTCTACCACCTAGTCAGATGCCAAGGTGCTAGTGACGGTAAGCCTGTGCTCGCCTTTTACGAGCTGCCTGGCATTAATGCAGATGGTCTATTCTGCAAAGCCCGGATCAACAAAAAATAAAATAAAAATAAATAAATTTACTTTTTAATCCGTCTAGGTGGAACCCGGGATTATAAGTAGCCATAAAACTATGCCAACGTGATGAAATGGTATACGTTCATTGCGAGTTCAGAGAATGACAAACAAACCCAGAGATACTTTCTGTGTTGGTCCGGGATCCTTTGTAGAATAGACCATCTGCCTTCCTGTGCCAGGCAGCTCGTAAAAGGCGAGCATAGGTTTACCGTCACTAACATCTTGACTAGGCGGTAGAGTCTCGCAGCGACTCGCCTGGATTGGTACCACCGCCTGACCTATCTGCCGCCATAATGTCAGCACTTGCCGTTGACGTGTACCGGTTCGCAGAGTATACTGCCATAGTTCTCGACATCTTGAAATTACTTAATTCAATCCGGCTTCAGACTCTTCTTTCAATTTTGTGAAAAAAGAAAAAAAAACATAATATAATATACAGTAAACATATTATGTTTTTCAGTCACATATCAAAACTATTATTAAATTAGAGGCTTTTTGCTCTCCCACAATGCTTCGAAGATCTAGTTAAAGAGAACTAGAAAAATCTTCATTTAATTGCCAGTTACATTCCCATTAATTTAGGAAATTTGTGCCGTGAATGTTTATGAGATATGCTTACTTTTTTCTGAACTAATTTTGTCATGTTAAGTTTCCGGTAAATTACATACACTTGCACATTAACCCTAACACCCTAGCCACAATGCAGGCACCTATAACGTTTATGGTGTCTATGGATCATGGTTATCACTTACCATCATTATAGGTGTGTAATTATTCCCTATCTTTTGCCAAAAAAAATCTTTAATGTACGCACATCGCAACTTTGAAACAAAAACTTACTTTACTAGAAAACTAAAGCTACCTAGGACATTAACAGGTTTAGTTTTATCGAAATTAAACAAATTTGGTAACATGCATTCAAGGACGAACTAACTATTTAGTCGTTACAAACAGACAATTCGTTTGTATGTACAATTTGTCCAGGTCCTCTGTGTAAAATAGGTCAACTGCGTCTATGTCTATGCGTTTCCTAGGTGGTAGAGTTTCGCAGCGACTCACCCTGATTGGTACCACCGCCTTACCCATTCCTGCCGCCATAACGTCATGACGTGTTCCGGTTCGGAGGGTAAGGTAGCCGGTAAACTTACTTTTGCACGAGGCCTTACATCTTGACCACAGGTTGGCAACGCACCATTAACACCTTTGGTGTCTCTAGGCTGCGTGAATTTTTTACCATCAGGAAATCCGCCTGCTTGTTTGCCTTCCTATAACATAAAAAAATATGTCAGGTAGCTCGTAAAAAGCGAGCATAGGCTTAACGAGTCATCACCAATAAGAGCACTGGTGTTTGAGTGCTGTGGAGCAACTTGCCCTGGTCGGGATCCACCTCTTTACCTATTCCTACCACTATAATGAGTAACAAGTTCCTGCTAGATTCGGATAGGGTAGCCGGTAGACTTACTTGCATATCGTGCACTAACAAGGCCTATTGGCCGTACATCCTGGCTATAGGGTTTTGTTAGTGCAATAAAAAATAACTAAGAAGCTATTAGAAGTCCTCTTTTTAGTAGTCTCTTACCATCGAGAGAGCAGAATGCCAGATCGCTAACCTCTCTAATAAAAGGAGTATAATTTATAACCCACTTTTAAACATTCTATGGTTCTCACCTCTGCAGTCTAGCGGACTGGCATCGGACATGACTTCTTGAGGTCCCGAGTTCCAAATCCGGATCGGGCAACAATAAAATAGAAAATAAGTATTTTACAATTTTCTTATAAAAATAAAGTTTCCCGAGCATAGGCATGTGCTCCGTTGGTGATAGGCATGCCACCTATCACATAGTGCGTCCAGTGTCTTCGGCTAGGCGTGCTCTTGTGTTGTATGTGTCTACCTTTTCAGGGATGTGGGCGTGAAGGTGGTCTATGATTTTATTTTGAAAGGCATCATCATTTCTAAAACTAATTTTTTCTTAAATTTTAGTATTTACTACGGTATCGAAAAAAAGAAAAACAGTTAAAAGCTCTATGGATTATTTGATTATACAAAGTTACTTTTTAAAGCGTAAAAAATGTTCGCTATCTTTTGCCTTAAAATAAAATTGAAAAAAATAAATTTGCATTTATCGCAGTGTAACAATGTTACAAAAATGTCATAAAATACATGATTTGTAAGTTTGTACCCGCATTTTAACTTTCATTACTTTTCCCGTGTGGCCATAAAGATGGTATCATATGAAACGTGAAAACAAATCTACTTTATGACTATCATAAACCTTTTGTTTATTGCACATCCATTTTTCAAAATAGTATTTCAATTTTTAATATTGTTGCAAAAACAAGAATGTTGTGCTTCTGATGGTAAGTTGTTACCCATATATTATATCATTATTTGCATAACAGATAATATTAAATTTTATATTTTACGTATTGCTTAATTTTTTATACTAAATTTAAGTTTAAGTATTAGCGCTGATTGTTAGAAGCAAAACCGTTAGTTGACAATGCACTCTATCATACAGAGCTATGGGAGTCCAACTATACAGTCCAACTCAGTCAGTATATACAGTCCAACTCGAGCCGCCTTATTTTTGTTTAATTTTTAATAGACTGACTGAAAGTATATTTTTTAGGTAAAATCACTCATTACTTTTAACAGAGGGTAAATTAGATACACCTGTTCAAAAGTTATACTGTAACTAACCAGATTTTCGACAATGTTTTATCTACATACTTGTTTTATGAACTGGTCCTAACTATCTTTTAAGGTACGATGTCTATGTCGCAGGTATTTAGTCGAACATAATATAATACTTGTATATCAAAGGCCAAACCATAATTTTATCTTTGAGCGAATTTACAAAACGGTCATACAAATTTTTCACTATTTCCCTAGGCTTTTGTTATCAGATCCAGACATGACGGCACTAAGACGTCCTCGGGAGTACGTCCTTTAAATTTTAAAATTTAAAATCGAATTAAATTGCCCCCTGTTGGTCCGGGCTCCTTTGTAGAATAGACCATCTGCCTTCCTTGCCAGGCAGCTCATAAAAGGCGAGCATAGGCTTACCATCACTAACACCGTGACATCCCACTAGGTGGTACAGTTTGGCAACGACTCGCTCGAATTGGTACCACCGCCTTACCTATTCCTGCCGCCATAACGTCATGACGTGTTCCGGTTCGAAGGGTAAGGTAGCCGGTAAACTTACTTTTGCTCGAGGCCTAACATCCCGACCTCAGGTTGGCAACGCACCATTACCACCTTTGGTGTCTCTAGGCGGCGTGAATTTCTTACCAATAGGAAATCCGTCTGCTTGTTTGCCTTCCTATAACATAAAAAAATAAATAAAAAAATTAAATAAAAAAAGGCACGAAAAACCATTAATATACATAAACACATTTAAGAAAGTCGAACAACCTTTTTCTTCTTTTTTAAAGCTGGTTAAACTTTTGTAGAGCTACGGAAATCGGCTAGTTTTTAGAAAAAAAAACAATAAAAACTTGCGTAAGTGTGACGAAAGTGATATGGTTAACCGAGTTAGCGGAGCGAAAGTTACGAATTAGATACTAATAAAAATTGAAGGTTTGGGAAGTGTTATATCATATGTTTTCGACATACCGTTATCAGTATGTCAAAGCAGTTAGAGAAAGTACTTACTGGAGCAAGCACTGGTGTAGTTGCTCCTCTATTTTTCACACAAATGTTGTTACATATATAAAAAACTTCTAAAATATTAACTGAAAATAACGTGTTTATTTCGAGCTTCTTTAAAAAATATCTAAATCTATCACTAAGGAATAGAAAGAGAACGTGCTCAAGCATTGTTATTTTTAGTTTTGACTAGCTGTCCCGGCGAACTTCGTACCGCCCGTTCAGTTTGTATGGGAAAAATTAAAATGTTATTACGTTTCCGAACAAATGATGCTCGAATTTAATTAAGTAACCACGTTTCCGAACAAACAGTGCTCTTTCAATATAGTCTATGGCTGTTAATGACATTGACATTCGTTACGCGCGTTTTTTAAAGTATGCAAAATTAAATGTATATTTTTTAATATTTCTAAGAGATTTTCTTAATATTTTTTTCCGTAAGAAACTTCTCCTAATAATAACAAATACAACAAAAAAAGAATTAGTGAAATCGGTCCAGCCATTCATGCGTGATGCCGTGACCAAGGATAACGGGTTTCATTTTTATATATATAGATAAATAGGAATAAAATAAAATCTACTGTCTATATGCATAAACATATCTTTAATATAAAAACACAATCAGCATTTTTTGTGATTGTGCCAAAGAAGTGAACAAGCACGCTCTCCTGAATGTATAAAACAACGGTCTTGCATTGCCACAAAAGATGTTAGCGGTGCGTCACTGTCCTTTCTCGATTTCAAAATTGCACAAATCGATTTAACACCAAAATAAGAAAGAAAGAAAGAAAGAAGAAAGAAAATTATTTATTTGCGGAAATATGTGTGTAAATTAGATGTTACAAAAATATTTAAGTATATCAACATATTCTACCACATTTTGGTGTGCAAATATTTTAACATTTATAAAAAATATTATTTAATAAAATAATTAAAGCATATGTACCTTACATATGCTTTAACTTCTTAGCCAATTATTTATATATATAAGCAAATTATGTGCTTGTGTTAAGAGTGTTTGTCAAAGATATCAATATAAAAAATACTAAAATAGATAGAAAATAAATGTAATAAGAACCATAACTAAAAATACAGACATCGACAGGCATCAAACAAAATATAACAAATAGTTGTTCCAGTCGGGAATCAAACCAATGCCTTGTACGCTAACTTTTCAACTAAAAAGGTCGATCTTGAATGGAAAAGTATATAAATTTACTAGAAACAATAATCGTCCGAGTAAACGCTCAGTCGAATTTATAACCTCCTCATTTTTTTTAAATCTGTTAAAAAGTAAACATGATTAATTACTGTAAGATATTATTCAAAGTAGTTTTTAGTATTTTTGAAAAAACTTTTTTTTTGTTTTTTAATTCTTATTTCCTAAAATTTATCGTCAGCACGAGAAAAGTGATGCATTTTTTTATTAGCTTTAACTAGTCATTAACATAACCTAAAGATACATAATTAATTTATAACAGTGCAACTAACTAATTCGGAACAAAATTACAGTAGAAGAAAATCAAATATAACATTTTTAGATACTTATTCGGGATATTCACGATACATTTTTATTTTATTTGTCGATATTTCGGCCTATTTGCAAAAGCCGTGGTCAGATAAAAAATAAAAATATGTTGTAATATTCAATAAAATAAAATAAAATTTTTCGTGAACATCCCGTATAAATAATTTAAAAAAGGATTTTCACGCCCATATCTCCGAAGAGTTAGGCAGAGACACAACCAAGGCACCCAAGACTAGGCGAAGATACTAGGTCCCACAGTGAGATAGGTGGCAAGCCTAACCGGGCACATATCCAATCCCGTGGAAACTTTTTTTTATTAGAAAATTGGAAAAATCCAATTTCCTTTTTGTTGCCCGACCCAGGAGTCGAACCCGGGACCTCATGCAGTCAAGTCCGATAACTAAACCGTTAGACCACAGAATAATGAAAAAAATATTAATAATCAGGCCTAATGCTATGACCTCGGAGAGTACGGGAGCTCTTGTATTCAACTACTGAAGCTGACATTTTTGTTCATAGTTTTCCTCCTACGATATTATTAATTTTGTATGATTAAAATGTTACGTGGTTTGGATAAGTTAACCAATACCCGACCCTCGAGATTACACTAGGGTTTTGTATCGGTTTAGCCTTATTAACTTTACACAATGAAGAGTATATAGTATACTAGCTGCCCGTTCCGGCTTCGCTGGGATGGTAATTTTTTATCATAAATTCAGATATAAGCTATCCTATCTCTCAAGTTGGATCGAACTGCACATGGTGTGCGAATTTTATTATAATCGGTTAAGTGGTTTAGGAGTCCATTGAGGACAAACATTGTGACACGAGATTTATATTTATTAAGATTTAAATAAGTTTTGTACAAATATCACATGTTTGTGCCGAGCTATTTGTTCTCAGCTGTAGATTTGAGAAGTACTTTCTTCCCCGTTTTGTGCAGATTAGACCATCTGCCTTCCTGCCAGACATATCCTAAAAGGCGGACATAGTCTTACCGTCACTAACACCGTGACATCTAACTAGGTGGTAGAGTATTGCAGCGGCTCGCCCAGCTTGCATCGCCACATCTATTAAAATATTTATTTTCAAACATTTCTTGCACGATCTAGGTATCGGACCCGGGACCTCAAGAAGTCAAGTCCTACGCCGGACCGCTAGACCACAAAGGTGGAAATATATAATTTCATTATCATTAAACTTAAGTGTACATGCCCAAAAACAGCCCAATCGGTTAAGCCTACTCTAAAATTGAGTTTCAAAATTACACCCGGACTAAGATCGCAAGTACAGCTTTTTATTCTATTTACACTTTATACTTTTATTTCCAAATTGGCTGACCTAATCTAAATTTGTTTATGTAATACATTCGGATTTCCGAAGCTTGACGAAGATAACCGGAGCTTATAAATTAAACTATCTGACCCGGCAGACGTTGTTCTGCTACATTTTGATGTGAATTTAGAAAAAAAAAATTGGGTACACTTATCACTTAAGGGTGTGAAAAATAGATGTTGGCCGATTCACAGACCTACTAAATATGCTCACAAAATTTCTTGAGAATCGGTAGAGCCGTTTCGGAAGAGTTCAATCACGCACACCGTGACACGAGAATTTTATATATCAGTTCTACTAATTAATAAAAATTAAAACCTTGTAATATCAATGATATTGAATGTATGTTTTCGCTTATTGCAATAAAAACTGTGAATTACTTAACAATGAGTCAGTATTAAAACAGTATTAAGATGTTTGACTTTGTCATTTTCATTAACATGCGGCTATGTAAATAATTATGACGTCTTCCACTTGGATTAATGTATTAAACTAATTATTAGCATTGTCAATACGAACGATTTGTAACGTTTTTACTAGCTGTCCCGGCGAACTTCGTTCCACCCGCTCCGTTTGTATGGGAAAATTTTAAATGTTGGTTTTCCTAGTTTCCTCGCAGTTTTTCCTTGTTTCTTACCTTTTAAACCTTCCCTGGACGTCTATAAATAATTCAAAACCAATAGGAGCCAAATCGGTTCAGTCGTTTTCGAGTTTTAGCGAGACTAACGAACAGGAATTGATTTTTTTATATATAGATTAATAAGAATTCTTCAAAATTTACTTTTCAATGCAGCTGTATATCTTTTTAAATAATTTTAACTTCTTGAAGACTTGATTTCTTGAGGTCGGGCACAAAAAAATAAGACATATATATTTTCAATTTGGTCGAATAATAAAATGAATATAGTAATGTAATATGGTAGAGTTTCGCAGCGACTCGCCCGGATTAGTACCACCTACCTATTCCTGCCGCCATAACTTCATGACGTGTTCCGGTTTGGAGGGTAAGGTAGCCGGTAAACTTACTATTGCTCGAGGTTTAACATCCCGACCTCAGGTTGGCAACGCACCATTATCACCTTTGTTGTCTCTAGGCGTGAATTTCTTACCATCAGGAAATCCGTCTGCTAGTTTGCTTTCTTATATCATAAAAAAAACAACGAAGATGCAGTCGAATTGATAACCACCTTATTTTAGAGTTGGTTAAAAACAAACAAGATGGCGATTTCCGGAATCTTAAGATACACAATTTATTTGTACACTACACAACGTAAATTGTTATAAATTGTTATTAACCTGGAAGATTTTGCATTTGCGGGTCAAATTCTTGAGGCAGATGACATGAAACCTAAAGAGAAAAAGTAGAAAGTCGTTCACGAAACCACAACAGTCTCCATCTCCAAAAATCAAGGTTTTCATTTCAATAGGAAAACCCAATTGCTCAAATTGTGTTAAATAAAGCATAAGAGTACACTTAATTGCTAAAATATTTTTTCCCTAAACTGTTAAAATTAAGTTTTTAGAAATGTTAGCTTTATGAATGTAAACAACTTTCGCTCTGACATCAAAGTTGTAATCTTTCAAACTTATAGATTTTCATTCATAGCTCAAATGTTTAACTATTTCTGATGTTATTTTGTCATTTGTGTTATGTTAATCACTACATAGTAGTTATAATTCAGATTTTGAATCAGCACGAGTGAGAGAATGTGCTATTTTAATATACAGACCGCCTCGTTGGTCGAGTGGCTAACGTGCACGCTTAACTACATCGGCCAAACGCGAGGCTCGGGTTCGATTCCCGACGGGGGCAGCCATTTGTGTGATGAACATTTAGATGTCTGCATTTCCGGGTCTGGGTGTTTATTAAATATATTCTGGTATCTATTTAAATATTTCTATGTATTAGAATCGTTGTCTAACACCCATAACACAGGCATATAATTTGCTTACTTTGGGGTTAGATTCAATTTGTGTGATTTGTCTAGGGATATTTATTTATTATTTATTTATACAGATAATTATCACATGAAATTACTAAACCCAGTTTTAGTAGTTACTAAATTAGGCTGCTTTAGTTTTAGTAGTTCTTACGGAAAATTTAAGTAATACTTTAAGAATTGTGAATTCAATTGCTGTAATTTTCTAATAAAATTTTTGCTTTCCACATTTGCGTCCAGATTGCGACAACGTTCAAGTATTTGCGACTCGGAAGTAATTTCAAATTTTGTAGTGTTTGCAAAAGACTTGGGTTTTAACTTTTAAATATTGCTCGTGAATCTTAAGTGGTTCCAACAATAAAATTTTGCTGATAATTCATATTTATAGTTACTATTTTTATAAATCGCAAGTGTGGTTGTTTGTTCCATTTTTCACGTAACAACTAAGTAAAGTTAAGGTATACTTAGTATATATTATACTTAGTATATAAGTATACTTAGTATAATATCCCGGTTATTAGACAGGACCCTAGGGAATAACTAATTAACTTTAAAACGTCGGTAAAGCCGCACAAAACATCTGGAGTTGGACATTAATAACATTTATGTGTTAAAGAAGAAATTTTAACTTGAACTGGAATTGAACTCTGCGACATATAAGTTGTTAGGCTTGTTTAATCTTATTAATAAACATAGCACTAAGAACACCGACTTTTAAGTTAAAATAAATGTCTTAATTTTTTTCACTACAAACTATACTGTTGGTTTAAACTGCGAAAAACTTCTGAATATATGAATAAGACGGTCTAAGTTTTAAAACATTTTGTGGCATTATATTTAAATAAAATAATTAATGCAATGAGTAAATACATTAACGCTTAGTATGTTTAATTAGAATGAATCATCACGTTTATGTATTCGAAAAAGTAAGCAGAGGTACAACCAAAGTAACCAAGATTAGCTGAAAATATAGAGCAAGATCCTAGGGCCACCAGACGTCACGTATTTTCTGACGGATCAAATGTGGACGATTGAGTAGTGTTAGTATGTACTATGATCGTATGCCTAACTGCTAGCTTGGTCAATGTTTTTATGTACTTTGATTACCTCATACCTGGAAATTGGCCGTTTAACCAAGCTAGCAGGTAGGCATACGATCGTAGTACATACTAACACTACTCAATCGTCCACATTTGATCCGTCAGAAAATACGTGACGTCTGGCAGCCCTGGGATCTTGGACTAATATAATATGTGCCAACGATATGTGTCAAACCTATCGCCAAAAGTGCGCCAACTAATCACGGAAAACGTCATTAAAAAAACACTTTTTGAGCTGCTCAGGAATCCAACCCGGGATTTCATTTTATCTACGCTAATACTGGCCAAATAGACCACAGAGGCGATTTTTATTTTGATTACAATTCCAAACTACCGTAATTAAAGATTACTTCAGATTTAAAGCAGCAAAAAGCTTATCTCCGCTGAACTAGATCTCGCTTCTCACGCCGGAGCTTGGATTACGCAACTCATTGGACTGACTAGTTTAACATTCACTAAACATAACAAAAAACATACAGGGTGCTCTATATTAATGACTAGTTATATTGAAGTAGTCAAATGCTTAAGTAGATCTTACATACACTACAGAATTATGCAACTTGATTTGACTAACAAGTTTATAATAAGAATAATGGACATATAGTATGTTATAAAAACTATGACAACTGGAAATGCAAATTAGGAATAATTTTCAAAGATTGCTCTTTTTTTTATTGAAGATTATAAGTATAGATTATAAAGGTAATAGAAAGATTTCCCTGTGATGGTTCAGGTTCCCCCGTGTTGGTCCGGGCTCCTTTGTAGAATAGACCATCTGCCTTCCTGCCAGGCAGCTCGTAAAAGGCGAGCATAGGCTTAACGTCACTAACACCTTGACATCTGACTAGGTGGTAGAGTTTCGCAGCGACTCACCCGGATCGGTACCACCGCCTTACCTATTCCTGCCGCCATGACGTCATGACGTGTTCCGGTTCGGAGGGTAAGGTAGCCGGTAAAAAGTAAGTTACTTTTCTCGAGGCCTAACATCCCGGCGTCAGGTTGGCAACGCACTATTACCACTTTTGGTGTCTCTAGGCGGCGTGAATTTCTTACCATCAGGAAATCCGTCTGCTTGTTTGCCTTCCAATGTCATAAAAAAAAAGGTTAAATATAAATAATAAAATAGACCTGTTTCTTTGCCAATTAGCTTGTACGAGGTGAACAAAGGTTGAAAACTTGCCCGGGTAGTGGCTACCACTTTTCTTTTTACTGCTACCACAATGACTCTGTCAAGTTCCGGTCTGGAGGTTAGGGTAGCCAGTAGACTTACACAATGTACCTCACATATCGGTTACAGGACCGCAACATATCTACATACCACAGATATTTCTTTAGTATCTATAGACCATAGTAGCCTCTTTCCATTAAGAGCCTCGTGTTTGTTTGCTGACGTCTCACATAAAAAAATAGCCTCAGCTTGAAATCGCATACTTTACGCATTTCTGTAAGCTTGAATGCAGGCTAAGTTCAGTTTGAGGACAGAGTAACTCGTAAACTTATACAAAAAATACATATATATCGTCACGCCAAGTCTCTTACGAAGCAGGCAGAGAGTATCGAGTGCTAAATCCAAGTGCCAAGACCTTTCTGCCTTACTTCACGTTCGTTACCCTTTTGTATACAAACCCACTTCTAATTGAATCTCTAACTTTTTAGAAATGCCTCCCAATATTTTTTTTTATGATATTGAAAGGCAAACAAGCACACGGATTTCCAAATGGTAAGAAATTCACACCGCCTGCGTTGCCAACCTGAGGCCGAGCTGTTAGGTCTCGAGCAAAAGTAAGTTTACCGGATACCTTACCCTCCAAACCGGAACACGTCATGTTATTATGGCGGCAGGAATAGGTAAAGCGGTGGTACCAATCCGGGTAAATCACTGCAAAACTCTACCACCTAGTCAGATGTCACGATGCTAGTGACAGTAAGCCTATGCTCGCTTTTTACGAGCTGCCTGGCAGGAAGGCAGATGGTCTATTCTGCAAAAGACTCCGGACCAACAACGGGGACCTTCCACTAAGGAAGCAATTTGAAAGAAGTATTCACAAAAAATAGAGAGTTAGTAAACGCTTATTGAATTAAGCCTCCTTTCTTGCCCCTTACGCAACTAGTACATAAGACCCTCTGTGAGTTCGACTGGTATTTTGTCCGGTTTTATTTTAATAACTCTAAGCTTTCATATATTTAGCCGACCACTAAAGCTCGTTACGCATAATTTATATAACAGTACTTCGACTTTCGCTACGGATCTAATCTGTCATTACTGACCTTACGTGGAGCAACTCGGATTAGTTTGCTATAGGCTAAGATCTTATTCTAGTATAACTATGTCCATTGTCCATCAGTTTCAGATGACTGTTACGATTTTTAATATTGTTTTTAAACTAAAAATATTTTAAATGTTAATTTATTTATTAAATGATATATAAGATAAGTTATTGGAAAATCTAAGGGTACAAATAAGTTCTATCAATTTACTTATTAAAAAAATGTAGCCCCGGGTTGGATAAGTGCCTGGTTGACGATACATTTGTCACCTATCATACTTAGTGCATTCGGCTAGTCCTGAGTTTTTTCACCTCTATCTACCTATTCAGTGATACCTTTTTTAAGCTTTATCGGAACGGAATATTTTCATAACATTTTGGTGAAAAACTTATTTTAATACAAATATTTTGTAAACCTGCAAAAATCCACATTAGTTAAAGGTCAATAAATTAAATTCACGGTAGAGTGGTAAACAGCGATTTGCCCGAATCGGTACCACTGACGACTGAATATACGACGTCTTAACGTCAGTGCCCTCAATTCTTATGATCCAAGGATGGCTGATAGGAAAGCCAATAGTCTTGTACGCGTGGCCTAAGACCCCGATCAAAAGATGTCGACACACCAGTAGCATCTGTGATATATAATTTACTAGCGATAGTTGCTTCTTTTAATCAGAAGTTTATTCGCTATTATAAACAAAAAAATATAGAAGAAAACATGTAAGTTCATGGCCAGATCTTGTACTACATGATATAAACAGGTAATTACATTTACACCAAACAAGTACTAATAAATTGAGTTCTTGTTATTAAGTTTAGTTTAGTTCTATTAAAATGGTAGCACGAGTTTCTATAATGTAGTTTATTTTTAACTCCCAATGAAAAAAGAGGGATGTTATATGTTTGACGTGTCACTGAGTATGTGTATGTCTGTCTATGATATCATGAATTCTAAACGAATCAACCGATGTTTGAAAGCTAACGTGATCAAGACGTTTCTTAGTTACGTGTACATTATGAATATGCTTTGTCAGGACTATTGAACATTTAATAGGTAGTAGGTACTACGAGTATTATGCAGTTTTTAAAGCGATGAAAGCAAATGATCCGGAGCTCACTTATTCATTGACAGGATGTTATTAACACCCAAAACGGGATAAAATAATTTACTAATTTAAGGGGCCATATACGCTTAAACACGTCAGCAGTTTACTGTTTTTTTCATACAAAGCAATCATGGATCTTGGTGACAAAAATACACAAGATTAACAGGAATATGCTTTATAAGACTAGTGTTTCCAAAACACGATTCATTTCACTTTGCTTGATTAAAAAAAATCAAAAACTTAACCCTTTTTTGAAAGCAAAACCCAACTGTCTACTTCATTTATGAAAATATCGACACCAGATTTCACATAAACATAGATAAGATAAGTATACCTAAAAGGTAAGTGTTTTAGTTTTTATACTTTTTTCAAACTACTTTTATAGTGTCAAAAATAGTGATTTGTTGCTTAAGACGTTTACTTTAGGGCGCAATATTTCATATTAATCATGGAACGAGGGAGTGCGGTGATTGGCTCTTCTGGCTGACTGGGTATGGGGCCTTAACTAGTACTTAGGTAATATCAGTCAAGATCAATAATAGCACAAAGGTGATCGTGGTGAGTTGACAAGTTGATTGCCCGAACCTATTGCCACTAGCGTCATGGATACCAACGCACGTAGACGAACGCTGAGGTTATGGCAGAAAGAAGGTGTTGTTCCCTAACCGAGCAAGTCATATCAAATTTGTACCACATAAACATTGTCACGGTGTGGTAACTGACAAAGCTATGATCGTTCTGATTATTTACACACTTATTATATTCTACATTTGAGCCTGGTACCAACTCGGATAGTAAGCAGTCTCGAGCTCTTGTTTTTGGACAGTGAAAGTTAAGCGTACAGTTATAAAAAAAAATTGTGTGTGTACTTATGTACACACGTTAGAAGTTATACTTCTTCGGCGTAATAATATAAAAATCTTTTAAAAATTTTGTCTTTTGCCTTATTTAACATTTGTAGAGAAAATGACACTAACCATAGAAATAAAGAAATATTGTGAATACAGTTGTCAGTTCTCACGCAAACATACGTAGATGTCCTTACTTTTACTTTGTTGGTACCTTTTTTTGAAAAACTAAAATGTTATCTACAGCTAACTTCATCATGTCAGTTTTTCGTGACGGTGTGCGCGCGCATCGTAAAAATTTACCCTCATCATTTTTTCCTAACGCGCCAAAAGAAGTATAACTTCAAAAGTAAAGTACACATACACAAATTGACCTATGTTTTACACATAGAGCCTGGAAACAACTCGGATAATAAACAGTCTTGTGCTCTGCTTATACATGGACTGTGATATTTTAAGCACTGATTTGCCTTAGTCAATTAACATGAATGAATGAAGTAGCGGGTATACCTAGTCAATAATAAAGTTCAAAGTTTCACTTCGTGAAAAAATGTGAAAAAAAAACACAAATTAAAAAAATATATATTCACAAAATACTTATTTACGAAGTACATGACCAGTTTTCAAGTCAGTTTGCTTATAGTACTCGTAGGTATGAATCCTTAAAATTCATATACACACATACCAATAATCGAAATTTTTAACGGACGTGTAAAAGAGAAACAATGATTTTATTACATAAAACATTGTTTTGTTAAAACACAAAGAGTTTTGGCAAAGTTATCGATGAAAGCTTGCAATGGGCTTTATTTTATTCCGTTAGTTGAACAAATATCGCCAGTTCTCAACCAATTTACACAAAACGTTAATTATTTAAAAAACAAAAGTTTTCTAGGAACTACTTCAACTACGAGTATTATTAGTGAAAATCATTATATGAAAATCTGTTATGCTTAGTTTTTTAGTTAACTTTCTATAATAATGTATAGTGTTGAAATCAGACTAATAAAAAAACAGTGTTTGGCTGGAGTTGCTGGGTCGGGCAACATAAAGAAAATGTGTTTTCTTTTTTAAAAAAGGACGTTGCCCGTGATTGAATATGTGTCCTGTTAGCGATAGACTTACCATCTATCACATTGTGGGCTAATCGCCTCTGCCTAACACTCTGAGCTTACGAGTATGACGATATTTTATTCGCTGGTTTTTGTGTCAGTATGTTGTATCACATTCACAAAATCACTCAAATGGGCATTGGTCAGATTGAAAACTTTTCAAAATGTTTTTTTTTTATGTTAGTTTTCAAAATGGGTTTTGGCATTACCAAGGGCCATTATGATATTTTTATGTTAGATTAAATCATACTTTTAATGTTAAAATGTTTGTCACAATGCATACATACATATCTTCAAACCTAGTCCCTTACGGGGTAGGCAGAGAGTATAGAGTGCCGGACCTCACGATCTTGACAAACCTGTCTGGCTTCCTTCGCATTCATTACCCTTTTTATACAAACACGCCGGTTCCGGAGACTCTTGACACCACCCTCAGATAAAATCAGAGTGATCTGATCGTGGAATGTCAATCTTGATCTCCCCGAGTACCTACATCCATCCACATTAACCCACAAAATTGCTAAACTTCTATACATAGTATAAAGCAAAGTCGCTTTTCGCGTCTGTCTGTATGAATGTATGCTTATATCTTTAAAACTACGCAACGGATTTTGATGCGGTTTTTTTCAATAGGTAGAGTGATTCAAGAGTAAGGTTTATATGTATAATAACATGCTTCATATATTAGAGAACTACTGATAATTTCAAGATTTCTAATGCGAAGTCGTAAATAAACATATTTTTTTGCGCTTGCATTGCAAACGCTGGCTGAACTCTACGAGATAGATCAAAATAATGTACTAAGTATTGTTTACCCTAAAAATGTTTACAAAAAAGTTCGCGATGGTATATGTTTATCTCTTAGGGATAACTTACAATAACCAATTTTTATCCTTTACTTTTTACGAAAAATAATGGCTTATTTACGAAGCGATTTAAAGGAATACAGCATTAATCCTTATCTTATTAAGTATCTTAAATAAATTTTACATTTAATATAGAACAATATAGACCGTTACAGTATGTAAATTAAACTAATAGTTTCGGAGATATTACAGGTTTAAAATATAGGGACATAGCGGTTGCGGCGATACCGGCTGGCCGGCTGGTACTTTGAATTAATGCTTTTTAGTACAATTAATGATGAAACACGTATTTCAGAATTTTTTGAAATTCACCCCCATTGGGGGTTAAAGGGGGTGGCTAAGTTTGTATAGGAAATTTAATTCTATTGAAATATTTTGCGTGACACTGAAATAATGCTCTGCAATACAATTTATGAGATAAATATATATAAGCATTTTTTGAAAATCAACCCCTATGAGGGTGAAATGGGGTGGCACAATTTTGCGTAGGAAAAACATTTAACAGTAATTTTTACCATAACTCCACAACAATGAACCACGTACATCAGTTTATCATTCACGAAAAACACACAAAGAAATACATACATACATGCTTACATAGTAGCAAAATTGGTTAAAAATCCCTACTTCCCTACTAATATTATAAATGCGAAAGTAAGTCTGTTTTTCTGGCTGTTACGCTTTCACGCC
>NJDD01002396.1:35649-50177 GCA_002245505.1 Calephelis nemesis
GTATTTGTGTGAGGAACATTTAAATATCTGCATTTCCGGGTTCGGGTGTTTATTAAATGTATTGTGGTGTCTATTTAAGTATTTCTATGTACCTATTAGTATCGTTGATTAACATTCATAACACAAGCATAGAGTTTGCTTACTTTGAGTTTAGATTTAATTTGTATTACTTTTCCAGGGATATTTATTATTATTTATATATTCATGTATGATAGGTATTTTCTATTTACTTCTTAAATAAAAATTGATAACTTTTATGTTATAATGTATATATATGTTACTAAAGTTTAAAAAAATCATCAAACCCTGACAAAACCTACACTTAATGTACCTAAAAATGCGCGTCGAAATCCATCCGTTCAAAAATTGCGATATCACTTACAAACACATACACACAGATATGTGAAACTTATAACACTCCTCTTTTTCCAACGGCGGTGGTTAAAAATAGCAAACGAGTTGATGGTTCTTCTGGTCGTGAGAAAACCTATAGACATCGTACATGTTAGTATCTTGCTCCCAAAAACTTAGGCCACAAGTGTAAGTCTACCATTTACCCCCACTTTTAATACGGAACTCAAAGACAACGAGCACTGGCGTTATGATGACGGAAACAGGAATCTGGCTAACTACTATTCTACTACCTCGTGAAACTGATTTTCAATTAAACATTTTCAAGAACCCCATAAAAGTATATTTGTAATGTAACTAAAAACCATTTCCATCGTACCAGCTTTTAAACAAAATAATCTGCACCTAAATCAGTTCTTTCGTTTAGGAGCTATGATGCAAAGACAGACCCACTCTTAAAGCACTCTTCTTTTTCCTTCGAGGATTAAAACTCTTTTACTCATCTGCAAGTAATAATAAATAATACTTCTTCCATATTTCTTTAGTTAAATGCTTAATATTAATACACAATGCTTAATAAAATATGTCTGTATCTACATAATTTTTTCGACAAGCTGTCGCTGAGTTGATAATATAAATATTTAAAAACGTAAATTGATACCAGTAGATACAAATGCAGCAGTACATATTGAGTTTCTATTCCGTCATAAGGAAAAGGGAAACGACTGCAAAAACTCGATTGACTAATGCACCTTATTTAGAGATTCTAGTTAGGTACTAAACTTAAGTGATACTTATATTTAAAGAGCTTTAAATAAATAAAATGCATACACAGCACACACATACTTTTACATGACGAGTAATATTTTAAGCGATTTTAAAAAAAAGGAGGTGATTATAGTATGTTCGACTTCTAGACTTTTTATCATATAACTCTATTTTTATTTTATTACTAGCCGACCAGAACTCCGTATAGCTTGAAACTAACAGCTAATTTTATATTTATAGCTAAATATATGCTACTCCGGTAATAGCATAGTCTGCCGGATTCAATGTAAAACATTTCATCAACAAAATCAAATAAAAATTTAACTAAAAAACCTAAATTGTCCACCAAACTTTGACCAAAATTTAATCCATTCTCGAAATTAAGCACACCTATAAAATTTTATATAAATCGCTCCGTTGTTTAGGGGTTTAGTGGCATACACACGCACACAAGTTAGTTCTCTCATCATTAATCCATCTGGTAGTTTAGTTGAATTTGGGTTTGACGTGATACATATGCAGCTGCAACACCAAACTATTGAAGTAAATTAAAGACTTATTCACGTGAAGAAACTAAACTGTTTCGCAATACCAGCAATTTCAATCATTTGTAAACTTAACAATTTTTAAACTTACGAGTATATGTTATAAAATCATGTAAATCGCTTTAAGTTAATCTCACACTAAAAACCTATTAATATTATAAATGCGAAAGTTTGTATGTATGGATGTATGGATGTTTGGTATTATTTCACGCAAAAACTACAAAGCCGATTACGATGAAATTTGGTATGTAGGTAGCTGAAGACCCAGAATAACATATAGGCTACTTTTTATCCCGGAGTTCCCGCGGGATTGGGACTTACGCGGGTGAAACCGCGGGGCGCAGCTAGTTTATCATAATATTAATACGCAAAGCAAAAACTTTGCAGCCTTTTTGTACGAAAATCGCGGGGACGTAGGAGTATGAAATTTGGCACACTTATAGCTTATGTGTAGGAGAAGTGGAGAACGCTAGTATTTTTCAAAAATAATGCTTATGGGGTGCATTAAATAAAAAAAATAAAACATTACACATCCTACCATGCATTTGACACACACAAACAAAGATATTGATAACGGTAAAAGATCACAGATGGCGCACCAACCATATTCATGTTTGGAAACAAATTAAGGTCTTGATAAATGTAGATGGCGTTTCTATCAAAAAGATAATTAATAATAGAACTTTAATAATGTTGGAATATCGTATTTTATGAATTTACATTGAATAACTTATAGTTAAAATTTATTATTATTACCAATTGTCGACCACTAGTTCAAATAAAAATGTGATTAATAAATACTGAGAACTTTAATTAGACCTGTCTCATTATACGTAAATACTCATAAAAATACATTAAGTTAAAAGTTAAAAACTAAGTATTTATTCAAAAATTTAACGTGAAATATGGCTTGCTATTTCTGTAGCAAAATAGCATTCATTCTGACGAACTATTTTCTAAATATATCCTCGGTATCCGCCAGGGAAGCTAGAATATCAAATTGGCGGCGGACTTCGAGGTCATCTAAGATTAATGCATTTCCTTAGGGAGACTTGGAGTTGAACTTCTCATACGCCGCTTCAAGCAAAGATCGCTCAGAACTATTTTAGATAGGAATATATTAGAAATCAATCTAAAGACGTTAATTTTATATAAACTGAAAAAAATAATTACTAGTAATCATTTCTTTTTCCGTCCTTTTTAATCCCCGGTGGACAAATATTGTTATAATATATTATGTACGCGTGTGAAATCAAAACATCAAAACTACCACAGGAACCGACCGATTTTAATGCGAATTTTTGCTTAAAAGCTTACGTGATCGAGATGGTGTTAAGCAAAATTTTGAATAGGTTTTGACGAGGACTAAACGAAGGCTAAAAACAATACATGTTATTGGTTAGATTAAGTGGTGTTACCAACACGATCAAGCTGATGTTCAGCGCTTAAATACGTAGTTATAAATGACTGCACTCGTGGAATAATTCTGATATTATAGAAAAAAAACAAGCACAGTAGGTCTCCTCTATCGCCTCAATCTAATAACTAGATCATGTTGGTATTGACAACGCGAACTACTGAATTCGATTTCGGGCTCGAGAAACTCGAAACATGACCTGTTATTTAAACTTCAAAAAAAGTATAAGGACAATGTTTCAGGGGATGGGATAAGTTCCCAGTTGGGTAGGTTTGTCACTTATTGCATTGTGGGACCAAAAACTATCTACGGCTTATTATAGTTTCCTGGTTATTTCTCTTTTTTACATTTTATATTTTTTTTTAAATGATACATAGATTAGATTTTAAAACTGCCGTTGTTGTCCAAAACAAAGTTGCAATAATACCAATTTGTATGCTTTCTAAAGATAATTGGTTAGCCCTTGATGACAGCAATGTTAGCGATAGCTAAACCGGCTCAAACCGGACATACACAAGGACACGGCTTTCACATGCCTTATATAATTAAATGAGTAGCCCGGTCTAATTCGGTTCAGATCATTGGGAAATACTAAATATTTGTATGCAGCTTTGAACGCATTTCTGTGGGGTAACGAGGACAACACTGGTGAAAGATTAAAAATTTTCCCAGCCAGACAAGGAACCGAGACAATTGCAATAAGAATTGTTAGCAGTAAAGTTCATATTTTAAATGAATATTTGGAAGTCTTACCAAGCGTTGACGATCGAATCGAACATATTACAAAGAAAAACTATAATATCGCGATTTAGGATTTGTTCAATATTGTGTCTAACTGTTTATGGTGTTAACCGAAAAAATAATAATTATTTCCTTTATTTATAACGGACTAATCAGTCAGTCACACAGCCAGCAGTTGTCAGTTTATCATGACGTGTTGGTCCGGGCTCCTTTGTAGAATAGACCATCTGCCTTCCTGTGCCAGGCAGCTCGTAAAAGGCGTACATAGGCTTGCCGTCACTAACACCGTGACATCTGACTAGGTGGTAGAGTTTCGCAGCGACTCACCCGGATTGGTACCACCGCCTTACCTATTCCTGCCGCCATAACGTCATGACGTGTTCCGGTTCGGAGGGTAAGGTAGCCGGTAAACTTACTTTTGCTCGAGGCCTAACATCCCGGCTTGTGGTTGGCAACGCACCATTACCACCTTTGGTGTCTCTAGGCGGCGGGAATTTCTTACCATTAGGAAATCCGTCTGCTTGTTTGCCTTTCAATGTCATAAAAAAAAATGTAAGAACATGACGTCTCCATTACCTGATAATGTTCTGACTCCAACCGCTATGACATTTGTTGTTCTCTTCGTATTTGTATTATCATCCAAACGTTATGATTACCAGAAAATATTTCACCGCTTCATGTCCCACTTATAGATAGGCAACACATGTATCTTAATATATTTTTATTGTCTGTAGGTATCGTGTGCGTTTAAAGATAAATTTCTATAAATTTTAAAGAAAGAAAAAATTTCGCCCCAGACAGGATTTGAACCTGTAACCTTTCGTCTCAAGCCGACGAATGCTCTAACGAATTGAGCTACTGAGGATTCAAGTCCCGTGGCGAAATTTTTAATTCCTTTCTAACCCGTTAACGTGGGTAGTTATGTCCTATAGATACACAATTCTGAGTACCCACCAAATGAGTTCATCACAGATGAAATTCACATTTTAGAATGGCCATAACTTTCGTTTCTTGTATCGTATTTTTATTTTTAATTATTTTTTTTAGCACTTGCCCTGTGCTTGGGATAAATTTCTATAAAATTTAAAGAAAGAAAAAATTTCGCCCCAGACAGGATTTGAACCTGTAACCTTTCGTCTCAAGCCGACGATTAAAGATAAAGAATATAAGAACATTATTTTTCTTATTTAACATGTTATATTATAAAATAAAAAAGCCATTGACATTAAAATTAGTACGCTAATTAGTATCTTCACGCTCGTATCCCCGAAGTCGGCAGATCAAGTACAATCAAGGCACCCACTATTAGCCAACTTGATAAGTGGCAAAAATATCGCTAAGCACGCACATATCTAATCCTGGGTGGCATTGTTTTTTATTACAAAATTGAAAAATTGCATTTCGAATGGACCGACTCGGAAATCGAACCTAAGATCTCACGTAGTCAACGTCAACACTAGAACTCGAGACCACAGGGAAAAGCGATAAATTTGAAATATTAAATGTGCACTTTACCCTGCAGGTGTCCAAATGTTTGAGCGACATTGACCATCGGACTCGGAAATTTGTCAATTGAAAGGTCTCGATCCCAATTAGCGGACAGTTTGAGGGTAATTGTATATATCGAGCATAAATAATACCAGTTGGTCAAATAATACGCGGTAATAGTGCTTCCAGAATATAAAAACGTTTATAAAAACCATATTTTTTTGAAACGAAAATAATTTATTTCAGTCAAATATGGTGCATCACAATAATATTCTTGTTAGTGATACCCGTATTCTGTTTATTTGTTTAGAAATTATTTGTTAGAAAAGGATCAATAACAGTTATTACTTCTACAAAACTTTAAAAAATATCTTAAATAGGGTTTCAACCTGCAAACTTTCGTCTCAAGCCGATGTTTACTCTTACTATTTGAGTTACTGAAGATTCAGTCCTTGTGGCGAAGTCTTTATATCTTTAGTTACCGTTTATCCGGGTACATTGCTTAAATAAAAAATGTCCCTTTTTTTTAAAGTGTGGAAAATCACCCCGGATACCCACCATTCTCGGGGGAGAACGGCGGGTTATGTCGGACTCGAACCGACTAAAAACCACACGATGACCGTCCTGCCGCCCGGCAAGGAGCGAGATGGGGCCGCGTTGGCATTCACCACCTCGCTCCGCGGCTACGGCCCGGTCCTCACCGGGCCTCCTCCCGTGCTGAAAGAGGAGCGACTCCGGCCATTGGAGTCGTCACCCAGGCGTGCGAGGCCGTGCTGGCCAGAGGAAGTCCCCCGACTCCCCCCGGCAGCCCCGCATCGGAGGCGCTTTGAAGGCGAAGGAACCGCCTTCTTGCGCCCCCGGTCCGCCTGCGCCGGAGCGAGGTCACCCAGGTCCCTCCCCCTGGCTACAACCAGTGTCTCGTCCGCGTAGCACGCTACCCGAAGGTTGTTGGGCAGCGCACTGCGGAGGACCCAGTCGTAGCCGCTGTCCCACAGGAGTGGGCCGAGAACGGACCCCTGTGGGACCCCACAGGTGACGCGGCGACGAACGATGCCGTCGCGTCCTTCCACCAGGACCTCGCGGTCCCGTAGATAGTCAGCCAAAATAATAAATGTCCCTGGACAATTTACTTCAACTGAATCTATTCCCAAACTAAGCATTGCTCGTGTTATGGGTGTTAGTCAACGATTCTAATACAGATACCTAATAAAAGTCGGTTTTTGCAGTTGTACTGATCTTAATTATTAACGGTTGAAAAGCTATTAGCTTCTTTTTAAGTCAAAATAGCTGTTTTAAATATATCACTTGCCCTGTGCTTGGGATAAATGTCTGCATTTTTCAAATAAAAGAATAGTATCTCTTTCACATGTTCCTAAGTGATATTCTGAATATTAACATTCTGAATATTAAAAAATACACTGTTATAATTGCATTACATTTATGAAAATTGTAAAGTAGCTACAAGTATGACTGTAGTGACGGGTTAAATTGCAAAAGTCATTAAAATGACGTAGACTGTAACATGTAACAAACAGACACACTTTTTATATACAGATATTAGTTGTTGAATAAAAGTAACAATGCAATCCTCATGATTCTCATATATTTATGTTCAGAGCCAGGCTTTAAATATTCAAATAACAGCAGAGATTTCTAACAAGCAAAAAAAACAAAATCGAAGTGCATTACCATCTAATTATGAAAGTAAATTGATAAATTACAATATTAAAACCAAAATCTATAAATGTACAAAAGGATGAAACTGAAACGTAAACCTTTTTCAGAATGATGAAATTGAAGTTTATTTTTACAAAGAATTTCCTCACTAATCCAGCTTTTCCAATGTTACAATGGGAGAAAAATGAACTGGGATTTCGCAGCGTGTCTGTCATTTCAGGGAATTCAGAACAAAGAATGGTGTTTATTTTAACACTGTCGAAATGTTTCAAGTGATTTTATTTTGCGATGTTTATTTGAATCTCTAACAATATTTACAAAACTTGCCGCAAACTACGTGTTTCAGTTTAAAATTGATTTGTTTGTAAAATTATTTCTATCAACACCGCCTTATATTACAATATAATAACATTGAATTTGGGTATTTATATAAAAATTCTAATATTTTTATTAATGTTATAGTTTTTTAAAATCGCTAAAACTTCACAGTCTACGAGATTTTTATAGCTGTCCCGGCGAACTTCGTTCCACCCGTTTTTGTGGAAGAAATTTTTTTTTTCCATTTTCTCTGCAATTTTCCCGGTTTTTTCTTCATAAGAACCTTCTTCTGACAATAACTAAAACAACAAAATAAGAATTACCCAAATCGGTTCAGTCGTTCGGAAGTTATTCGTTTACCAAGACATTTAGCAATTCATTTTCATATTTTAGATTTAACATATTTAATTCCAATTTTAATTAACATGGCTAGTTGGTAAACTGGCACGGTTGTTAATCCTGACGTTATAAAGACAGTATTAACCACTATCCTGTTTCGGTTTTAAAAGATAATGTAATTTGAAGACATAACCAAGGCGAGTGTTCTTTTTAAGAGGGTTTAGCTTATGAATGAACGTCAAAAGCCTTCACATAGATTTGCTGAATAGCACAAGATATCTCTTAAAAGGCAGGAAATACTTACGTCGATTGTTAATAATTAAAATATTTCATATGTTAACCTTCATTACAAAATTCAAAACTAAGAATCCAAACCATGACCTTCATAGTGTTAAATACTCACATGCGTATGCGCATATCACCAAAATAATACACATAAATATTTATTGTTTCAATGTCACTTATTATCTACAGTAACAATGGGACATTTGTATACAAACTATGCGTAATTGGACAGCAATGTACAAATAAAAATACAATTCGCTTGACTTTTGTTTTAATGGGGGCTAGTTAAAACGGGTATGCGAGGATAAAGATTCATACCGGATAAGATAGTTTAACTATCTAGTAAACTAGTATAAATTTCAGTTATTTTAATGTTCACTTTGTTGCGTGTGATTTGAAAATGTACCTTGTACCTTAGAGTATCACTGGTGGTAGACTGCTGTACAGCAACTTGCCTGGAGAGGGATCCATCGCTTTACCTATTCCTGCTGCCATAATGACTCGTTCGTGTTCCAGTCCTAGTGTGACAGCCGGTAGAGTAAAGTGCTGTACAGCAACTTGCCTGGAGAGGGATCCATCGCTTTACCTATTCCTGCTGCCATATTGACTCGTTCGTGTTCCAGTCCTAGTATGACAGCCGGTAGAGTAAAGTGCTGTACAGCAACTTGTCTGGAGAGGGATCCATCGCTTTACCTATTCCTGCTGCCATAACGACTCGTTCGTGTTCCAGTCCGAGTGTGATAGCCGGTAGACTTAACTAGTTAGGTAGCTAGAAGGCCGCAGGACAGAGCCTAATATTCATGTTGTCTATACGCCGTCGTTGTCTTTCTCTTACCCTGGAGACCTACGTGCTTATTAGCTGGTCTATCAAATAAAAAACCTGTATTTGTGTCAGGAAATCCGTTTGTTTGTTTGGCTTCCTATGTTATAAAATGATGGTAATGATAATAAATATAAAAGGCAAAATGACGAATATTAACGCAGGATTATCGCAGCGTGACGGTCACACTCCCTTGGTCTGCGGCAGTATGAGCTCACTATTTACTTGAGGTAGACTTTCAAATTAAGCGTTAGTAGTGACGGCACTGACAGTCACAACGTGTTTGTTTAATTAATTAGCAAATGTAAAAAATGATATTTAAATCCCCGTGTTGGTCTGGGCTCCTTTGTAGAATAGACCAACTGCCTTCCTGCCAGGCAGCTCGTAAAAGGCGAGCATAGGCTCACCGTCACGAACACCATGACATCTTACTAGGTGGTAGAGTTTCGCAGCGACTCACCCGGATTGGTACCACCGCCTTACCTATTCCTGCCGCCATAACGTCAATGCCTGCTGTTGACGTGTTCCGGTTGGAGGGTAAGGTAGCCGGTAAACTGACTTGCTCGAGGCCTTACATTCCGGCCTCAGGTTGGCAACGCACCATTACCACCTTTGGTGTCTCTAGGCAACGAAAATTTCTTACCATCAGGAAATCCGCTTTTTTGCCTTCCAATATTATATAAAAAAAAAAACTGAGGATAGGCAGCTCACACCGACACTGTGGTCAAACGTACGATAACACATACACACACAGTGCATTTTAAAACGTGGTTAGCTAAATGTTATAATCCAAAAATTGAATGTGCTGCGGCAAAAGACGACAACTGTAAACGAATACCATTTTATTGACTTTATAAGGTTCATTTTCAAGTTCATAATATGGGACACATTATGAACTTTATCAAAATTCAATGAGCGTTTTTGAGAGAATCTTTTTTTAATGTAATATTGGAAGGCAAAGAAGCAGACGAATTTCCTAATGGTTAGAAATCACGAAACTAGACACACTAAGACGCTAGAGACACCAAGGCTGGTAATAGTGCGTTGCCAACCTGAAGCTGGGAAGTTAGGCCACGAGCAAAAGTAAGTTTACCTGCTACTTTACCCTCCGAACTGGAACACGTCAATGGCAAGCACTGACTTTATGGCGATAGGTAAGGTGGTCCGGGTGAGTCGCACTACAAGCTAGTAGGATGTCACAGTGTTAGTGACGCTCGCCTGTTACAAGCTGCCTGGTAGGAGGACAGATGGTCTAATCTGCAAAAGAGCCCGGACCAACACGGTGATACATCAGATTAAAGAAAGAAATACTTACGCTATTGCATTCGCATTTTGTAATACTTTTTATAACTCTTCGTAGTGGAGCTTCAGTGAAGCGACTGACGCGTGTTACGAAAGTCCACCTTAAACTTTCAATGGCGCTTCCTGATATTGCCCGCCCACTTACGTATGTGTGAATGGGCTGCTATATGATCGTGGATTGTAGTTTTCTCGTTCACGTTCGTATATTAGTAATATGAGAGCGGTATCTGCTGCGCAGCGATAAAATGGATACATTTTAATTGAATCCAACACCTAATAATTCCAAATGTTAATGAAATGTGGTTTTACATTATAAAGGACCTTTTTTAAGGAAAGCTAAACAGACAAAATAATTAGTATCTAATATGATACGAATTCAAAAAAATATCGTTTTAATTTAAAGTAATTACTTTGTCTGAAATATTTTTACTGTCGGTACTGAGTAAATTTAATGGTCTGTTTTTTACATTTTAATAAACGATCTCACTTAAAGCGCAATTAGATCTCCTTTGTATTATATCTATTAAAGTGGCATTCTTAGAAAATGAAAACTTATTTCAATTGTTTATTAAATGTAGTACCTAATTTAGTTTGTCGTATTGCTATGTTACTATGGCTCGTCCAGGTTCTTGTCATTTCTAAGTCACCATAAAGTCCGTGCTCGGCATTGTCGTGTTCCACTGTGACATTTACAGATAAACCTACATAAAACATCAAGAAACGAACAAGCACACCTCCTGATGGTAAGAGACAATCGTGGCACCATAGATGTTTAGGTGCCTCGCTGGCCTATAGCCGGGTAGGTAGGTAGGCCAATTATGCAAGTATACCGGCTAATCTATTCTCCGACTGGGAACATGACACTGTGTATGGATAGGTATGGCGGTAGATCCTTATCCGGGTAGGTCGTTGCACATTAGTTTGCCACCAGTGGTCTTGTAGGCCTTTACTTACTTCTTACAAGTTGGAAAAAAGGCAGATGGCCTTTCTACTCAACGGACCTGGACCAACATGGACGCAACATGTTAGAAAAGCACCGTTAGCACTTTGGTTTATTGTGGGCGAGGCAAATTACTTAACATCAAGATTAAGAATCAGAAAATATTTATTTCACATAGATCGTTCATAAATTTGTGAGTAAGTATGCGACATAATAAATCCTTACTAATATTATCAATACAAAAAAAACGTGAAAACCGATTTACATTTTTTTAACTCGTCGCGAATTGATTTGAATTTTTCGAAAGGCATATGATTCCGAGATGGATCCACGTAAGTTTTATCCATATTCGAAAATCGTGATAAAATTTATTATATTAGTGACCGACCACCTCGGAACCTACCTTCGAAAAAAGTCATCATAATCTGTTCACTTTTGCCCTAGTAGTCGCGTAACATACAAAAATACAGTCGATTAATAATTCTAAACTGTTCCACCAAAGTCATCCGGACCATAATAAATTTTAATATCTTTTTGATAAAAACGCCATCTACATTTATCAATACCAACAACTTTGTTTCCAAAATTTATTAATATAGTTTGTGCGCCAATCGGATATTATCCGAGGGTGGTGTGAAGAGTCTCCGAAACCGGCGTGTTTGTATGAAAAGGGTAATGAATGTGAAGGAAGCAAGACAGGTTTGTCAGGATCGTGAGGTCTGGCACTCGATACTCTCTGCCTACCACGTAAGGGACTTGGCATGAAGATATATATGTATGTGTGTGCGCCATATATAATCTTTTGTCGTTATCGTCAATACATTTATTTAAGTGTCGAATGCATGGTAGTATGTGTAATGTTTAATTTTTTTAATTAAAGCACTTTTTAAGCATTATTATTGAAAAAAATTAGCGTTTTGCTCTTCTCATACACATAAACTATAAGAGTGCCAAATTTCATACTCCTCCGTCACCGTTTTTTGTAAAAAGGGGTACAAAAATGCACTTTATAAGCATAATTATTGAAAAACATTAGCGTTGTGCACTTCTCCTACACATATGCTATAAGTAAAAATTTCGTAAATAGGTGTCCAAAGTTTTGGCATCACGTATTAATATATAGATGATTGTTAACTTGAAAACAATGACGTAAGTATAACCAAAGTACCACAGCGTGTCGGTCACACTCCCATGGGCCAGGGTAACCATAGCTTACAACTTGCACTTTCAATGGCGCTACCATTAGCCGCCCACTTACGTATGTGTTAATGATGTACAATTTGATGGCAATTTGGGGCTTTCTCTTACATTATAATACCTCGTTTTGAGTAAATATTGCTCTATGTTGCCCCAAGTTGGTCCGGGCTCCTTTAAGAATAGACCATTTGTCATCTGCCAGACAGCTGGTAAAAGACGAGCATAGACTTACTATTACTGGCACCGTGACATCTAACTGGCTGGTAGAGTTTTGCAGCGACTCACCCGGATTTATACTACCGCCTTATCTATTCCTGCTGTCATAACATCAGCGCTTGCCGTTGACGTGTTCAGGTTCAGAGGGTAAGGTATCCGTTAAATTAGCTCGAGGCCTTATACCTCGGCCTCAGATTGGCAATGCATCATTACCATTTTTGTTTATAGACGGCGTGAATTTCTTACAATCAGGAAATCCATCTGCTTGTTTGCCTTCCAATATCATACAACAATAAAACAATGAAACAATCATGAAACAAAACAATATAAATATTACACTGCAATATAATAAACTAGCTGTTATACCGCGGCTTCAGCGTAGAATATTTACTTCGGACAGCAGCTTTGTTTAACTTTAACATGATTTATATACAAACTTTAATCGCACATTATAGCTTTAGGACACGAATTTTGAAATAGAAAGCATCCTTTGTTTGAACTATACATATCAAGTTGAATCGAAATCAATTTAGCCATGAAAGCCTAAGAAACAGACAGAATTGCGCATTTATAATATCGAGCATGAATGGATCTATGTCTAAAAATCGTTAAAAAAAACTGTTTCTGCGTTGTATCTCAAACAACTAGAGAAGAAACAATTTCGCTACGGGACTTGAATCCTCAGTAGCTCAAATGGTTAATGCATTCGTTTGCATTTCTTTAAAATTTAAAGAATTGGGAGAGGTTCTAATACACATAAGAATTTCAAGAAAATTGACATTATTTCTAAAATGTTAGTTTTCTAATAAAAATATCACATTGTGGGACTTTGTGACTTCGGCTAGTCGTAGAAGTCCTGGTTGCGCCTTTGCTCTTCGGGTATATAGGCGTGAAATTACTACTTAATTTTAAGGAAATTAAATATAGCAATGTTATCTATTGATGACATGCTATTACGAATATAAGAAAAATATTATACAACATAAACGTATGTTAACTAACTGTAATAATGACGTAAGATATACCACAAAGCCCACAAGTAGCGCAGCGTGTCGGTCACACTACCTTGAGCCGCGGTAACCATAGCTCACAAGTCACTTGCACTTTCAATGGCACTTCCTCCATCGCCCGCCCACTTACGGATGTAATAATGATCTACAAAGTGATCTACAATTTGAAGCTTTCTCTATGATAATGTTTAATTGTACCATACAACAATATAAACCCATATTTAACTTGTTACAAAATTAATAAAACTTTTATGGCCTACTTTTTTATGTTAGAGGTCACACGGCTCTCCTAGTGGTAAAAAACATCCGTGGCTCTTATTATGTTCGACTCCTGAGTTTTTATTTGTCTATTCCTCGATCATTTATAAAAGCAAAATTTCAAGAATCTTCACGCCCATATCCTTGAAGAAGTAGGCGAAGCACAAGCAGGGCACGCACGACTAGCAGAAGACACTAAATCCCACAATGTGATGGGTGGCAAGCCTATCGCCGACCGGGCGATCCAATCTCGGGCAACGTTATTTTTATTAGAACACCTTTTTTTTTCCTGACCCGTATATCGAATCCGGGGCCCCACGAAGTCAAGTTCGACGCCGGACTGCTAGACTATAGAGGAGACAAATAATCATTTGTAAGAAAATAATTTCAAAATTCATCTTTTTACATAGCGTCCGTCAATAAGAGGGAAATCTATTTAAATATTATTTTTTGTTTAATTTGATAATTTTAAAATTCGAAATAAGAGGAATAAAATTAAGATTTATTTAAAAATATTTAAATCAAAGGTTTGTCTATAAAATAACAATTACATAAGTAAAATCACAGAACTACAAAGTATCGGTCTCACTACCTCAGGCCACAATAACTATAGGCCTTACCTTACACTTTCAATGGCCTTAACTACCTACCAATTTATAAGTTATGCATGCTTCATTGCTCTGTAATATGATGGTAAATTCAAGCTTTCTCCTATATCATAAGGTTAATCTTCAAAGTAGTTATTTATATCTTATTCCTAATAATACATATAAGACGGAGTGTTTGAATGAAAAGCATAATAAATATGGAGAAAGCCTGGCAGGTCTGCCAGGATCGTAGTTTGGCACTCGATACT
>NJDD01002397.1:0-10412 GCA_002245505.1 Calephelis nemesis
AATGTTAAAAGACTATTGAAATTTAAACAATTAAGATACTGAATCAATACTTCAAACATATATATTGCGTATTTCATATGTTAAGACTTCATAAATAGATTTTATTTTAATAAAGGATTGTAAAATATTAAAAAAATGCCTTATGTTATTTTCATGCAACGTTTTATAATCGTAATATTTACTGCTATTTTTAGGTGTCTTAATAAACCGGCCCGCCTCAAGATTAATTATAATTTACTGGCCCGCCACTAGATTTTTATTTATTTTACCGGCCCGCGGTCAAAAGAATTTGCCCACACCTGTTCTATAACAATATATGTAATCTTGCTAGAGGACACAAACAGTTGTACAATGCCTCTATAACCTTCGGGTTGGGATTTGAACTGGCCACTATTAGATTTATTATCAGTACGCATGAGTAGCTTCTGTCCCTGAGCGACCTCGTAACTAACTAAACTGAGGGTTATTCCTTGCCAATAAACTGATAAGGGGTGGAATATATTTGCTAAGTCTGGAGGGAAAATAATTCTATTTCAACAGATAATACTGGTTGGCTGGGTGTTTGTTTTTTAGTCTAGGACTAGTTAGGTTTGGAAACTGTGGTCAATGGTAGATAGGGTTAAACGCAATATTTTACTTTTGACATGGTTCATATTCTTTTTAAATTATTCAAAAGAAAAAAAAAACATTTTGGAAATACAAAAAAGAAAATTTGTATTTTCAATTTTCTAATAAAAATAACGTTGCCCGGGATTGGATAATGGTAATGGTGCGTTGCCAACCTAAGGCCTGAGGATGTTAGGCCACAAGCAAAGCAAATTTACCGACTTCCTTACCCTCCGAACTGGAACACGACAACGGCAAGTGTCGATGTGATGGCGGCAAGAATGGGTAAGGCGGTGGTACCGAACCGGGCGACTCGCTGCGAAACTCTAACCACCTAGTCAGATGTCTTGGTGCTAGTGACAGTTAACCCATACTCCCCTTTTACGAGCACCTAGTAGAAAGTCAGATAGTCTATTCTGAGTGAGGTAGGTTTTTATAAATCACTTTAAATTACAATCACAACAACCAAATAGGTACTTAACGTTAAATTAAAACAGACTTTTTATCTTTAGCTATAAAGCCCTGATGATGCTGTAAAAAAAAAGTATCTTCACGCCCATATCCCCGAAGAGGTAGGCAGAGGCACAACCAGGGCACCCACGACTAGCCGAAGATACTAAGTCCCATAATGGGATAGGTGGCAAGCCTATCGCCAAGCGGGCACGTTTCCAATCCCGAACATTTTTTTTTAATTAGAAAATTGGAGAAATCCAATTTTCTTTTTGTTGGCCGACCCAGGATTCGAACCCGAGACCTCATGAAGTCAAGTTCAACACCCGGACCGCTCGACCACAGAGGCGATATATGATGATGCTGTGAAAAGTGAAATCCGTTAGCTGTAGTGTAACATAAAGTGTTAAATAAAGTGTATTGTAGAAAAGTACAAGCGTTTACCTCAGAAAAGTGTGTACTCTTTAATTACACTTAAGTTTGTCCTCGGTGGTCTCCTAAACTGCTTAAACGGTGTTAGTCAAAATTAAACAGAGAGTGCAGTTTGATCCAACTTGAAGGAAAGGCTAGCTTATGTCTCAACTATTCGTGGATGTAGCCGCGGATAACAGATAGGATGGGTTGTACGTCTGTATAACAAGTGTGTATAGGGTTGTCTGGCAGAGATCGCTCTGAAGCTATAAAACCGAATTTGTGCACCTAAGTGAAATATTTTATGTGAAAGAGTGTATTTTGTAATCTTTGGTGCAAAATAAAGTGTATTTATTAATTTATTCATAATATTGTAGAATTTGTTAGACATGTCAAAATGTAACACTGACTTGGGTATTGTAGTTGCCCCACTCTGGTAGCCACTTCATTCACTGACTGTAGACCCCGTGTTGGTCCGGGCTCCTTTGTAGAATAGACCATCTGCCTTCCTGTGCCAGGCAGCTCGTAAAAGGCGAGCATCGGCTTGCTGTCACTAACACCGAGACATCTTACTAGGTGGTAGAGTTTCGCAGCGACTCACCCGGATTGGTACCACCGCCTTACCTATTCCTGCCGCCATAACGTCATGACGTGTTCCGGTTCGGAGGGTAAGGTAGCCGGTAAACTTACTTTTGCTTGAGCCCTAACATCCCGGCCTCTGGTTGGCTACGCACCATTACCACCTTTGGTGTCTCCACGCGGCGTGAATTTCTTACCATCAGGAAATCGGTCTCTTCGGAATCGGAAATCTTGTTTTCCTTCCAATGTCATAAAACAAAAAAAAACGGGTAATTTATCTTTACCCGTTACACCCAATTGGCAAGGCTGGAATTAATTTAAAAAAAATTGACAATGTTATCGATAGTTGGACCTAAAAGGAAAAATAGTATATCAGTGGTTTATTAAAAGTAACGTTTTTGTCTAAAACTGTAAAAATAACACAAAATTTAAAAAATTGAAACCCCAAATTTATTTGTTATGTAGCTAAGAACCATCTCATTCACAAATAGCTGTGAAAAGAGCAGCATCAAAATCGATCCGTCCATTTGCAAGTTATGCCTCAGATAGACACACACGCAGATACGTCTACTTAAAATAACTTATCAGATTTCTTTTAAACATTATGACATTCCGAAAATTTTGGCGTTATCAGATGTGCTATGGTAAATAGAAGGTACATGTGATAACGCCAAAATTTTCGAATTTATGATCCTGCAATACAGACACATCAAACTTATCAAGCACTAGCAGTTTCACACAGCTTCGCCTGCGTAACTTGGCTTCTGCTGCATCGGTTTTGATGAAACAAAGTCTATGACACTCAGGAATAATGTAGCATTCTAAAGGTGATTTTTTTTTAAATCGGTCCAGTAGTTTCGGAGCCTATTCATTTCAAACAAACAAAAAAATCAAATCTTTCCTCTTTATAGTATTAGTATAAACTAGTATAGATTGTTTTGGCTAGCTCGTGATTCCAAGTAAGCTATCGTTACAAAAATGATGAAATTGTATATACGGGTAGGCTAGCAGGACAAAAGCTGTTTTACATAGTTTTTTAACTGGTTAATTACAAAGCTATCAAAAGTTTATAAAACTGCGCAGTTATCAATGCGGAATAGTTGTTAAAAGAATAAACAAATGTAAAATTATTCATTTAAAAATTCAAACAAAATGAAGTTTTCTCTTTTCTCATCCGAAGTTTTCTTTCAAAGTTTATCACGATAGAATGTATTGAAAGCATATCTAATCCTGAAAGTTCCTGACTCATGCATTTGAGAAAACTATCCACTAGACAGTGAAAATTCACTGAATTTAACTTTGTTGGACAGAATTGGAACATGATATTTTATATATTCCGATTTCAATCCTTTTAAGGATTGACCCTGTGGTTTAGTAGTTCGATGTTAGGGCTGCACCAGGTCTTGAGTTCGATTCCCAAGTCAAGAAGTCATTTTTTTTATTTAAAAAAAAATTGACCTGCATTAATCAATTATCTGGTTGGCGTCTATTTTGCTATGTTTTATTGTGGGATTATAAATGTCTCCGGCTCAACATTGGTGCAATGGTTGTGTACCTACCTACATCTTCGGGGATACGGGTGTAAAAATACTTGTTAATTTTTCTGTTTGTCTATGGATATTCACTCATTTATTTATATGCAGACGTAACCGCGGGCAACAAATTGTAATACTGTAGTCTGGTGTGATATTTTAGACGTAAAAGTTTATTTCAAAACACAAGAAAGTGTATTCTCGCCATTTGCAAACAAAAATTAAAATAACTGCAGGACATAAAGTTTGTTTGTTGCTATTTTGTCTATCTATCCATCTATAATTCCTTCACAGTAAAGTCGCTTAACGGGTTTTAATGAAACTTGATATGCCTCTAATTGAGGTCTGTATTTGAAGCCTTTTGGGTAAATTTAAATTTAAGCTACTTTTCCCAAGGGGCACAACCTCCAGAGGACTTTAATGAGGGGTAAAAGTGAGTATTAAATGAAGTAACGAATAAACATCGTACAAACTTTCATCCCCATTTTGATCATAATGGGATTTATTTCGGAAAGTAGAAGCTTTTGTCTGAACTTAAGTCACTAGCTATGTGCATTTCAAATTTCACCTAAATCGCTCCAGAGCTTTAACCGTATAAGCGTCACAGACAGACACACAGGAGAAAGACAAACAGGAGAGAGACAGGAGACAGACGGACAGGAGAGAGGCAGACAAGAACAGACAGACTATTGCTTTTATAATATTAGTGTAAAATGTAAATATGGATAAACGATATTCGTGTACAGAGAGGAAAAACATTAACATAAAACAAGAACGACATTATTTATCCAAGTCAAAAATAAAGCTGCTGAAAAGCTGAAACTGAATAAAACCTTGTAAAGCTCTCTCTTGTGCAGTAAAGATGAAAATTGGTTGTTGTAAACGGTCAAGCGAGCAGCTTTTTTACTTTTATTATTCCAAAAACTCACTGCAAGCGTTGAACGGTGATGTTGTTTTTACACCGACTTTGAAAAAAGGACTTTGTATTTATATTTTTGACTCTTATAGTTAGCTGTGTATATTAAACAATTTCTGTGTTACTTATCTAATTTTAAAATTTCTTTTCTTTTCGAAAAAGCGTACTTCTGACCATTTAAGGCCATAAAGTCTGAACCTGTTCAAGGAATCCTAGGTAAATCAAAGAAAATATAATTTTGGTTTCCTTAAACTACATCATCATCATCCTCAGCCGGAGGACGTCCACTGCTGGACATAGGCCTCCTACAAAGAGCACCACAAGTCACGGTCACTAGTCGCTTGTATGTATGATTTTGACCAGGTCGTCAGTCAACCGGGTGCCTCGTCCAACACTCGTACAATCATTTCTATATTTTTTTATAAAAAAAAATTCGCAACAGACACCATTTGAACCTAATTATATTTAATTAATAAAAATAACTAAGTTAAAAAACTGACTTCAGAACTAAAAATTAAAAAATGATAAAGATTTAATATTAATAATATACCTACTACCTATTATTTTTATGTGTCATTTACTAAAAGGTTTAAAGTCGGTGCCAAGCATTAAACTAATAATTATATTTTAAGTAAGTATTAAATTGGCATGGCACTAACTGGAAACCTATTAGTAAATTTCGCATATAAATAATAGGTAGTACTTAATTAATTTTAAATTTTTATAATTCTTATTATACTTATTGAAGTCAGTTTTTTAGCGAAATTATTTTTATTTAATACTCTTTAGTTTATTGCGGTATGACTTAATTTAATCAAAATAGACATCGGGATAGTTGAAAGTAGATAAAAAAATACTTACAAAATAAAAACTAATGAGCTTACCTAATTCAAATTTTTATGGGACACATTCGAAACTATTCCGCATCAAATCAGAAACCTCGGTGAAATCGGTGTACATACATTAAAAATATACTGACTGAATTGGGAACCTCCTCCGTTTTTTGAACTGGGTTAAAAATATCGGCATCGGTAGTTAATAGTTCAACTGAATTTAAATTATTCGTTTTATGTGTAAGAATATATCTTCATGTATGTATATTATGTGTGTTCTGGAAATCAAACTCTTGGGTTGAAAACAGTTTTTAAAGTAGAATCCCACAAAAGCTAAACGATCTATATTAATTTTGTTATACCGTTAACAGAGTGTTTAGCGTTATGTGAATGTGAATGGATATAGATTCTCAGGGAGACCTAGGTTGATATTCTACAATCAAACCCATTGGGGATTATTCGAGAGTGGTGTTGAAAGCCCCCGAAACTAGCATTTTTGTATCACCTCCTCATACAAACATAATGAACGTGGAATCCGCCAGTTAGGTCTGCAAAATCGTGAGATTTGGCATTCAATACTCTATTACTATCTATAAATTTAATGAGCACTCAAACCCGGCAACAAAGACATTGATGTTTATCGCACAAATGTCTACTCCCGTCGGGAATCGAACCCGAACCTCACCGTTGGTCGGTGTAGTTAAGCGTCTACGTGAGCTACTCGTCCAACGAGGCGGAACCAACTATTAAAAACATAACTTTCCTACCTTCAAAATGTACGCAGCACTATTAAAAATGTTTTATTTAAAATAATGAGACGACTTTTAACTAAAGAGAGCTTTTAACATGTGAACTTTATAATTTTCCAGACATTAACAATTATAATGACAGAATTTGCGGTCTGTGGAAACATTAATGTTGAAGCTTTTAGTATCACATGCGATGAGAAGAGGTAGCCCTAGATATGCCAAGTTAATGTTTTATTTATTCCTGTGACAGGAATTCATAGCGCATATTATATCCAATGATTCCATCCCAGGAGTAGACCGTGGTCGCTTTCTGAAAGTGAAAGTTAATTAAGGTATAGTTTTTATTAATAAATATCTGCCAACCCGGTAAGGAACTTAGTGGGAAGATACGTTTGTAGTTTTTATTCAAGTAAAAAATATAGGAACACGATGATATTTGAATCGGTATGTATATATCATATGATATAAGTAGGTATTACGTAGTACCTTCAATTTTTAAAAAATAAGTTCTTGCTGTTCAGGGATATCGGTCTTTTGTTTAATAAGTGACTAAATTTCTTGCGGGTACAGATAATAAAACTTGTAAGTAAACTTTAAGCTAAGTTACTGTCTTCTACCTTACTCGACTACACGATTCAAAAAATGTAGTATCGGTCTTCGACTACTCGACTATAAAAATGTAATATCGGTCTTAAATTGAATCTTCCTTTTGTTTGGTAAGTGATTAATTTTCTGACCAGTACAGATTATGAAATTTATAGGTAAACTTTATGCTAAGCTGACTGTCTTCTATCTTACTCGATTCCATGACTCAAAAAAGTGTAATATCGGTCTTAAAATAAATCTTCGTCCCTTCTTTTTTCGGGAATCGTTTCTGAAAAGGTAGGCAGGGTACATGCAGTGCAACTACGTAGCCAAGAACCAAAATGTAACGGGGTAAACCTATCACTTACTGGGCTCATGATTGTTTCGGGGCAATCTTTTTATTAGAAAATTTTAGAAATATATTTTGAATTGCTAGACTCAAGAATCGAATTTGGGACAGCGTCACACCGGATCACTAGAGTACAGAGCCATTACAAACATAAATACTTATTTAAACAAGTTTAATAAATAGCCAGCGTATGTAGTGGTGCACAAAGTAGTGCTTGCCCCTGTGGAGAATCGAACCTGATCATGGACGATGTTCTCTTACGTGTACTCTTACTCCTCGCCAAACGAGTCAGTCAACGGAACGAGAAGATTTAATTAACAGTATTGTGGTTTATGTAAATTATATTTTCCTTTTGTTTATTCATTGTTTATAGGGAAAATAAGATATTTATATTACTAAAAAACATTGGGGTTTAACTAAGAATGCTAATAACATCTTACAATAAAACCAACATGAAATTTACGAATAAAGGTAATCCGTAACTGGATAAAGTTTAAAAATGTAATTGTCGCGTAGCTGTTAAAAACTAAAATAACTTTTATGTATTCTAATTTTAATACATAAAAATATTTAAAAAAATATTTAAAACTACTATAGTAATGTGTTTAAATGTAGAGTTAACATTTCTTTTAGTAATATCGTTAATCAAGTATTTGAACAATCACTACATAGTATAAAACAAAGTCGCTTCCTCTGTCCTTATGTCCCTTTGTACGCTTAAATATTTATAACTACGCAACGGATTTTGATGCGGTTTTTTAATAGATCAAGTGATTAAAGAGAAAGGTTTATAGGAATATTTAATAACCTTGCGAAGCCGGGGCGGGCCGTTAATTTATTTATAAGTCGAAGATCTAAGCCACATTTCGTTTTGTTACATATTTACTGATCTAAATTATTGTTTTGTTGACCTGGTTGGTCTAGGCATTAACGTACACGCCTAACTTCGCCGACTAACCGGCAGGTTCGGGTTCGATTCCCGACGGGGCAGGTAATTGTGTGATAACCACATATACGTATAGCCATATTTATTTCTTTACTTAATAGCAAACAAAAAGCGATAATAAACAAAATACATGTAGAAATAAAATGCGCAAAAGATGTTAATTAAATTTGCACTTTAATTTAAGTGTTTCTATGTATTAATATAGTTGTGTACACGCATAGCACAAGTATATATTTTTTTTACTTTAGGGTTCAATAAATTTATGTAATTAGTATTTTTTTATGATAATGGAAGGCAAACAAGCAGATGGATTTCCTGATGGTAAGAAATTCAAATCCAGAGAGCCAAGTAATGGTGCCCTGCTAACTTCAGGCCGGGATATTAGGCCTCAAGCAAAAGTAAGTGTACTGACTACCTTACCCTCCGAACTGGAACACGTCAACGGCAAGCATTGGACGTAGTGGTGGCAAGAATAGACAAGGTGGTGGTACCAATTAGTGCGAGCCGCTGCGAAACTCTACCAACTAGTAGGATGTCACGGTGTTGATTACGGTAAGCCTATGCTCGCCTTTTACAAGCTACCTGATAGGAAGACAGGTGGTCTATTCTGCTAAGGAGCCCGGACCAGGACGCGGAAAGTAAAGGGATATTTATTTATTTTACACATATATTTTTACGAAATACAAACCATATTGTTATAAAGTTTTATGTGTTCATTTGCCATTGCTTAGTAGTTCCATATTTGCGTTTCCCTACTCTGCGTATTTGCTCTTTTCGACCCGATTCAATTTCCTACTTTGACCCAAATACTACACATATGGAATGGACCGTTCGCTGTCGCTGCTATATTCTGAACAGTAAAATAGAAGGAAAAACAAAGTATGTCGAACATTTTGCATACTTGGGAAAATATTCACTTTGCGAAATTCTTTTAAAACATAACTATCTGGTTTAGTGCTCTGATTCAGCTAGACTGCCATAGCGACAGTGCTTACCATTGTCGTGTTATGTGCTAGAAGGCTTAGTCAGCCTCTTAATGCAATTCAATTAATGTATATAATGTATATATATATAATCTATTGTGTGTGTGTGTGTGTGTGTTTGTGTGTGTGTTTTAGTGTGTTGCGTGTATGTGCAAGTGTGCGTGCCTGCATGCGTGCGTGCTTACTAAACGTAACTGTATAAAACAACGAAAAGAAATAGGAGTAAGGATAATATTTTCTTTATAATATGGTAAATAATAATAATAAACTTTATTTGAAACGGTACAAATTTACAAATTATTGTAGTACGATAGCAACCGCAATAGTGATACGGCTGTGTCGCAGTTACTAACGCCCATCTCCAGGAACAAGTAGTTATTTATACATGTAATGCATTCAAATTAAGTTTCCTTAAGTACAATATTATAATAAAAACAAACAATCAAAAATAAATTATGTGTGTGTGTTTGTGTATGTGTGTGTGTATGTGTTTTTTTTTTGAATGACTAATTTGTTGCTAATCTCGCGATTTTATGCAACTTCACCGAGCTTTGTGTGTATGTGTGTGTTTATGTGTGTATTTATGTTTGTATGAAACGAAAGTACAATGGCAACTATTAGCACGACAAGCTGAGCTCTTTCAGCTTCAAGTGAATATAATTCAAAACACGCCACCCCACACGGTATTGCTACAATTTATGACAGATTGACACAAAGCCTAACATACTATTTTTATTTGTGTACTACTAGCTATACTTAGTAAGCAAGTTTAAAAAAATATAAATTACACACACATACACATATCTTCACGCCAAGTCCCTTACGGGGTAGGCAGAGAATATCGAGTGCCAGACCTCACGATCCTGACAAACCTGTCTTGCTTCATTCATTCATTACCCTTTTCATTCATGCATGCATTACCCTTTTCATACAAACACGCCGGTTCCGGGGGCTCTTGACACCACCCTCGAATAATATCCGATTGATCTGAAGGTGAAATGTCAGCCTTGGTCTCCCCGGGTACCTACATCCATCCGCATTCGCATTGTATATCTGTTTTATCAATCTTTCATCTGTCATTCATATAAATTAGTTTTTTCAATCGTGTCAATGCTTCTGTGTGTTGTCTAAAGTTAGTCTGGTTGAACTGGAACCACGAGGCATTTTTTGGAGGTCGATGCAATACTGTACCGTTGCAATTTAGATCTCCGTTACAGTTTGCAGGCGCTGTTAGAGTTAAAAAAGCAAGAGTTTTGTTTAATTGCGAAAGCGGTATATGGTTTTATCAGCACTGAGCGTGAAAAGGTTATTTTGAAGGCAATTAATTGATAATGTTATCATGTCCATATCTTCACGCCAAGTCCCTTACGGGGTAGGCGTATCATACTCGTAGGAGTATCGAGTGCCAGACCTCACGATTCAGACTTCCTATCTGGCTTCCTTCACATTCATTACCCTATTCATACAAATACG
>NJDD01002397.1:11662-26908 GCA_002245505.1 Calephelis nemesis
AGGTGAAATGTCAGCCTTGGTCTCCCCGGGTACCTACATCCATCCGCATTCGCATTGTATATCTGTTTTATCAATCTTTCATCTGTCATTCATATAAATTAGTTTTTTCAATCGTGTCAATGCTTCTGTGTGTTGTCTAAAGTTAGTCTGGTTGAACTGGAACCACGAGGCATTTTTTGGAGGTCGATGTAACACTGTACCGTTGCAATTTAGATCTCCGTTACAGTTTGCAGGCGCTGTCAGAGTTAAAAAAGCGAGAGTTTTGTTTATTTGCGAAAGCGGTATATGGTTTTATCAGCACTGAGCGTGAAAAGGTTATTTTGAAGGCAATTGATTGATAATATTATCATGTATCATACCATGTCTCTTACGGAGTAGGCGTATCGTACTCGTAGGAGTATCGAGTGCCCAGACCTCACGATTCAGACAAACCTGTCTGGCTTCCTTCACATTCATTACCCTTTTCATACAAATACGCTGGTTTCGGAGACTCTTGACACCACCCTCGAATACCTAATATCCGAGTGATCTAATAATGTTATTATCTGACTACGCCGTTTCAAATACTTAGTTCCAGCAATTCTCTTCATAAAATAGAGCTGAGTTTCCGATGAAAGTAAAGATACGTTCACCTTTCAATTTAATCTGGTAGAGATCATTGACATATACGAGGGAAAGAGTTGGACCAAATATGCTGCCCTGTGGAATACTGCACTCTGGAGTTAAAGCAGTACTTAATAGGTGGTTAATCTTAATTTGTTGACTCCTATTGATAAGATTGTCATGTGTTGAGATACTTTCAATTCTTATTCTTTCAAGTTTTCTTAGTAAAATCAGAATGGAGACTGTGTCAAAGGCCTTCGCTAGATCTAGAAATATTGTCAAGCGTTTCTTTATTCTATCCAAACTGCCAATAACCGCTAATGAGGTCATGAACTGCGTTATGCGTAGACTTTCATTATCGGAGCTCGTACTGAGCAGAAGAAAGTAGGTTGTTATCCTTTAAATATTTTATATACGCTCTAAAAAAATATTTGCGGAATATGAGTGTTACAAAGATGTTACAAAATTATTGTAGAGTTCCAACATATTCTACCAGCATTTGGTGTGTAAATTTAATAGGTTTTATTCAAATTAGTAATTTTAATTATTTATTGACTATTTACACACTTTTTTTTGGATTGATTACATCATTATTTATTAATACAAACAATTTTCAGAATATAAATTAATTTATCCCTATCTACCGTAAACTACCACCACTACTAAGATCTTAGATATTGTTAGCAGAATGAAAAAAGGACGTTAGTTGTTGACGAAGTTTTTCTAGCCACTTTGACCAGCCCTGGCCTCTTTCGAACTGACTGGCAGAAATGAAGATGGTCAATTCTACGCAGCTGACCCAAACCAACTTTGGGATTTATTAAGAAATGTTAATTGCAAACAAATATAATAGAATGTCTACAATGGAATTCCACCCATTATCGACAATGAAAAGTATAGATTCTAATTTCAGTGTAGTTTAATTATAGTCAATATCTTCCTAACGCAAATTTAAATTTTCGGCGCATTATAAACTTTTAGAGACCTAGATTTATTTCGAATTTTCTTACATACGAGACGAGACAATTGTATGTAGCTTTTAACATCTACAGTTTTGTAAAGACGTCGTACTCTGAACGTTAATGCCATTCCTTTTTCGGTAACAAAAGGTGGGATAGTCTTACTTTGCCGGTACTACAGCCGGCAACTGCTGTTGCAATGCCGTCAGTGCTCGTTATTGTGCATCGATTTGAACAGTTGAGTAACTAGGGACTTAATAAAACGTTTACTTTCTTCATGTCAATTTGAAATAACATTTTCATGTTTGATATCATCATCATTGTAAAATGCCAACATGTTTTTATACCTCCTTAATTCGTTTGAATCTTACGCTTTATATTTTTTTATTGGAATCAGTGGTTATGAACCGATAAACATAGGTAAAATTGGTCCTTGCTAACAATACCATAGCGGTAGAGTGAAGCAACTTACAAATTAACCTACAACCTACCTTTTAAACTTCTAATTTTAATCTTCTTCATCGTAATGACAAAGTTTAGCGCTGTCGGATTTCAGCACTGAGGATTGAGTAGTCAGTACACTTGCGTATTAGGTCTACATAGTGCTTATTATCTGTTCCCTTAAAAAAGACTGTGCTGAGAGTGAAGCAACTTACAAATTAACCTATGACCTACCTTTTAAACTTCTAATTTTAATTTTCTTCATCGTAATGGCAAAGTTTAGCGCTGTCGGATTTCAGCACTGAGGATTCAGTAGTCAATACACTTGCGTATTAGGTCTACATAGTGCTTATTATCTGTTCCCTAAAAAAAGACTGTGCTGGTAGCTTGCAGCCGGGAAAAGTAGCAGACAATTAATCTCTATTTTTATTTCACGAACAAAAAATCCACAGCACAAATTACAAAAGGAACATATATTAAACATTAGTCAGTTAAGGATTTTAATTTTATTTTATCAGCAGTTGAATATATTCTGACATTATTAACGGTAGAATAACACAAATTTTCTACAAATTTTCTACATGTAATATTAAATTGATTTTTCCAGAATAACTTTTTGTGTACAGTTAAAAAAGGAAACTAAATAACAACATATTTTACAAATAATTAAATATGTACAGAAATTAAGTAAAAAAAAATAAAATCGAAACAGATGAATGCCATTAGGTTGAAGTATCTTTAGGCCTGTATTCTCGAAGAAGTAGGCACAAGTACAATCTACAATCCCACGACTAGCCGGAGACACTAAATCCACAATGTGATAGATGGCAAACCAAACGCCAATGGGGCACATATTCAATCCCGGGAAACATTTTTTTTTAGAAAATTGATAAAACCCATTTTATCTTGCCAGATCCAAAGATCAAACCTGGGATCGCAAGAGTCAAGTTTAACGACCAGATCGCCTCTGTCGTCGAGCAAATAAATTAAATATCTGAACTATCGTTAATCAAACAAAATGTATGAAGTCAAATTTCAATATCCGAGAAAAGAACAATTTTACGTTTCTCTTAAACATTCCTTATTTCAAAAGCATTTTTGAATAGGAAATATAGGAGTCCTATTCGACTGAAATATTTGCCATTTCACGAAACTTCCTTTGGTCTATAGGGAGCGATTTCAGTGACTTTTCTATTTCGTTATATCTCTACTGATATATTGTGCCATTGAAATTCGAGGAATATTATAACAATATACATTGTTTTGTATCTATACTAATAATCTGAAGAGTTTGTTTGTTTGCTTAAACGCGATAATCTCAGGAACTAATTATCTGATTTGGAGACCAATATGAGCGGAACACCAATGCAGTAATGATTCCTCGCGGACGTAGTCGCGGGCTGACGACTAGCTTCTATATCATATACGAACTTTAACAAATAGGAAGAGTTTATATTTTCTATACTCATAAAAAAGTATCTTCACGTCCACATCCCCGAAATGGTAGGCAGAGGTACTACCAGGGCACCCACGACTGGGCTAAGACACTAAGTCCCACAATATGGTAGGTGGAAAGCCTATCGCCAACCGGGCACATATCCAATCCCAAGCAACGTCAATTTTAAAAGAAAATTTTGAATATATACAGTTTCTAACTTTTTTGGAACCGGGGATCAAACCCGGGACCTCAAGATGTCAAGTCCGATACCGAATTGCTAGACCACAGAGGCAACAACGCATATATTCAACAGCTATATTTTTTTTATATGTTAATCGATTTCTCTGTAATTTCTGAACCGATTTAAAAAAACCTTTTTTACTTGGAAATCTGCGACATGTGACTAAATAATAGGTAACGGAATATGAACTATAAATTTTCTTTCATTAGATTTTATTGAAATAATGTTCTCTCTGTGATCTTGTTGTCGAATGTTGTCGATTTCTCTGTAATTTTTGAAGCGATTTAAAAAAATCTTTTTTATTTGGAATTGCGATCTGCGAATAATAAATCCGTAACGGAATATAAGCTATGAATTTTCTTTTATTAGATTTTATTGAAATAATGTTCTCTCTATCGTCTTGTACATGAAGTTTCGGGTTTGACTCCCGAATCGGGCAACTCAATAATATGTGTTTTTAAATTTCTAATAAAAACATCGTTTTCTGGAGATCGGCTGTGTGCCCGTTGGGCGATAGGTTTGACACCTACCACATTATGGACTAAGTACCTTCGGACTTCGACTGATTGTGGGTACTATGTTTGTAGCTCTAACTCCTCGGGTAGAAGCGCTCAAGATATTTTTAAGACTATGAACGAACGGAGGGGTAAGATACAGTTTTTCCGATGGCGAAAGATTACCGTGATCTATAAACACCGTAGATGTTTAGATGCATCGCTATCTTGTGCCATAGGTGTAAGGTCAAATGTGCATGTCTACTGGCTACCCTACCTTCCTGAAAAAGGTTGTGGGATCCTTATCCTGGCGACCTCTACAGCAATCTAACAGCACTGTTCTTGTTGGTAACGACCAACTTAACATTTCCTCGTCTCTGACTCGCTGCCTAGAAGGAAGGCGGATGGTCTATTCTACATAAGAGGCCCGGACCAACAAAAGGTATTTCATACTAGATGTAGAGTTAAATTATAACTCAGATAGCCTGCAAAAATTGGATCTCATCAGCATTTCTTAATTAGTTTTAAATTACTTTTCATCTCCTTTTGCAAGTTGAAAAACCGTTGTCAAATATTTTTAAAACAAAAACATTTGGCCATTATGATGAAAAGGTATAAATTAGCATTCTTGATTTTGTTTGTAAATTATACTGAAGGTTCATATGCAATTTCAGTAGGTACTGAAATTACTACGAACATAATTTTAGGATGCATGTGTTTAAAATGGGCTAATTTATATTTAAAACAATGTATATCAGTGTCGATAATTGAAATTAGCTGAGTTATGTAAGGGAAAGGAAAGACTAATGCCCGATTTCACCAAGAGCCCCTATATTTAGGGGACCTTTTAACGTGTTTTAGGGGACAATTTTGTATTGAAACAGTCCCGTAAGTAACGTTAAAAGGTCCCCTAAAGTATAGGGGCTCTTGGTGAAATCGGGCATTAGACTTCCAAGGTTAAGCTGGAAACATATAATTAAACGAGGCTTAAAGTCGGGGCTGATGAATGTAAGCATACCGCCCGCGGACGCTTTCGACTGACAAATACTTAGGGCACGCCAGGACTCTTACCATTAGTTTACGGCTTGTCAAGTTTACTATACACGCTACCGTGTCTGTAAATTATTTGTATGAAAACTTTGAACAGCGCCTCTATTTATAATTAAGAGGAACAAAAAATTGTAAAGAAAAAAAAGTTTATGCAGTATTAACAACATTTTGTATTACAAAATCAAGTATTATCACATCCCATTTTCTGAAGAGTTAGCAGAAGTGCAACCAAGCCACCCACGATTAGCCGAGAAATAGATCTACAATAAGAAATGTGTGTAAAGGAAAACGTAGAACCTTTCGCTAACCGGACACTCATCCAATCCCGAGCAACGTCTTGGAAAATTTAAAAATACTTTTTGAGCTGCCCGAACTTAGATTAAAACCTAAGACCTGAAGTGGTCAACGCCAACAACAAAACTTTATTGCTAGCTTTCCGAAGAGGTTTATTATAACAAAAGTTTTGTTATTATAAATAATGTTTTGTTATTATAAATTACAAAACCTTCGAGAGCAAACTTAAACTCACTTTGTAATGAAGTTTTCTTGTTTAATATTAAACAGCTAATTAAGCAACATGTGGTGTTACTTAGTAACTTAGTTTCATTAATTACAGAACTTAATTAATAAAGTCGAGTCTTAACACGACAGACGAAAATATTCAAATTATTTCGCTACTAATGGAAACAATTTAATGCTAACATTAAAATATCTTAAGGTGAACGATTAAAACTGATCCTAACTTGAGTATTTTTTTATAAACTGCCTATTTTAAATTTTTAGGGTAGTTGGTAAATTTACTCACTTACTTACTCAACTTAAAATATTCCATTGACGAGTTGGAAACACACCATCGACATTTTGGGTGTCTGTAAGTTATGAATGTGAATAATGCATTGCATTGCATGTATCTGATTGCTTGCTTTTATGTATTCTAAGAACCTTATGTGTAATATATAATCGTCTTTGTGGTCTAGCGAGTTGAGTTTGGTTCGATCCCTGGGTCGGGAAACAAATAATTAGAAATTGTGAATTTTCAATTTTCTAATAAAAGTAACGTTGCCCGGGATTGGATATGTGCCCGGTTGGCGATAGGCTTGCCACCTATCATATTGTGGGACTTAGTGTGCCTCTGCCTACCTCTTCGGGGATATGGGCGTGAAAATACTTTATGGGTCAGTTTGTTAAATTTATTCTCTTTTCATCGCATGTTTAAATAAATGAAATGAAATGAAAATTATTTATTAACTATATAAATAAGTATGTTATTATTATTCCCATTCCTGCCTCCTAAATGAAATTGTCATGTTCCGATTTGAATGTTAGGATAATCGTTAAGTATCCCGATCGACACAATCCCTAATCCCTTTCACAGGAAAGCGACGCATTTGACATATATGGTGTCTGTGTTATTTTATTATAAAAAAAGCCACGTGCTTGCTCACTGTTTTTATGCCATAGCATCTGGTTATTAATAACAACCGCAAAAAAAATAGCTCGGGATTGGATATGTGCCCGGTTGGCATTAGGCGTGCCACCTATCACACTGTGAGAATTAGTGTCTTCGGCTAGTAGTGGGTATGCCTCCGCTTAGCTCTGCGGGGATATGGGCGTGAAGAAATTTTTTGGTTAAGATCAACTTGTGTTATTTGCCCAAAGATATTAATCAAAACGAAAATAAAAATGGAAAAGTCATGTCCAATCCGCGGAAATTAACTAATAAAAAATACGTTCCGCATATAAAATCTGTTTATAGCTATCCCCAGATTTTCGCTTGAAAAGACTCATTGACTTTTAAGACAAAAAGCTTCACAGAAAGTCTCCCTTAATTATAATGGAAGCTTTTATTTGAATAAATATTTTTCTCTCTTATTATTCTTTGATCGTCTCGACTGAAATCGTCAACGAATATTTATCTACGCTGAGAGACGATCTCGTTTCCTGTCTTCTCATTTGCATCAATAATAACGTTGTTGTCTCAAATATCAAAGCGATCGAAGAATACGCAAGTAACGGAGTTGTTCGTATTATCGCCATTACTGTATATTTTACTTTAGGACTTCGGTATCAATTTGTGACATTACCCAGAGTCCGTAGATGGTGGCTAATGTCTATTTGATTTATTTTAACCCCAAATGAAATCGCCTCTGTGGTCTAGCGGTCCGGGTGTTGGACTTGACTGCATGAGGTCTCGGGTTCGAATCCCGGGTCGGCAAACAAAAAGAAAATTTGATTTTTTCAATTTTCTAATTAAAAAAATATGTTGGTCGGGATTGGAAATGTGCCCGGTTGGCGATAGGCTTGCCACCTATCACATTGTGGGACTTAGTGCCTTCGGCTAGTCGTGGGTACCCTGGTTGTGCCTCTGCTTACCTCTTCGGGGATATGGGCGAGAAGATAGTTTATAAAACAAATTTTGTAGAGTTTTAATTCTAGGTAAGGGGGACCCCTAAACTTCTTGTTATTTTTAGAATCTAAACCATCTTCGAATTCCCTTAAACACACAAAAAGTTTCATCAACATCGGTCCCGTCGTCTAGAAGGAGTTTAGTGACAAACACACGAACACAAGAAGTTGGTACGCAGGCGAACCCGCGAGATAAAACTAGTAGGTAATGAAACAGATTTAAAATATTGGTAACGCTCCGTTACTTTTGAACAAACTATGAATGGTTAAGCTGACGGATTACGATTTGTTGATTATAGGAACCGGGGATTAATCGTGGAATGTCAACCTTGGTCTCCCCAGGTATCACCCATCCACATTCACATTGTATATTTGCTTTGTCAATCTTTCTTAATAAACAAATAGCTCGGTTATAAGTGCGTATTTACAACTACCTTTTTTAAATTTGGGTATGCAACACCGGAAAACTACTAGACTACTTTTCATAAGACTTCCACAGTTTTTGAATCCATCTATCTAACCTCAAGTCAGTCCTGCTTGAGTTGAGAATTTTTATTGCAGGAAATTTACGATTTAAAAGATAAAATTGCTTTTAAAAGAACATTTTATAACATTTACTCACATTCCATACATATATTCTAATTCATAGTTATATGAATACGGATTAATTAGGCTAATTGAAAATAAAAACAATTTGATTTATCTAATTTGAGAACCTCTTGGTGTGATTGCAATTATAATTGTACAAGTTATGCAAAGTTCAACGTATTACAAACAAGCCTAACAAAACAATAGCTTCATTTGCGACCCAGTTATTTCGGAAGAACCATAGATGTGCAAATGGAATTGATAAGACAGATTCTAAAGTTAATTTTTCGAAAAAAATACTAGGTTGTTGTTACTGTTAATCTTTAAACAATATTTATAATTCCATATAGATATATTTATAATTGTTGCAAAAAAACTTAATTTCTTAGTGGGGGCGAAGAATTTAATACAGATAGAGATAAGCTCGCTTTTTGTGTAATTTTTTTGTGATAATTTTGTATAGAACAAATAAAAAAATATTACAAAAATGGTAAACTGTTTATAAAAATGTGACAATACGTTTTTATATTTTTTTGTTGCTCTTACCTTCTGATTATTGCATGGTTACTATTTACTTATTTCAAAACAACTACTTACCTTACATTTAATTTTAACTGTAAAATAAGCTTCTTTGTTACAAAAAAAAATTATAAAAGTAAATTAATTTGTAAAATAAGTTTGTGCATTTCTGTTTATCACTGTCCACGTTTTATGTCATATATTTTGTACAATAAAGAATTATATTAATAAATGTGTTAAGAGTCTCCAAGTCCGTCGTGTTGAAATTAATTCCTATTTCGATGAAGTTAGGCACGTATACATGGATGCTCACTGTCAACCTCCTGAGGGACTTAACGTAAAGACATGTATGTACGAATGTAATGTGTCTGTGTAACTTTTGGGAATTCAATTGTAAATATTAAAAGTAATATTAGTAGTAGGTTTCTAGTAGAGTAAGACTCATGAACAGATACTTCTATCGTGTCTTTTGGCATTGATTGCTATCTTCAATAATAAATAAGTATCACTATGTTAAAAGAATAGTATAACACATAAGAGTTCTTCTTGTTTCTTTTAAGTTGCTTGGTTATATGTTGGCTTGAAGTTTTGACTGGTCCTTACGGGCCCCAGAAACTCTTAAGTGTCTCAATAACTTAAACACCTCCATTTTATTCGATCATCCATGGCAAGATCCCAAACCGGTATCTGTTTATATTAATTTCAGAACATCTAAGTCTAACAGCAAATTGAATCCTACTGTAGCAATTAGAAAGGTTAAATAAAACAAACTACTAAATTTAACTCAAGCTTGTAATAACTGTGTTTTGTATTTAGACATACACCGTTCGTAGCATCGTACACCCAGTTTGCTATATTCGGGCTTCTTATATTATAGTATTTTCTCGCCCATATCCCCGAAGTGGTAAGCAGAGACATAACCAGGGCACCCATGACTAGCCGAAGATACTCAGTCCCACAATGTGATAGGTGGCAAGCCTATCGACAACCGGGCACATTTCCAATCCCGAGCAACATTTTTTTATTAGAAAATTATAAAACCCAATTTTCTTTTAGTTGCCCGACCCGGGATTCGAACCCGGGACCTCATGCAGTCAAGTCCAACAATTGAACCGCTAGACCACAGACGCGACTACACCTTATATCTATAATATAAAAATGAATCGCTAAACGTGTTGGTAAGCGCATAACTTCCGAACGACTGGACCGATTTGTCTAATTCTTTTTTTGTTGTGTTAGTTATTATCAGGAAAAGGTTCTTACGAAAAGAAAAACCGGGAAAGTTGCAGGGAAAGTGGGAAAAATAATACTTTATTATTTCTCATACTGAACGGGTGAAACGAAGTTCGCTGGGACAGTTAGTTCATAATAATAATATTTCAGAAAACATAGCTTGTATCTTAATGGGGACTATCCTTATTACATCCTTATAATATATGCGGTGAGGTCAATGTAAGTCAAAACCACCCACAGTAAGAATAAGCATACTAAAGCCTGGTTATTGATTACACAAGATATTTAAGTCAAATATTGAACCATTTTCTTCGAAAACCTTGTTAGCAGCCCGAGCAAGTTTTTTTTTTTTTTTTGTAACAAAAAATAATGAGTGACATCGACTTCCAACTACTTTCATATACAGGTTGTATTTGACACCGTAACGAAAACTTGGTACCTAGTTTAAATACATATCAGACTTCAAAATTCCGTTGACAGCTTTTGTCGGAAACAAGTGGTTAAATATTTAGCAGTTTTTCAGCCCGCAATGTATAGCGAACAAAGTGTATGCATTAAGCCGCGCGTTGCGAGCTGTAGGTGCCGACCTAATACCCTGTTTCATTACATTGCTGTTTTAGTAAGAATGTGTTATTTATTAGATTTAAAATAAGAATCGAGTAGCGTTAGATGGTATTAATGAAGTATTAGTGAAATCAATAAAAAAATAACAAACATTTTTGAAACATTATGAAATTTCCGACACGAAATTCCAACTACATATGCATGTCTATCATGTACAGAATCCATGGTTTCATTTTTCGGTACGCTGTTATTTACACCTTGTATAAGAACAATTCAAACAAAAATAATTACAACCGTAACATTCGTGTCTAGATAAATATAATTATTAGGTTATTTATTAAAACTAGAATCTAATGCAATACATAATTGTTAACATTTTTAAAAATTTACTTCAAAAAATGTATTAACATAATGTGCAGATAATATTCGCTAGTCGAGTACTTTGTAGCAACTTGCCCGGGTAGAGATCCACCGCCTTATGTATTACTGCCGTCATAATTACTTTGTCATATTCCAGTTCAGAGGGTAAGGTAGCCAGTAGACATGCGTAATATGTTTTACATTCCAGCGACAGGAAAACGATGTACTTGTAATATGTACAGTATCTAAAGACAACGGTTACCTCTTACCATCAGAAGACCCACGACTTTATTCGTTGACATCATGTAGTCTACCAACACTGGATAAACCAATAACACGAATAATAATACAAATTTAAAATAACTAGATCCCGTGTTTATCGTTTATGGCCAATAAAAATAACATTTAACATTCTAAAAATACAAGACCGGAGCTTGCAGTAGCAAACCAAATAAATTCTAAGCGTACGATTTATAAAACTACGTTAAACTTAAGATCCAGTTACAAATTGAAAGAAATGTAGTTCCACTGAAACCCGAGTTGCGACATTTCAAGGCGTTCCTCAAAGCCCAGTTCGACGGATGTGAATTTCATTTCACGCATCCGTTTGTACGACATTGAAAAAGGTACATTTTACATATACGTACCACGTATTTTCTGCCACGGAAGTGTAGAATTTAGTTTATTCATTGTCGGCACTCTGTAGAACTTTATTACCTAATTTACTTACCCAATTATCATTAAAGACGTCAATTTCTCTGGTGTAGCGGTCCGGTGTTGGAAGTGACTATACGAGATTCTATAAAAAAAGCGGTTGTTGTAAAGTCGGTTTACCAACGATTGAACGTGACAACGTCATAAGAACAAAGGCCGATTGTGCCTCTTTGTCGCTAGTTCCGAGCTCTCACTTACACTTCAAGCCTTAAATTGCACGCCTCAGAGCGAGGTAACGCCGCATGAGTCTTGTTTTTGGTGCGTGCGTGCTCCGTTGAATTGTAAGACGTTGTCACGTAAGAAACAATGTTCCCGGAATCTGATTTATGCCCAGTTGCTACAGTCTTGTTACCTATCGCATTGTGGAACTTACACCCGTATTCAAGAAGTTTACTTGGCTAAGTAATAAAAAAATGCTGCCTGTGCTAAGTATGACATTTAGCTATATGTTTCTTTCGTCAAGCCATCATTTCATGAACAATACTTAAGACTGATTATTGAACTGATGATTGGATGTCTTGTCGTAAGAAACGCATAGCTAAATGTCGTACTTCGCAATGCGTTTTTTCATTACTTACCCAAGTAAGCTTCTTGAATACGGGTGTTAGTGTCTTTGGCTAGTCGTGGTCACCCCGGTAGAAGTTTTCAATGATGTTATAAAGTATCGCACGAATTACAATCTGACGCGCTCAAGTAAACTAAAAAATGCCTTCTAGCTTGCCTTCAAATCCTGTAAAAAAAACATATCTCTCAGTCACTGACAGACTTTGATAGATGATAGCATTAACTGATCTAAAGCATTAGGCTACTGGTTTCAGCGCACGTCTCTCTGTCTCAGTGACTTGCATAATAAATGTCTATTTAGCAAATAAGGCTTTACGACTCTGTCCATTAGCCATTTGTGGTTCTAGTGCGATGTCGGACAGAATTCAATTTCAAATCCAATTATCACTTCGTATGACAAAAGATTAGCCTTATTTTTTAAAGGAAAATGGTTTATATCCCCATCTTCTTTGACAAATATATGTTAAATGCTTTTCTATCAAATGCAAATATATTTAGTTAGTATTTTTCAATTAGATTTAAAAATACGCTGCTTTTTTGTATCTAATACTGTGATTAAGTGTCAAAGTTTTGCAACTGTATTTTCTTTATACCATATATTTTCGCCAAGCCCCCTGTGGGTAGTCAGAGTGCCTTGCAGACCTTTCTGGCTTTCTCAATATTTTCATACAAACACCCATGTTCCGGATACTCTTAACACGATCCTCGGATAACACCCAACCATTATTTTGATCGTAGAATGTCAATCTAGGTTTACCCTTAACAGTATTTAAACATTAACATTTCAATATGATATTACGTAACATACTCAGGGGCAGGCATTTGTGGAAATATGAAGATGTTTGCATATCCAATTGGGTGTTCATTAAATTTAGTCTGGTATCTATTTATGTTGTTGGGTTTTTTCCAATTTTCTAATAAAAAAAATGTTGCTCGGGATAGGATATGTGCCCGGTTGTGGCGATAGGCTTGCCACCTATCACATTGTGGGACTTAGTATCTTCGGCTAGTCGTGGGTACCCTGGTTGTGCCTCTGCCTACCTCTTCGGGGATATGGACGTGAAGATAATTTAGTTCTTTGTATTATAATGATTTGTCTAGCCCATAACGTATAATTTGTTTCAGGGTTAGATTCAATTATTTATGTTACTTGTCCAGAGGTATTTGTTAATTTACGTAATTTTATGACATGTAGTGATTGATATTCGTTATACTACCTGCTCTCGTTTGAAATCGAGCACGAATGATCAAAAAATAAGTAAACGCTAACTCCTGAACAATCGAATTAGTCAATAACCCTATTATCCTAATCCTATTAATATTATAAATGCGAATGTTTGTATGTATGGATGTATGTTTGTTACTCTTTCACACAAAAACTACAAAGCCGATTACGATGAAATTTGGTGTGTAGGTAGCTGAAGATCCAGAATAACATATAGGCTACTTTTTATCCCGGAGTTCCCGCGGGATTGGGACTTACGCGGATGAAACCGCGGGGTGCAGCTAGTAATATTATAAATTAGAAAGTTTGTCTGTCTGTTTGTTACTTTTTCACGCAAAAACTGCTAAACCGGTTTTCATGAAATTTTGTACACACATAGAGGGTAATTTAGATTAACACATAGAGAAGTTATTATCCTGAAACATTGTTCCTGTGGGACCACGCGGCCAACGACGCGGGCAACAGCTAGTATGTACTAAGGCACATAATTTTAGTGAAATGGGGCAAACACTTTATTACTCAAATGAAAATGCTTTTAAATCAGACGCCGTATATCAAAGAGAAGTAGCACTTCTAATTTGAGAAGTCGGCAAGTACGGGAGCAATTATCGGAACTGATATAATTAATTGAACGACTCTTGCTGGTCTCGCCGTTTCAGAACTAACTGCTATATTTTAATCCACTGAAAATTGAATATTGTGCTTTTAGTGCATAAGTTGCTGCAAATTACAGCAATTTGCTGTTTATGCTTTAAGCTGTTTGTTTTATAAAGGTGGAACGACTTTGTATTTAGTAGCTGAATATTTTTAGCCGTCTTTGGCGTAACTTCATTTTTAGGTCGTCAAAGGTGGAACTATCAGGGTAATAAAGGTACTACTAATATACCCTACCCTACCCTACTAATATAATACATGCGAAAGTTTGTGAGTATGTATGTATGGATGTTTATAACTCTTTCACGCTCGAATGGCTGAACGGATTTCTCTAAAATTTGGAACACAAATAGATTGGGGCCTGGATTAACACATAGGCTACTTTTAATCTGATTTTTAATTTTGTTAAAAAGCGAGTGAAGCCGCAAGCTAAAGATAGTCTAATATTATTTGCAAAGTAAATTTTACTATGGTAGCTTTAAATTATTATTGTGATTTTAAATATAAAAGTAAGCTTACTATAATCCGCAAAACACTTAATCTAGTTTACAAGTAATTCAACCTATTTATTTATATTTATCTCCGTTATTTGTGAATCGATTTATATTTTGTTTTTGTTTAAAAAGCTTACTTCTGATGTAGTCTTATTGCCACCAAAACTAAATCTAAATATGGAATTGCAGGGAAATTGAGGGAAAATAAATGATAAATCGATAGTCCCCATTTCTTTCGTATTTTATGTTGATTCCGAAAAACAATAGATAAAATATAGAATACTTACATCAAATGGGTCACTAGCAATAAGACCGCTTCCGGTTAATTGCTGAGAAGCAATTTGCTGGAATAGGGATCCACTATCTTACATATGCCTTCCGCAATAATGACGATATCATGTTCCGGGCCGGANNNAGTAGGTAGACTTACACAATTATCATAACACCGCAGCCACAGGAAAGCGGCGCTTCTGTAATATCTATGGTTTCTATAGTTGTCGGCAGTCGTGGAACTGCGGTTTTGTTTTAAAACTCACGGGACTGGTAGTTTGAGCGGTCGCACAAACGTCGCAGTTGAAATCATCCCTTACGGACTTGTACTATTCTACGGGCGGGCGACCGCTACCGCGGGAACCGCAAACAACCACGGGCGCTGCGGGTGTAAAACGCGTCGTAACATGTACTAAGAGTATTTATATT
>NJDD01002397.1:27962-51474 GCA_002245505.1 Calephelis nemesis
GAAAGTTTGTGAGTATGTATGTATGGATGTTTGTTACTCTTTCACGCTAGAATGGCTGAACGGATTTCTCTAAAATTTGGAACACAAATAGATCGGGGCCTGGATTAACATATAGGCTACTTTTAATCTGTTTTCAATTTTGTTAAAAAGCGAGTGAAGCCACAAGCTACAGCACAAAGTAACTTTTATTATGTTAGCTTAAAATTATTATTGTAATTTTAAACATAAAAGTAAGCTTACTATAATCCGCAAAACGCTTAAGGTAGTTTACAAGTAATTCAACCTATTTATTTATATTTTTCTCCGTCATTTGTGAATCGATTTATATTTTGTTTTTGTTTAAAAAGCTTACTTCTGATGTAGTCTTATTGCCACCAAAACTAAATCTAAATATGGAATTGCAGGGAAATTGAGGGAAAATAAATGATAAATCGATAGTCCCCATTTCTTTCGTATTTTATGTTGATTCCGAAAAACAATAGGTAAAATATAGCATACATCAAATGGGTCATAGCAATAAGACCGCTTCCGGTCAATTGCTGAGAAGCAATTTGCTGGAATAGAGATCCACTGTCTTACATATGCCGTCCGCAATAATGACAATATCATGTTCCGGGCCAAAAGGTAGGGAAGTAGGTAGACTTACACAATTAGCATAACACCGCAGCCGCAGGACAGCGGCGCTCCTGCAACATCTATGGTTTTAATGGCTGTCGGCAGTCGTGGAACTGCGGTTTTGTTTTAAAACTCACGGGACTAGTAGTTTGACCGGTCACACAGACGTCGCAGTTGAAATCATCCCTTACAGACTTGTACTATTCTACGGGCGGGCGACCGCTACCGCGGGAACCGCAAACAACCACGGGCGCTGCGGGTGTAAAACGCGTCGTAACATGTACTAAGAGTATTTATATTAAGTGAGCAGTAATATCGCCTCTGTGGTCTAGCGGTTCAGTTGTTGGACTTGATTGCATGAGGTCCCGGGTTCGAATTCCGGGTCGGGCAACAAAAAAAATTGGGTTTATCCAATTTTCTAATAAAAAAAATGTTGCTCGGGTTTGGAAATGTGCCTGATTGGCGATAGGCTTGCCACCTATCACATTGTGGGACTTAGTGTCTTCGGTTAGTCGTGGGTGCCCTGGTTGTGCCTCTGCCTACTTCTTCGGGGATATGGGCGTGAAGATACTTTACTTCCTTTTTCTTTAATATTAAGTGCTTTTTGCATATAAATCTTCACTCTACAGAACCTGCTAGCCTGGACGACGCGGGCGCGGGTAAAACTTTTCGGAGTTGACAAATCATCAGACAGCAAGTTTTTTACTTTTACGTATATACTAGGTACGTGCCTATCCTGGTAATATAAATTGTTAAGAAGTTATATATATCCTACACCCTTCACCTGGAAGTATCTTTACCTAATCTCAATTCATTGTAATCAGTTCAGCCATTTTAATCTGAAAACGTATCATACATATAGAATTTCCTATTGAAAATTCTAACTGTTACCTGTAACTTCGTTAACGTCTTAATTTATGTGACTTACCCCCTGAAACTCGTTGATATATTGACTACAAATGATAGGCTGCATTTTCCAAGATGCATTTTTGTCCTTCTCCAAGATGCTATCTATTTTAATTCTAGAATTCTTTACAATTGGTTCAGCCATTTTGACGTCAAAATGCAACAGCTTTGGTACTCTTATTTTGAGGAATTTAGATTGCTTTTCAAACCTTGACTTAATTGAAAATGCTCGTGCTTATAATAAAGCGCCATACAAGCATTTCTCTTTTAGTGAAGTAACGCATTCTACATTGTGGGGTAACTAGCGTGAAACACGAGGCTAAAATTTTGAATTTCCCTATTCAAAATTTTCAAGCAACCGGAAATTTTAAATAGTCAAAGCCGGGAAGTATTCGAATGTCTTTCATACAGACAATTATGATTTTACACTTTATAAACTAAGATAAGTGACTTCAAGCCGTGTTACAATGCTTTAAAGTCGATTTTGTAATACTTGAGAACCCTTTGTAAAATCGAGTCTGAACTGTAAGATGTAGGAAATAGTGTGTGTTAAATTAAATGTGTAAGATGTGAAATTAAAATCTGCTGTAGTATTTAATAGAGCAGGGGTGCTATTTTGATTTATCACCGAGTTATTTTAGTATCAGATTTTATATTTAAGGCAGTGAAGAATGCCATTTACTAGAATGGTAATAAGTCCTCATGCTCGTATTCCCACGGAGGAAGGTAGAGCTATAACAAGCTACCCACTTCTAGCCGTAGACATTAAGGTGAATATCCGACTACCCCCGCATACCGCTCCGGTGAGCGATGAATAGCGATGCGGATTTTAACTCTGAAATATCGCCGCACTAAGATACGCTGGTAGTGTTCTACACCATGTAGTTTATGTATAGCAAAAAAAAACTAACAAAAGTACAATGTGCGGTGCAGTGTGTTATTGGCCTAAGTTCAACAATACGATAGGTGGCAAGCCAATTCTCAACCAGACACATCTAAAAAACAAATCCGTAGTTTTATAAAAATATTTAAAAAAACACGTTTCATTATTTGTCCGACCTGGATTTCGAACCCGAGGCCTCATAAAGTCAAGTTTGACACTGGACTGTTAGACAGATACTAGAACGATATATGAAAAAATTTAAAGGCACAAAGATGAATGTACTCCTATGGCTAATAGCTAAAAGCGCAAATATTACCATAAAAATTTTCGTACACATGGCGATGTGCAATTTTCTACTACATTTTTCTAGCCTTCTATAATGGTAGGACTTTGGCATGAAAATAATCTAGAAGTGCTGCTTGTAAAATATGTATGTGGTGTCGTACCTATGGATTCACTACTGGAACTAGGACTAGGATTATTAGTAATATCGTTTAGAAGAATGGAATAGAAGGGGTAAACAGGATCTAAATGTCCACACATCGAGCTAAGTTGCAAACAAAACTATGATTACTCAATTTTACTAGTGATAAAATACCTCTCATTTATTTGAATCAAACTTTTAAGTTTTTAAAACTCATGCTCTACGTCCCCAATATCACATGGCAGAGCGATTTCAATCTGGTTAGTGAGAAATATTGTATTACGAGTGATATCGATATCTGTAGGTCATGGTTTGAAAATAGCACCCTTAACTCCGCTAATAAATTGCGGTGAATTCTTTTGGAAGAGAAATATGAAAACATATTTTTATGTAATAACTAACATCCGCCCGCGATTTCTCTCGTATAGAAAATTCTTACTACTTCTTCAAATGTAGGTAAAGTGTAAGCTGATAGGAAATCAAATTTTAATGTTTAATAATATGCGTTATACGCGTTGCTATACGCCCCTTCTACACCAGTGGTCTAGTTGGTAATGGCCCATTTTAACCTAAGCTCTTCTTTTATTTCTTGCCAGAAAGAGAAACAGTTAATCTATTGAAGTAAAAACTTCTTTATTTGCAATGCGCACTTTTTTTGGAATGGGTAGGACACGTGACCTGACTAAAAATTCTTAAGACGGCGCTGGGCGCTTCCGCGATTGTTCGTGTTGTCATGTTTGTGTACGATAGCGCAATAAATAAAAATTGTATTCTACTACATAAATGATAGTACATCCATAATTATAGTTAAAGCAATTCGTGCAAAATTATTCCCTGACCATTCAAAAATATCAAAAATGCACAACGTCAATATTCAAGTTTTCACAACTGCCGGCACTCCCGGAGTGCAACCCGTCGTTTTTTTCCAATAGGTACACAAATTAATATAAAACGCGTTTGCTATAATATTTGATATTTTCCATGTTATTAAGAAACAGTTTTACTGTTTTACGTATGACTCATCTTCTTGTATACCAATTGCTGTTCGTTAGTCTCGCTAAAACTCTAGAACAGCTGGACCGATTTGGCTAATTTTGGATTTGATTTAGTTGTAGAAGTGCAGAGAAAGTTCATAAAAAAGGTAAATAAGAAAAAAGTAAAAACTATAAGCAAGCAAATAAAAAGAAAACATTTCGAAGTTCACCGGGATATCTACTAATTAAATATTATTTAAAGAAACTACCAATCGTTTTTTACAACATCACTTTATTAACAAATTAATTATCTTTAACTATAGGGGTTTTAGACGGTTGTGAAGCCTTATTTTTTTATCTGAATCGTATATTTTATCCAAATTTAATAATAAGCGGAAGATAGAAACAAAAATCGTCTAGAACGTCTTTGATATCTTACGAATTGCCTGGCAAAACGTACTATTAGTTATTTTCCATTACATGCTAGACTAAAACAACAAGACTCTCATTTCAAATTGAAATGGCAAAGAGCAAGTTCCAAATACCGTACACTACAGTCAAACGAACGTTAAGCTTTTGAATCATACACCGTTAAGAGGCAGCACTTCTGATTTCAGTCAGCAAGTACGAAAGCAATTACAGAAACTGATATTATTAATTAAGCAATTCTCGCAGCTACGGTTACTTTACTTAAGTTTAATTTACCAAGTTTCAGGATATCAGGTAAATTAAGTTTTAGGGTTCCATAGGCGAATGGCAAAAAAAAACGGAATTCATACCGATCCAACATGTTCATCTGTGCATCTGTATATGCTTACATACATATTATGTGCCTATAAGTTATAATAATCGCAGCCATATGTAGGTATATTTCAAACCGTTTTTCGATTTTCACACATCCTACTAGTCCTAAAACTGCTAAACCGATTTTCATGAAATTTGGTCTACACATAGCCGGTAACTTAGATTAACATACAGTATAGTTTTTATCCCGAAACGATGTTCCTGTGGGACTACGCGGGCAACGCCGTAGGCAACAGCTAGTAATATCTAAAATTAAATGTAGGTGGGACGCATTCCATTCTTAGAACTGAAACGCAATAACAATCGTTAATCCTATATATTCTGTGTATCTTTAAAAAGGTGTTAAAAGTGATATTTAATTTTATAAAACCATTTTTTCTTCATTTCAATAGTTTAAAGAATACACACTTTCAGATTGTTAAAAAAATTGATATTTTGGTATCTTGGTATAAATGTGTATCTCCATTACTACCAAGATAGTAAACAATCTAAAAAAATATAAAACTTTAAACGAAATTTTGTTTGTACTAGATATAATCATTTCTTTTGAAATATACCTAAGCCATTTTCAAAAAAACGCAAAAATAAGTTTATTACTATGGAAAACAAAGTTTGTTTTTGCTGGGGCAAAAATATAGTGGTATTTTAGGATATCGGAATAGGAAAGTAGATACGAATTATGACACAGAAAGCATCGCAGATATCTGAACCCTTTTATATTTTTGACTAGATTCAAAAAATCTCTTAAATATTGTACTAAATTCTTCGTACAATACTAAAAACTTCGTAACCATATTGTTAAATAGCGTTGTTACACAGCGACATTTATTCCTAGCTAGCGGAAAAAGGACTAAGAAAAGAGAAAAAAAAATGCATATAAAAGAAAGTCGTGTCACTTACGCTATTTATAACTCAATAATTGCTAAACCGATTTGGCTAAATATCGATAGGGAGGTCATTTAAAGCCAAGAGATGAATAAAAGATATTTTTTGTCCCGTTCGATTTGTAGCAACATAGAAAAAAACAATATTTTAATTTATCTATTTAAACTGAACGGATGAAACGAAGTTCGCCGGAATAGCTAGTTATAAATAATTTAATTTTGTATCTTCATTTTTAAATTTGTTCACTATTACGTTTCAGTCTCTTTTACTTGGCGAAATATTCAAACTTATCACACAATATTATAACTCGTTTTTTAGAATTTTTGTTGTACAAAATAATATTTTCTGTAAAAAATAATGTGTTAAGACATTAACTTCGAAAATTATTGAAAGTCGTAGTTGAAGGTTTGAAAATAAACAAGAATCGTAAGTATAAAAAATAAGTTATCGTTAAGTGTAACTTAAAACATTGTTCCAGTAAAATCTTTTATAAAGTTGAAAAATGTTTACCACCTTTAAAAGCATCCTGAGGATGTTTACTGCTTTTCTCCCTGCATTAATCGCCCGTTGCCTCCTCAGTCCTTGAACGTTTTCTCCAAAACATTGCCTTATCGGTTTCTTAAATCTCTTTCGCTGAATTGAGCGGAAGTAGAATTTATTATACTTATTGGTTTGTGGTTTTCTAAGTTACTGTACCTTACAAATACAATGTAATAGGGATTGGATTTATTGTTTGTATTTTGGAGCTGCAAAAAATAGAAATTTTATAATTGTATAATAAGTAACAATATTTTGAAAGCTTGTATGACTATAGTCAGCCGATAATTGGACCGAGTTATGCAAAATGTACCAACTGCATAAAGTTGATTTCGAGAAAACGGCGTCTATTTGTATTATTGGTTTATTATTAACAGTATATCTTAAAACATTTTATTAAATTCATTGACCCAAAGTTATTTAGTATTTATTTAAGCTATCGAGGGTTCACCACTTGTTTTTGGATTATAATAGCAGAATTGCTTTAGACTCAGTTCATACTTTTTGAAGTGAAACTTCTATATCGGGGTTGGAAAATTTTAGTGTAACATTTTTTCGTTACGCGTCACGTTTTTCCATTACGCGCCATAGTTTTCTTATCCCTACCACGCGTGATTCGAAGTATACTTTCTCCAGCGGAGTAGGGTAAACTTTACTTTATTAAACCAATTTCTGTAAAGTTGCATATAGTAAATTATTTTTTGAAAAATAACGTCATAAAGAAGTTTCACTTCTTCATTTCTTACGAGTGTACGCTAGTACACGCACACATTTTTTTTTGTTTTTGTTGAGTGGTGGCAGTTTGTTGGCAACAACTCATTTTTTGACAATTTGTGGGTTGATATATCTTTGTAGTTCCTCTATAACACATAAAAAAGAACGGTTTTGTAAGTTTGACGTATGTATATGTGTGTATGTGTGTGCAAGAATATATGTGTGGGTATTTTAAGTATTATTTATTTCTTGTCTACTTCATATGCATGTTTTACTTCTAATAGTCTAAGATCTGATTAACTAAGCATCTCTAAGGCTTTTTATTACACTTTATAATTCACAAAACATAGTATTTTTATATTAACTACAGTTTTAGAACTTTTTGATCCTTAATAATAAATTTGATATAAAATGTGATACATAGAAATCAATATCAAACTTAAATTTTAGACAAAAAATGTGACTATCCCATAGATATGTATCCAAAAATGCTGAAAATACATTTTATTAAAGACAGATTCGTGACAGTTGTCTCTAATTCGTAGCTTATACTATAACGTCAAGAGTTTGTTAATAACTTCGAACGTTGGGTGATTAATATTAAATTTCAAGAAATAAAGTTTTGAACGCGAAACTTTGACTGTAAACGTAAGCAATATGTTGCTTTACAATTTCCAGAGGTACAGGCAACTTAAATTTGTATTTTTAATAAACTTATGATTTTTCAATTGATAAACATAATTTAGATTTCAAAAAGGTCTTTTAATGTAAAATTACTGAAAGGTTTTTAGATTAGATTCAATAGTTTTCTCATGATGCGTTTATAGATTTTGCTCATAGGTTTACTCTATAAAAATTGTTTACGTCTCCTGCCGAAACTAGATAAATAAAATACCACCCATCATTACCAGATTAGGTACTATTAAATTTCATTGTTACTTAAATGAACAAATATCTCTGGAGAAATTGCACAAATCTGACCTACTGCGTTTTTTTAGATTTTAAACTATGAAAATATAATAGAAAACTTTTGAATATAGAGTTATATTTCAACGTCCAGCCAAATTTTAAAAGAACTAACGCTATCGAAATAACACATAATGAACCTATGGTGTAATTTTTGTCTCTTATTGTTGTTTTTAATGTATACAGGGTTTCATTAAAAAGACCATCCAAATTTTAAGACTTGGTTCAGATACGATAGCACTTTTGATCTAGAAGTAATTATAATTTTTACCCGATGCAAAATACAAAGGGAATAGATAAAATGTCAACAAAGCATTCAACGCCAATTGCAATCACATGCGGATACTGGTGACGTTATGACTGGTACTAAGAACGTCGTAGTGTGACCACAAGTGAAGTATTTTTGTGGACTATTTAAATGTATATATTTATAAAAGTAAACATTAAAATGTGGTAATATTATTTAAAACGCATTATTATTCTAAACTGCCATATATTAAAGGACGTTGACCAAATCCGCCTTGAGTCACAGTTTAAAAGAAAGTGGTCCATATCCTTTGGCCGATCCTTTAAAAGTAGTCTTGTATTAAACATGTACAGTTTTGCACCCAAGCCTAAAATTATTTTCAAGTTCTATTTTTTGTAACGCAAGGTTTGTTTGGTAAAGATCGCTTATAAGCGATAATAAGCTATCTTTTGACAGCCTTTGCGTTTTGAACAGCGATTAATATAAGTTTTTTGCCAATAAAAACAATAATACATAAAATTTTAAAAGATATTTTGGTTTACGCGCGACAAAGTCATTAGTCGTTGTAGACAAAGTGTTGTATATATATAAATATGTAATTGGAATCTCGGAATCGGCTCCAACGATTTTCGTGAAATTTAGTATAAAGGGGGTTTTGGGGGCGATAAATTGATCTAGCTAGGAATCATTTAAAAAAAAGTCCATTCAGATATTTACATTAAAATGTGGTGTCCTTCTATCAGTTAACCTATCTAATAGTAAACACAATGGATGCATAAACATTAATTTTCATGACATCTAAACCTCATTGAAACATTTATAATACATTACATTTTTAATACAAAGATAGAAGGTACAACACGGAATTAGAAAGGAGAGTATGTGCAGAGATTAGTGTGAATGGAGCGCTGGATAAGCTACTTCAAATAGGTTTTGAATCAGAGCATTTGCTTTGAATAATTCTTTGCTTATTCAATGTTACTTCTTGGAAGCGAGGATTGGATATGTCGGAAAAAACGTTAAAGTATTATAAATGTTGAAAAAATGTTGAAATAAAGCAAATGTATAAGTGTTACTGTATAAAATTCACACCAGACACAAAAAAGAGAATAAGCAGGAGTAAATAAAAGTGACGTTGTAAAATTGAGAATGAGAATTCAGTCATATGAAAGAAATGGCAGATGAAAGATGAAGATGAAAGAGTCGCCTCTGTGCTCGAGCGGTTCAGTTCTCGGATTTGACTGCATGAGGTCCCGGGTTCGATTCCAGCGTCGGGCAACAAAAAGGAAATTGGGTTTTTCCAATTTTCTAATAAAAAAAACGTTGCTCGGGATTCGATATATGCCCGGTTGGCGATAGGCTTGCCACATATGCAATTGTGGGACTTAGTGTCTTCGGCTAGTCGTGGGTACTCTGGTTGTGGCTCTTTTGGGGATATGGGCGTTAAGATACTTTTGGCAGATGAAAGATAGACTAAACAGATATAAAACGAAGGTTCTTACTTTATATTTTATTAATAAATTAGTGCTTTGATATGAATACGAAGTCGAGGTTAAGTGCTATAATATAGTATTCTATCTATCTAGTAAGTTATAAATCCTCAATCTTTTAGTTTTTACGTTTCAATCGCTAAACTGTTTAATAAAATTTAAAACGCCCACGTACCCAATACCTGAGAAAATTCCACGATCTAAACGTATAGGTATTATTCTAGAATAATGTCAACAGTATCTGAAATCTTTACATAAAGATAGTAACAATTGTGGCGGAAGCTAAGTAAAGGATCGCGACACTTGGCATTAAACATTCCGTGCCAAATGCGCTAGGGACTTGGCGTGAAGTAATGATCATATTTAGAAAAATATTATTAATATGTTTTAAAAGTCCATGTTCTATATTCAGATGATTTTAAAAATCTTCTCACGCATTTGTTCAATCAATCAATCTTTCTTCTCGGTACAAGAGATTTTCTCGATATCGATAGTTTTTCAAAGGCGGGTGAATTTCTCGAGCTATGTATATTTATGAGTAACTAAATGTTTAACAACGTATAACAGATTTTTCTCCCCAGTTTAGGCATTTGGGGTTCCATTCTCGAAAAAACAGGTTGCCTACGTTTGAAATTTTGATTGCGTTTGAATGTTCTGAACGTAATAAAAAAATAACTTATATTTTTTACATTGGTATAAAGAAAGTAGACATATTTTTTCATTCAAAGAAACTAGTGGTCGCCCATTGGTCGATATATGACCGTAATAAATTTTAACATCTTTTCAATAACACCATCTTCATTTATCAACATCAACTACCTACTTTCTTTCTAAACTTGATGAATATAGTTTGTGCGCCATCTGTGATATTTTATGGTTAACGTCATCAATATAATAATTGTTTGTGTGTGTCAAAAGCTAGGTAATATGTGTAATGTTTTGTCTTTTTATTTAATGCACTTTATAAGCATTATTAATTAAAAATATTAGCGTTCTGGACTTCTGCATATAACCTATAAATGTGCCAAATTTCTACTCTACGCCCGCGGATTTTTTGTTAAAAGGGGTGCAAAATTTTTGCTTCACGTATTCATGTTATAATGACACATTTCACTAATAGATTAGTGCTGAAAAATGGATGGGTCATATGAACCACCAGGTGACGTATATAGGACGATATAAGAGCATAAAATAATAAGACAGTTGGACAGCTTATAAGTTACGGCATAGTACTGATTCCTATTATTTTAAACCTTTTTTTTTTAAATTTTAAATTCTTAAATTTTTAATTTTTTTTATTTTAAAAAAAAGTTTTAATTCACACAAAGTCGGTAATTTTTTTTAAATTTCAAGGGTAAGTTGGTCATTTCATTCTGTACGGCATCAGTTTCATACTGTTTCAATACAACTTCTAAACCATTATTCCGCAACGCCGTATAATAACCGTGCGGACCCATGAATTTTTTAACTTGGGCGTGTAGTCTTTAACAACAGTATTTTTATTTCTCTGCCAATAGACTTACAAAAAATTCAATCCATAGATTTAGACTTTAAACTCACTTTTTTAAAACCTTAATAGTTATATCTGCACACAATTAGACATCATAACTATAAAATTATTAGTAAAACTAACTATACAATCACTTACTACACATATATAGAATGTATTTACTCAAAGTCCCTTGCAAACAAACGAAATCTAGCCTGTTAAAGATACAAAAACATATGTTAAGAAAGTTCTCTTTTTTAAGTAGGTTATGTACGTCTAAATTAAAAAAAAGAAATCTACGTAGTTTTATGAACCGCTATAATAAGAGGTATATATTTTTCACTGACCTCGTTTCAGCTATGGAGAAAACTAGCCTTCGCCTGAAACTTTATTCTTTTAGAAATAATATTATAAGAATCATAAAATATAATAAACATCTACAATTAAATATTTTTAGAATGAAATAATACTGCACAAAATAACAAAAAATAAAAACAAATTAAATTAAAACAACAAAAAAAAAACAAAATTCTTAACGGACTTTCTCTCTCACCTGACCAATTTCGATCAAATATAGGTTGCATTTTAAGTTGTTGTTTATCTAAATAGAAAACTTCATTATTATCAATCTAGTTTTTTTTTGTATGTTCTAAAAGAGATAATAATATCAAAAGTGTATAGTTGTAGTTAGAATCTTTATAACGAAACAATGTTTTTCATTTCTATTATTAATTTAATATGAATATACAGACAAAACTCTTTTACGATTTTATATGTGTAGTTTCTTAACTGACCTCATTTCAGTAGAGATACCGACCTGAGATATCTATACTAGCCTCCATTAGAGCAACTAAAAGATAGGTTTAAAATAGACAACCCTTCTTCTTCTATTCCACACGATTTAGCTTTATATTAACGCATTATTGCATCCTTTGTGCATTAGAGGCATATACTCGATTAGTTTCCCTCGTATACATAAAGTAGTTGTGTTAGAAGGGGCTTCTCTTTTGACCCACTTCCAGTTCTGAGGTAGAGTCTTCATACATTTGCACTAGGCAGGTCTAACCTTGAATGTATGTATCAATTGGATATCCTTCTTTATCTTTAAACACTTTTACCCGTTAAGTTACTGGAGGTTTACTTTTTCTCTAGACGCATTCAACTAGACCATGCTTAACCACCTAATTTACTGTAGTACTGTTTAAATTATGCGCTTCGACTATATTCGTCAAGCTTCGGAAACTCGAATGTATACCAAAGATATATGTTTATTGAGTTGTTATTACATAATTAATCATTTCGCTTAAATTAAGATTAAGTCAGCCAAATTACAAATAAAAGTATAATGTGTAAAAAGACTAAAAAGTATTAAGCCGAAAGGCATAATTTAAATAGTAGTACTGTACCTATTCATATTATACATGCCAAAGTCTGTTATCTGTTACGCTTTTGTAGTTACACCACTGGACCGATATTGATGAAATTTGTCATGCATATAAGAGTACCTACATCCGAATCAAAGCATAGACTTCTGTTGTTAAGATAAAATTAACCCCCAAAATTTGGTTTCATTTTTTTATGCTGACTTAGGCTTGCGTGTAATAAATGGTTCCTTATTACCAACCTAGTAGCCCTTACGATTCGAAATGTCGCACTGGCACGACTGTGGATGTATGTATCAATTTTATTACCTCGTATCTCCAGAACCACTAAACGGATTTACACAATAAGCTAAATAATTATAATCAGTAGACCTTTCTTAGCAGCCCATGTCTTCTCAGATATGTAAAGTTAAAAAACATAGCGGCTATGTGAGAAAATTGTACTTAATACAAAAAAGTTTTTAGTACTTCAGTAACTGTATCAAACTAAAGCACTAAGTACAGTGTTCTGAAAAAGGTATACCATAATTGTCGGTTTCAGACGACACAATTATGAAGTTTGTTCTGTGTTTACTTTGATGCAGTCGGGTTTTTCTTTGTTATATTCCCCGTTTTGGTCCCGGCTCCGTTGCAGAATAGACTATCTGCCTTCCTGCCAGGCAGCAAAGGCAAACGTAATCTTACTGTCACCATCAAAGTGACATCTAAATAGGTTGCAGAGTTTCGCAGCGACTCGTCTGGATTGGTACCACCGCCTTACCTATTCCTGCCGTCATAACGTCAATGCTTGCCATTGAAGTGTTCCGGTTCGGAGGACATGGTAGCCGGTAAACATGCTTCAGCTCGAAGCCATCGAAGACATTATGCCATCATCATACCGAAACACTACAGTAGCTGACATTGACACCATGTTATCCAATCCTACAACTGATTCCGTTACCACAAATGTGTTATCATTTTTTCATAATTCAAAAGTAAAAATCATAATTTAAACGCAGTCATACTGCAAAAAACCGATTTCAAATTTGGAACATATAAGGTTTTCTCATGAATGCTAATGTAGACATGGGTCAATTTATAATGGGACCACCGCGGGAGGATAGGCTTTCAATTAAAAAAAGAATTTTGAAAATCCGTCCGGAAACACCGGAATAATCGAGTAACACACCTCCTCCTTTTTACGTCGGTTGAAAAATCAATACAAATCATAACAATTGATTTGTATGTGTGAGTACGCCTACATCATTTTTTTGAAGTTATACTTCTTTTGGAAAAAATGATGAGGGTAAATTTTTACGATTCGCGCGCACACCGTCACGAAAAACCGACGTGATGAAGTTAGCTATAGATAACATTTTAGTTTTTCAAAAAAAGTTACCAACAAAGTAAAAGTAAGGACATCTACGTATGTTTGCGTGAGAACTGACAACTGTATTCACAATATTTCTTTATTTCTATGGTTAGTGTCATTTTGTCTACAAATGTAAAATAAGGCAAAAGATAAAAATTTTAAAAAGATTTTTATCTTATTACGCCGAAGAAGTATAACTTCTAACGCGTGTACATAAGTACACACACAATTTTTTATTTATAAAAGTAAACCAAGGTAATAGTTTTTCATTTATTCAGCCTTACAAAAATAAAAGGCATTTCGTCACAAAAACAACACCAGTGTATTAACAATTAAGATAGTCACATCTGCCGCGGAATGAAACGAAGAAGACAGTGACAAATCGTGGCTCAGTTAAACACAAGCCGTGCTTCTAATTTCGCGTTGTTTTGATACGTATATGTTTATCTTCTTCTTAGAAACAATGTTTCTTTAAGAGAAAGTTTTACAAATCTTAAATTTAAATAAATCATAGAAATCATAAATATTAGTATTTCTGTGGTCTAGCGGTCCGGCGTCAGAATTGAGACTTTTCTGTTTGTTTTAGTTGCAAGACCCGGAAGGTAAAAAAAAATAGAAAATGAGTATTCACAGTTTTCTAATAAAAATAACGTTGCCCGGGAGTGGATATGTGGTCGGTTGGCGATAGGCTTGCCATCTATTACATTGTTGGACTAGCTGTCTTCAGCTAGTCGTAGGTTCTCCGCGTGTTGGTCCAGGCTAATTTGCAGAATAGACCATCTGCCTTTCTGCCAGGCAGCTCGTAAAAGGCGAGCATAGGCTTACCGTCACTAAAACCATAATATCTGACTAGTTGGTAGAGTTTTGCAGCGACTCACCCGGATTGGTACCATCGCCTTACCTATTCCTGCCGCCATAACGTCATGACGTTTTGACGTTATGAGGGTAAGGTAGCCGGTAAACTTACTTTTGCTCGAGGCCTAACATCCCGGCCTTAGGTTGGCAACGCGCCATTATTACCTTTGGTGTCTCTAGGCGGCAAGAATTTCTTACCATCACTAAATCCGTCTGCTTGTTTGCCTTCCAATATCATTAAAAAAATAAAAAAAGACATGTATGAAATGAAACGAAAACCACCAACCGAGGACCAAGAAATAAGAAATAAACCATAAGAGTTCAGAATGAATATCGGATGAAATACAACAGTTGGGGCATATTTTTTAAGAAATTCGATATTATTTGACACATAGCAATCGATTGCATACTGATCGCTAATTACTAATTAAATAGGTTATTTATATCACCTTGTAAATTCTGTTAATATTCATTAAACAAAATACTTAATACACAACTCTAATACAAACAGTAATAAATAACCGTCGTTTATCTTTATTCATTGCAATTTAATTTATCAACTTAAATAAACGAACTTTATCGTTAATTCACGAGCAAATCGGCAAGTGTGAAAGCTCTCATTGTTCCCACCGGAATCGGAAGTTGAGGAGCTTCGGAAAACACTGATAATTACTGTAATAACATAAGCCCTTAGAACAAGATTGATGGACAATGAATATCGCTTGGAAGTTTGAAACAGATTAGGTCGTATTACAATTTATTTATAGTACCTCTTTATAATCTGTACCTTTTTAGACTTTTCTCTGTGGTCTAGTAGTCGGGTTTTGGCATTCACTACAAGAGGTCAAGGATTGATCCCAGGTCGTACATATAAATGCGTTTCTCAACAACGTTTTTTGGGATTTGATAAGTGCATGAATAGCAAAAGTTTTGCCATTTATCATATTAACGCCCGTAATGCAGTATCTACGAGCCCGTATCCCTGAAGAGGAAGGTGGGGGTATAACCTGGGTACCTATAACTAGCCAAAGACACTAACACATGGTAAAAAATAGACAGCCTTTCGCCAACTAGGTACATATCTAATCCCAGAAAACGTTGTTTTTATTTGTTCTGACCGCCTCGTTGGTCGAGTGGCTAGCGTACACACCAAACTACACCGATTAACCGCGAGGCTCGGGTTCGATTCCCGACGGGTGCAGGCATTTGTGTGATGAACATTTACGGCCAATATTAATAATCAATTCTAATCCAAAACTCGCTGTCCAAGATTGATATTTTGATCCATTTATATGTTATCTCTTGCCAATAACACTGGACTTATTTCTTGGACTGGATAAATATGGCAATTAGGTATGGGATAGGCCGGCGGATACGCAGCTATCTAGATTGCTTGAAATCCATTAGATTGAGATGCAATATTAACATTGGCCGTTAGATGTCTGCATTTCTGGGTCTGGGTGTTTATTTTTTTTTCCTGGTATCTATTTAAGTATTTCTAGTATCGTTGACTAATACCCATAACATAAGCATATAACTTGCTTACTTTGGGGTTAGAATCAATTTGTGTGACTTGTCCAGGGGGGATATTTATTTGGAAATTGAAAAAATGTGGTTTTAGACCCGACTTACGAACCTCATGAACATTGACTCATTGAACATTGACATGGACATTGACTCTAACACGGAACGGCTAGACCACAGAGTCAATATTTATTGTATTGTACCTTCTTTTACTCGTGTGTGACAGGTTTTAAAAATAGCTTTAAGCGACAAAACAAAGCAAACAAACAAGCAAACGGGTTTCCTGATGGTAAAAAATTCACGCTGCCTGATAACACCAATACCAACGGTGACACCAACGATGATAATAGTGCATTGCCACCTGAGGACAGGATGTTAGGCTTCGAACAAAAAGTAAGTATACCGGCTACCTTATCTTCTCAACCGGAGCAGGTCAATGGCAAGCACTGGCGTTACGGTGGCGTAAGTCGGAGGTAACAATCCGGACGATACACTGCAAAACTCTACCACCTAATCAGATGTCATGGTGTTAGTGACGGTAAGCCTGTGCTTGCCTTTTACGAGGTGTCTGACAGGAAGGTTACCGTGTTATCGCCTCTGTGGTCTAGCGGTTCAGTGGTTGGACTTGACTGCATGAGGTCCCGGTTTCGAATCCCGGGTCGGGCAACATAAAGAAAATTCGGTTTTTCCGATTTTTAAATAAAAAAAAAATGTTGCTCGGGATAGGATAAGTGCCCGGTTGGCGATAGGCTTGCCACCTATCACATTGTGGGACTTAGTATCTTCGGCTAGTCGTGGGTGCCCTTGTTGTGCCTCTGCCTACCCCTTCGGGGATATGGGCGTGAAGATACTTTCGTTCTTTTCTTTCTTTCTTTGTGACAGGAAGGCATTTGGTATGTTTTGCAAAAGAGCCGGAACCAAAACAAAATAACGGATTATTTAAAGCATACCCGTGATAGAGGGTTACACGGGAAGTGTTAGATAGAAGTAATGAAATGTTTGGCTCTATAACGTAAGTGCATATTCCGATATTCTTTTTTTTATTTGATAGCAACTTTACAGAATTTCCAGCAACAATTTAAAAAAGACTTACATGAAACTTTTAACATTGATCGTCCAACTATTATTGCATAACATAATGACGTCTGGATTTCTGTTTGTACCTCCGTCCGGATTCGAACATGAGCCTACCGGTTGGTCGGTAGTATTTGACTCCTTCACCAAAGTGAAAAAAAATGTTATAGGTACTACTAATCCCATAATAGTGAAAGTATACAGTCTCTTTATAATCTAAATCAATGCAATAATAACATCTTAAAAACATTTTGTATTACAAAAGGATTGTTAACATTTAAGATAGATCTAGTATTTTTATCGACGCAATACAAAGTAAAAGGTCAAAGAAATATCCAGCCTTAATTTAATGGAAATGTGTTTTTTTTATTATGTTATAGGAAGGCAAACAAGCAGACGGATTTCTTGATGGTAAGAAATTTACGCCACCTAGAGACATCAAAGATGGTAATGGTGCGTTGCCAACCTGAGGTCAGGATGCTAGGCCTCGAGCAAAAGTAAGTTTACCTGCTACCTTACCCTCCCAACCCGAACACGTCATGACGTTATGGCGGCAGGAATAGGTAAGGCGGTGGTACCAATCCGGTCGAGTCGCTGCGAAACTCTACCACCTAGTCAGATGTCACGTTGTTAGTTATGATAAGCCTATGCTCGCCTTTTACGAGCTACAAGGGAGCCCGGACCAACACGGGAAGAAGGTAGAAGAAGGGAAGAAGGGTATTTTTTTGTTTCTCGATGTAAAAAACATTTGTAATGTAAAACGTGCGCAAAAATTAAAATAATTGCAATTGCTGAGTTTTTACATTCAAACGTGAAATCGTTTTAAATAATGATATTATTTTTACATATACTCATCCTTGCGCTAAAAAAATACAAACATCGTCTTTGTGGTCTAGTGCTCTGGTGCTTGCTTTTAGAAAATTTCAAGTTCGATTTTTTCCATCTATGATATACGTATTTAAAATTTAGCGTGTTTATCACATCACCTCTGAACGGATTGACAAATTTCGCTAATTCTTAATTTATTTTGTTGGTTATTGCTAGAAAAATGCCCTTATGGAGAGAAAAACCATATAATAGAAGGGAAAGTGGGAAAAACAATACTTTATTTTTTGGATATAAACTGTTAGTAGCTGTTAATGTCAAGCAATACGTAATTTGCCGGATCTGCTAGTCTTTTAATAAATAATACGTTGTTCGGGGTTGGATTAGTAGCCAGTTGGCGATAGGTTTGCCACCTATCATTTTTTAACATACTTTATCTCCCAAGTACCCTAGGTTAATCTTGAATATTCTGGGTGTACCTTTACCTGTCTGTTTGTAAATATGAGCGTACGGATACTTACTTTTTACCAAAGAGAACCGAAAATGTTGGCCATTATAATATGTAAATTTCATTTTGCATGATGATCGCACATCGCACGTCGTAGGATATAACGAACGATGAAATCGGTAAGAAAGGAATTAAAAATTTCACAACAGGATTTGAATCCTCGGCAATTCACATGTCTAGACAATGCTCTAGAATTAGCTGATGAATGCATCAGCTAGAGACTGAATACGTATTCAAATTCTATCCGAGGTCATTTTTTTCTTTCATTAAACTTGTCGCCCCTGTGGTCTAGCGGATCAGTTGTCGGACTTGATTGCATGAGGTCCCGAGTTCGAACCCCAAGTCGGGCAACAAAACGGAAATCGGATTTTTCCAATTTTCTAATAAAGAAAACGTTGCTTGGGATCGGATATGTGCCCGGTTGGCGATAACCTTGTCACCTTATCACATTGTGGGACTTAGTGTCTTCGGCTAGTCGTGGTTGCCCTGGTTGTGACTCTGCCTACCTCTTCGGGGATATGGGCATGAAAACTTATATACTATGTTTAGTATATTAGTAATCTCAATAACGAGATTATTCCTATAGTGGGCATATTCCTATGAGATCGACACTATTAATCTCTTCGCCAATTTTTTGGGTGAAAAGTGCAACATCTCCCTAATATCGATCACAACCACCCATTAAATACGTGTCAACTGATTAGAATTACGCAGTTCTGCGGGTATTATCCCGGGAAGCCACTTTATCTTTATTAGTATCTTTTTTTTGTTATAAAAGTATCTTCACGCCCATATCCCCGAAGAGGTAGGCAGAGGCACAACCAGGGCACCAACGACTAGCCGAAGATACTAAGTCCCATAATGTGATAGGTGGCAAGCCTATCGCCAACCGGGCACGTTTCCAATCCTGACCAACATTTTTTTTTATTAGAAAATTGGAAAAATCCAATTTTCTTTTGTTGGCCGACCCGGGATTCGAACCCGAGACCTCATGCAGTCAAGTCCCACACCCGGACCGCTCGACCACAGAGGCGGTTTTTGTTATAATAAACTAATACATGAAAAAAATATTGTGGTACTTATTTCTTGATATAGGTGGATAATTCTGTAAAGATATCTATTAATATAAATAACAACCTTCTTGCCAAACATATCCATAAACGTTTTACTAGTAAAGTAATCATTTCATTCTGATGGTAATTTTGTAAAAAAAATGTGAAAAATATTTTTATTGTTATAATTGTATATTTTATGTAAACGAGATCTGTCTCTTTCATCAGAATATGTTCAAAGTGAGAATGCGACTACATTTTGAACTAGTGGTAATTTTTAGTAATTATAAGAACCTCTTGTATGACATATGTAAAATATTTTTTTTATTATTTACGTTTAATAATTTTGTATAGTTATAGAATAAGTATTGTTAATTTCAAGATATTTTTTTTACAATTTTTCACTTATTAAATTTGAGGTTATAAAAGCAAGTTTCATCAAAACTGATTAATTAAACAATTTCAATGGATATGTTATATTTTTTTTACATAGCGGCTTCACTTTGGTGTCTTTAAGTCTAAAACAAGTAAAACAATTAATGAATGAAACGGGTAAAGTTATTTATGTGAAACTGTTCAAGTTACTTTTAAAAATAATAACGGAATTTAATTAAATACTGTCCATGAAAACTGGAAATAAAACAGATCGAACGTTATAGCCGCAAGCGTCAGTTGACTACTAGGTGGTAAAGTACGATGCAGCAGCTTCCTTGGAGTAATAGCCAAGTTGTCTTACTTACATCTTGTTGCCATAGCCTATACCTCGAAACAAAGATCAAACCAGCGATGCGCACAAATACGTTAAAAGACCATAAAAAGTTTAAAATTATATAATTAAAAAGTGAAAGCTAGTATGCTTGCACCCTCGCACTCACGGGCTCAAGTATTTTTTTATGAATTATAGCCCACTTATTTTAGAGTTCCACAGTCACCATCGAAACGTGTGCCAAATTTCATGAAAATTGGTTCAGCAGTTTTTTGCGTGACGGAATAACAAAACAAACTTACAAACATACGCATTGTTCATATTAGTATGACGTGTTATACAAATGTATAAATTATATTCCTGTAAAGTTTAACTAAAACCATAATGAACATTCATTAATTCTTACAAACTTTGAAAATTATAACATTAGCAGGATAAACAATAAAACAAAATATTGGACAAAACTGAAACATCTCCCTTACATCAATTGCTGCTACCAATTAAATACTTGTTTAAAGTGTAAACTATAATCCTTTAAAGTTCCATCTAAATCCGTAACAAACATTCATTAATTTGCAACACAGAATAAACAATAAAGTAAAATGTTGGTCAATATTGAAACATCTCCCTTACATAATTGCTGCTACCGATTAAACACTTGTTTAATGTATAAACTATAATCCTGTTAAGTTCCATCTTAATCCGTAACAAACATTCATTAATTTATTATATTAGCAGAATAAACAATACAATGAAATGTCGGACAGAACTGAAACATCTCCCTTGCATCAATTGCATCTACCGATTAATTTTTTTAATGTAGGTGTAACCTATATTTCTGTAAAATTTCATCTAAATCCGTAACAAACATTTATTCATTTATAATATTAGCAAGATATACAATAAAATAAAAGGTTGGACAAAACTGAAACATCTCATTTTCATCAATTGCTACTAGCGATTAAAAACTTGTTTAATGTAAAACTTATTTTATATTATTATTATTTACTTTATTCCTGTAAAGTTTCATCTAAATCCGTAACAAGCATTCATTAATTTGCAATAATAGCAGAATAAACAATAAAATAAAATGTTGGTCAAAACTGAAACACCTACCTTATATCAATTACTGCTACCGATTAAAAACTTGTTTGATATTCCTGTAAAGTTTCATCTAAATCCATAACAATCGTTTATTAATTTATAATTTAGCATAATAAACAATATAATAAAATGTTGGACAAAACTGAAACATCTCCTTTTCATCAATTGCTGCTACCTATTAAACACTTGTTAACTGATTCGAAGTACGCCATTCTCGCGAAGTTTCACCCTCCAGATATCTCATCTCGATGAGTGATTTTATTTTCTTCACGTATGAAACTTCTGAGTAGACAAGTTCTACAAGTTGGGATTATCGATGAGATAAATCAGGAACCAAGGTGTCGGTGGGATTTATTGGTCGTGAGTTGGGGACATTTGTCTTATCAGATTTAGATAACTAGTTTTATGTTTTGGAAACGTTTAGCATGCAATGCATCCGCAATCTATTTTTATGGGGTTTGAAGGCAACCAACTAATTATTTTATGAAGGCAAGAAATACGCAATGCTCTTTTTATGAGGTTGAAAGACAGACAGATTTTTTAAATACAACACAGAACTATATGATTTAACGGCACTGATAACATGTCAGGATGAAATGAGAAGTTGGACTAGTCTCGAATATATTTTTAATTAAAACAATTAGGCTGTGTTCCTGTCTGGTCCCAGATTTTAGTATTATATAGATTCATCACAAGTGACTTCTGTATGGTCTATGTGAAATAAATGATAATCTAATTCTAGTTATAGAAATTAGATATTTAATGTAAGAGCAACTGTGAAATGCCTTTGCAGTAATCTATCGATATATATAAAAATGAAACCCGTTTTCCTTGGTCACGGCATCACGCGTGAGTGGCTGGACCGATTTCACTCATTCTTTTTTGTTGTATTTGTTATTATTAGGAGAAAGTTCTTACCGAAAAAAATATTAAGAAAATCTCTCGAAAATTTTGAAAAATGTTCATTTAATTTTGCATATTTTAAAAAACGCGCGTAACGAATGTCATTCACAGCCATAGACTATATTGAATTAAAAGAGCATCGTTCATTCGGAAACGTGGTTACTTAATTAAATTCGAGCATCATTTGTTCGGAAACGTAATAACATTATAATTTTTCCCATACAAACTGAACGGGCGGTACGAAGTTCGCCGGGACAGCTAGTTTAATAAAAATATGTCATGTTTAAAGAATAACTAGATTGTCACCACAAAAATGCTGACATTACTGATACGATACTACGTACGCTATAGACATGTATATTACGTAACTATTAACAAAGAACCCTGAATAAAGAAAAATGAAAGTTAGAACTTAAAGTTATCGCCTCTGTAGCCTAGCGGTCCAGGTATCGGACTTGACTTCATGAGGTCCCGGGTTCGAATCCGGTGTTTTTCCAAATTTCTAACAAAAAAAATGTTGCTTAAAATTGGATATTTGCCCGGTTGGCGATAGGCTTGCCTATCTTATTGTGGGACTTAGTGTCTTCGGCTAGTCGTGGGTGGCCTGGTTGTTCCTCTGCCTCTTCGGTGATATGGGCGTGAAGATACATTTATTAGAAGTTAATTGGTCCGGAGGGTAAATTAGCCGATAGACCGTTGGCATAACAATACGGCAACAGACTGCTACGCTGATTATAATATGAGACTTATTAAAAATGTTTTAAACAATTAAATTCATAGCACTTCATTTCTCAAACCTATTAATAATCGATGCTGGTGTTTTCGGAAGGTTACGCCTTGGAGACTTTAAGAAACGAACTAATTCATTACTAGTGAACTAGAGATCAAGAAACCCGATTGCTCATTACCTTTGCCTTCTCAATTATGAAAAATGAGAATAAATTATTTTTTATCAGATCCCTAACCTTGTACAAAATAGATTAAACAATTACCACCAATACAATTTGAAACTTCCCTTAACTTTATAATTTTATTAACAGGGTCTGGTTAACATTCACCGTTCCCCAATCATTGTTATAACGTTGGCAACACTGTCGATGAATTTATAATGAACTCTATAGAAAATTAGCTTTTTGATGAATAACTTGGTAAGGTAAGAAAATGATTGAAGTTATTTAATAATCTTCGTTAAAGTTACTTGCAACCATTTCCTATATATTTTAGAAAATAACAAAAACGTATGTACGTACGTATCATATATATATATATATATATATATATGTGTGTGTGTGTG
>NJDD01002397.1:51567-97039 GCA_002245505.1 Calephelis nemesis
GAAAATTTTTTTTGAGATGAAAATTATCCTATGTATGTGTTAATACAAGTTGTCCTCTATGTGTGTGCCAAATTTTATGGCAATCGGTTCAGCAGTTTTTGCGTGAAGGAGTAACAAACATACAAACTTTGGTTTGGTTAAAGCTGTTTATGTGGATGAATTATTCTGCTAGTAATATAGTAGGCGCGTAAACTCATGAAATATTACCCGTGTTGGTCCGGGCTCCTTTGCAGAATAGACCATCTGCCTTCCTTGCCAGGCAGCTCGTAAAAGGCGAGCATAGGCTTACCGTCACTAACACCGTGACATCTGACTAGGTGGTAGAGTTTCGCAGCGACTCGTCCGGATTGGTACCACCGCCTTACCTATTCCTGCCGCCATAACGTCATGACGTGTTCCGGTTCGGAGGGTAAGGTAGCCGGTAAATTTACTTTTGCTTGAGGCCTAACACCCCGACCTCAGGTTGGCAACACACCATTACCACCTTTGGTGTACCTAAGCGGCGTGTATTTCTTACCATCAGGAAATCCGTCTGCTTGTTTGCCTTCCTATATCATAAAAAAAGGTACACCTAGATTATTTGGCATCATCATTCCCAAGAACTAAAATAGAACTAGGAGTCATTTCTGATCCTTATCTCATTTCAAAGTACTATAATACTCGTCTGAAATTATTTTGCTTGTTTTTCTATAAACAACAAATAATGCTAATAGCTAAGAAATTAGAATAACAATCACAGTTAAATCAATATTAGGTTTCTGAAACGGGAAGAGAGGTTTTCTAAACTAATTATACAGGAATCAAATTTATAAAACTCTGAGCCAAAGGGTGCAATTTTTTACCGAGATTACCAAAGTTTTTTCATTAAATTTCAACAAAGAATTTGAAAAGTTTTTACCATTAACGATAGGAATAAGTTTTTAATCTCATTTTCAGGTTGATCAAACATTTATTTTTATTATTAATAAACCAGAAATTATGTTTTATTAGCTTAATCTATTATAACTTTGTACGTCAAAATGCGAGGAATAAATTTTTGATCTCATTTATAGGTTGATCAAACATTTCTTATTTATTATGAAAAAACCAGGAATGACGTTTTATTAGCTTAATTTATTTTTTGATCGGCGTTGCTGTGAAAAATCAACTAGTAAAAAAGTCCCATAAATATAGCAACACAATTGTCTTTTTAAATACTCTCAATACAGCCGGCTTACCACAAAAAATATTTACATGCCAGTTTAGCTAGACAATGTTTCCCCTTTACTAATAAAACTAACGCCCCCTTGATCTGGTGTGTAACTTCACTTTTGCTAACAAAAAATGAAGTTACACACGAGATCAACGGGCGCGTAAGTTTTATTAGTAAAGGGGTTTAAAATGCAACATGTGGATTACTAGTCAGCGTTATTGGTTGAGAGTCGACATTGCTTGAGAGAGAAAGACATTGTTTAGTAAAACGTTTAAAGAACGAGCATTTAATGTTTTTGTAGTAAGACGGTAGGTGATTTTTGAATGATTCAGGCATTACTTTTTAGACGTTCATTACAAAAAAAGTAGACATTCATTTATTTGTGTAGTTAAAGTGGCGGAATAGCTTCTAAATAACACTAGTCTAGCTTGAAAAACAATCCAACTTCTTACATCATCCGCGAACTTACCAGACGTTCTGTTTTGAACAAGACAGTCCTGTTTTTCAGCGGTCTGACCCGGTGTCTTCAAAAATAGCCTCATGAAACAAAAACGTATTATTTAAATATGTTATGAAAATTTTACATATTTATGCGTTATCTACATTTTAAAATTTTTTTGTAGACACAAACAAACGCAATAATAGTAGTAATACAATCAAAAAATTACATGTATATTTTACAAAGTATTTTTAATTTCCCATAAGAAATGAAAAGTTTTGCACATTTTGCTACTGTATTTAGAAACGTTTATTAAGCCTGCTACGTAATGATAAAAAAACCAATGTCCCGTTTTGAACGCTAAAAAATGGTCACCATAATTGACTTCCTATAAAGATAACACGTGTAATGTTTGATTTTCTTGTTACAAGTCCATTCTATCTTATATCAATTGTCCAAATTCAGAATTAGATGTAAAGGATAACAAGAAACCGTTATGGCTAACCCAAACCTTTTTTAACCTGTCAAAACAATGACTATTTTCATAGGATATTTATTCTGTGTTAGCAAGCACCCTCTTTAATAAGCTCCTAATACAAACACAATAAAAGAAAGTACATTTCTATATGATTGGAAATAAGGGTCTCCATCCGAGCACGTAATGAAAAGGTCTCAGGAAGTAATTGATTTCTAAATACTGAGGACTTTTGAACTTGCGTGGCGACATTCGGGATTCTTGGAATATTTTTGTAAGTATTTTATATTTCCTTTGAGGAATTAAGATCTTTGGTATAAAATTATTAAGATTTGTTTCTGTGTATGAAGATTTATTTATAATTTCTCAAATGATTGAAACGGCGCTTAAAACTTTTTTTGAAATTGTAGTTTTCGCTTAATTTTTCGTGCAACATTTTTAAAGTTACTTACATTTTTTTTAATTACAAAAGTTTATTACTAGGTATATGATAATACGGTCATGTTTTAGATTTTTTATGATATTGGAAGGCAAATAAGTAGACTGATATCCTGATAAAATTCACGCCGCATAGTAACGTCAAAAGTAATAATAATTCATTGCCAACCTGAGACCTGGATGTTGGGCCCCGAGCAAAAGTGTACCGGCTTTCTTATCCTCCGAACCAGAACACGTTGACGGTAAGCACTGACGTTATGGCGGCAGAAATAGGTAAGGCGGTGGTACCAATCCGGGCGAGTCGCTACAAAACTCTATCACCTAGTCAGTAGTCACGGCGTTAGTGACGGTAAGCCTACGCTCGTCTTTTACGTAACGTTTAAAGTAGATGGTCTATTCTGTGTTCCCCGGTCCAACACGGGGACTAAATATATTTCTTGTTTATATTTCAACAGTTAAAGAAAAATTATCCTATTAAAATTATAAATGCGAAAGCTTGTATGTTTGTTTGTTTTTACTCCTTTGATTTTCCCGACGGGGGCAGGCATTTGTGTGATAAACATTTAGATGTCTGCATTTCCGGGTCTGTGTGTTTATTAAATTTATTCTGGTATCTATTTAAGTATTTCTATGTAGTAGTATCGTTGACTAACACCCATAACACAAGCATATAATTTGCTTACTTTGGGGTTAGATTCAATTTGTGTGACTTGTCCAGGGATTTATTATTATTGCTTATTATTATTAGTGCTGAATGCCGATGTCTCTGTAATCTTATCACTAAGTTACCTAAGTGAGTCAAATTTACTTGCTAGATTTGATTATATTTAATAAAAATAGATATCGGGATAAGTGAAAATAGAAAAAAATGCTCATAAAACAAAACTAATAGGCCTACTTGAATCAAATTTTTACGGGACAATTCGATACCATTCCGCATTAAAAAAATATGACGCTAATCGGTTCAGAAACTTCGGCGAAATCGGTGTACATACATAAAAAATATACTGGCCTAATTAAAAACCTCCTCCTTTTTTTCGCAGTAGGTAGAAAAACGAATCAAGTTCCGTTGAGTAGATAGCTTAAAGATTTAAGTAAACATAGGGATCGACAGTGGAAATCCACTTTGTATTATACCATGTATATATTGTATATTTCATAGAATACTTGTAATGCAAATAATAATTATAAAACCATTATTAACCGCTATTGAATTACCTGTAAATTTTAAACGTAAACTTAAATTAAGTGCCGTTTTATACAAAACCGTAATTATTCGGCTGAAAACAGCGAATATTGCAAGCATTAAGCGCTATAACATTAATTGTTGTGTTAATTTACTTATTTCGTTTATTACTCCAACTTTCAATTATTTATTTTTTTAATTTGTTTCTTTTCTTTAGAATGCATGTTCCATTTTCACGTCGAGCGTCATGATAAGCCCTTTAAACCGGGCACATGACAGAAAATTAGCACCTATAGGGTTATATATACATAATTTCTTAAAAATGAGAGCCTTGAGAGGTCATATAAAACGGTTTTTGCTCGACCCGGGACCGAACCCGGGAACTCAGGAAGTCAAGTCCGACGCCAGACGGCTAGACCACAGAAGCGATCAAGTGTGGCAAAAAGAGAATGGTTAATAATACATGAAGGTTTTATTTAAATGTTCAGGTTTGAATTAATATTCAACTGTAGTACATTTTTTATGTTTAATACGTTTTATGCCACTAATAAAGACAAAATTTTGATGCCACTTTTTTGAGAAGAGATGATTCAGAAGTGGCCCCATATAAATATGATTACAATCCAACTAGAAGTTGTAGAGTGAAAAATGTTAAGAGTTGTATTTGCTAATATTAAGCATTAGTAAATATAATACTTCACCTTCTTCATATTTACTTTTTAAGTAATTGTAACATAGTTGGACGATATCTTGTTCAAGAGACTCTTATTTCTATAATTCGCCATTAAATAATGGTATAGTCGCGTTTGTGGTCTAGCGGTACAGGTACGGACTTGATTTTATGAGGTCAGGACCTCAGTTCCAGAGTTCGATACCAGGGTCGGTCAACAAAAAAATATTTGTAATTTTTCAATAAAAAATAACGTTGACGAAGATTTAATATGTGATCGGTTGGCGTTAGGCTTACCATCTACCATATTGTGGGACTTAGTAGGCTGACTGTGTCTCTGCATATCGTTTCAGGTATATATCGGGTGATCATATTTTTTATCATAGTGTAAAATGTATAAGTAAAAAATGTAAGCAAATAGAAAAAGTGTATTTGCAAATAAAGCTTGTTTCAGCTCCAAACACCTTATTTGTATTCTGTTCAAATCCTTCGATTTAATAAAAACTGTTCTTACGTAAAAGCCTAGACAATGTATACTTAGAATGATTAAAAAAAATATAACGCTTTTATGAAAACGTGTTCTCTAGTTTATTTTTTCACTGTGAGTTTATATCTTACATTGAACAAAAATTATAAGAAAGCGATTTCACATCAGTTACGTTTCTCCAAAAGTAATTATACTTATAAGTATTTAATTACACGCTGATTTAGTTCAGTATAAACTTTTTTTTATGATAATGGAAGGCAAACATGCAGTTTTCCTAATGGTAAGAAATTCATATCGCCTAGAGATACCAAAGGTGGTAATGGTGCGTTGAAAACCTGAGGGCGGAGTGTTAGACCTCGAGCAAAAGTAAGTGTACCGGTTACCTTACCCTCCGAACTGGAATACGTCAACGGCAAGCATTGGCGAAAGGAATGGGTAAGGTGGTAGTACCAATCGAGGGAGTCGCTGCGAAACTCTACTACCTACTAGGATGTCACGGTGTTAGTAGCGGTAAGCTTCTACTCGCCTTTTACGAGCTGCCTGTCACAGGAAGGCAGATGGTCTATTCTGTAAAGGAGCCCGGACAAATACGGGGAAACTAGCCCAAAATGATATATTTGTAGTCGTCTGATAATCGGTATTAGAAAAAACGTTATTCATATTGAGCCATACTTACGTATTGCCCGTCGATATTTCTATAAATTAAAATTACTGAGTCACCATAATTCAAAAAGTAAACGAATAAGTAACCAAAACATCACTCTTAAAAGCTTTAAAACAACATTTCAATTGGCAATCAATTGTAGAATAAACAAATATATATTCGGAGGCTGATTTGTATAAGTATGTTATTCATTAAAAGTAAGTATTGATTTTCAACCCGTTCAAAAGCTTGTTTATTTTAATCAGAGATTGTTGTTTATTAATTGAGTGTACAACATAATACATACCTATTTTGGAACATAAGAACAAAGAATATTTTGTTTTAGTAATAGAAGAGGAGCCCAAGATGATATGTGTGTAGTCACTTGAGAATCGGTATTAGAGAAAACGTTACACATTTGAACTATACTTACTTACTTGTGCCCGTCGATATTTTTACAAATTAAATTACTGAGTCACCATAACTCAAAAAGTAACCAAAAAAGTGGCTGTGACATACGGACGGACAGACAGATATGAATCTATAAGGTTTACGTTTTTGTTTTTGAAAGTCAATCCAGATACGGAAACGATAGACAACGGTATATCACGATAAAACACTGTATTCTAAGGTAAAATATGACAGTTTTGACAAAACATCCATATCTTCCGTGTTGTTGTTCCCCCGTGTTGGTCCGGGCTCCCCCGTGTTGGTCCGGCCTCCCCCGTGTTGGTCCGCCCCCCGTGTTGGTCCGGGCTTCATTGCAGAATAGACCATCTGCCTTTCTGGCCAGGCAGCTCGTAAAAGGCGAGCATAGGCTTATCATCACTAACACCGTGACATCTGACTAGGTGGTAGAGTTTCGCAGCGACTCGCCCGGTATGGTACCACCCCCTTACCTATTCCTGCCGCCATAACGCCATGACGTGTTCCGGTCCGGAGGGTAAGGTAGCCGGTAAACTTACTTTTGCTCGAGGTCTAACATCCTGACCTCAGGTTGGCAACGCACCATTACCATCTTTGGTGTCTCTAGGCGGCGTGAATTTCTTACCATCAGGAAATCCGTCTGCTTGTTTGCCTTCCAATAACATAAAAAAAAATCTATATGTATAAAAAAGTCGTGTTAGTCACATCACTTCTAACTAAACAACAATTAAACCGATTTAGATGAAAATTTATACAGTTTAGAATCAGAAGACGGATAGGATTTTTCCAATACAAACTGTGGTGAAATGAAGTTTGCCGGAACAGTTAGCGAATTCATAATATAGGTTTTTTTAAATATAAGCAGTATAACTGTTCGTGAATCTTGTAGTGAATGTAAAATGGCATGCAAAGAACATTTTATGTAGGTTTGTATCTATATCGAAGTAACGTAATTTCGGTTGGAATGCTACAATGTTACATATACTGTTGAAAGTTAACATCTAACTCAGAAGTGTTCAGAGAGTAACCGACAATTTAACTTTCCATGTAAGGTTTTTACGATTTAGTGATGTTCCATACGACACGACGTCGCTGCGGTTTTGTCGTGCAGAACGCTCAGCGCGAGCGCTCATTAAACTTGCATGAATACTTAATACTAACTGTTATCCACAGCTTTGCTTGCGAGGCATTTAGTATGTTTATTAATTCCCTTTTTTAAACATATTTATTTAATTTAAATCAATAACCCATTAATAAGGATTTTCATTCAAACTTTCAAACTCTGTTTCACCCCCATAGAGGTAGAATTTTCAAAATTCCGTCCTTAGTGGGTATACGTATGATAAAACGACCCTACTCACCAAATTTCATGGCTGTAACTTTAACAGTTACATGTTATTATATAATTATAGATTGAGCTGTACAATAAGTTAAACTAAAATTTTGAATCCTAAAAATGTTTACAACAATTTTTTCAGTTGTACGCATCTCAGGATCAGGTGAAAAGAATGTTGGGCTTAAAATAAATTTAATCACCTCTGTGGTCTAGCGGTCCGGGTGTTGGACTTGACTGTATGAGGTCCCGGGTTCGAATCCCGGGTCGGCCAACAAAAATAAAATTGGATTTTTCCAATTTTCTAATAAAAAAAAATGTTGGTCGGGATTGGAAATGTGCCCGGTTGGCGACAGGCTTGCCACCGATCACATTGTGGGATTTAATGTCTTCGGCTAGTTGTAGATACCCTGGTTGTGCCTCTGCCTACCTCTTCGGAGATATGGGCGTAAAGATACTTTTTACTTTTTTTTTTCTACAAAGTCTATTATTGGCAAAGCATCGCTCCTGAAGGTTATATGTGGTTTGGTGCTATCGCAGGACCGTTCTACTGCACCTCCATGCCTTCTTTTCATTGTCACTACAGATAATACTGCAGCAGGACCATTTAACTGTACATTTAATTCTCCTTTCATCGTCACTGTAGATAATACTGCCGCACCGCACCACACTACACTGTGTGAAAGTCTCTTACTATGACTTTATATATTATTAGCATACAATTCGTACTTTTCGTTACAACATGTGTTTGTTAGCGTTTACTCTATGCTCTCTACCGTAAACTTTGCGATTTTACGTATGAGTGCTGTTAGAGCGCAATGTTTTTTTTAATTAAGTTTTTTATATCAATTGCCTTTTCTACTTGATTATTTGTTTGTATTTATATAATTATATATATATTTGAATAACTTTATTTAACAAGTAATAAATTTTATTATCTTGAGAAGGCGTTTACCATGTGTCTAGGTACTTATTAAATTTATTCTCTAATTTATTTAATTATTTCTATGTATTACTATCGTTGACTAATCCAAAAGCCTATGATTTATTTACATTGGAGTAAGATTCAATTTTGTGATTTGTCCATAGATGTTTAATTATCAATTGAAAGTACAGGTACTCTTTTTTACATCTTCCTACTTTTATCATGGGGTCAATCTAGAACTGGATGTATTTGTTTGCCCTCGTCTTCACCTTCATTATTAAAAACGGATATGATTAAAATGTTCAATATATTTTTAATATCTGCAAATGGAACATGTCACTTATGCAAATACTAGAAAAACATATTTCCAAATTAAGTGATACTGCTGATAAAAAAATATAGTGGCATTTTGGAACATCCAGGTTACTTAAAACTTGCAACCATCAATATATACTAATAATCGATGTTAGACCCTTAAATAAGACTAGAGTCGCTAAACGTGCTATGTAAAAAGCTATGCTTGGTGTTTTTCTGCGTGAAATGACCCGCAATTCGGTGATCTGCAAGAGAACGAGAGCAACCGACATAGTCCAGAGAGTCAGCAAGCTGAAGTGACAAAGGGCAGGCCACATTGCTCGCAAAACCGACAAACGCTGGGGAAGAAAGGTTCTCGAGTGGCGGCCCCGCTCTGGAGGACGTAGTGTTGGACCTCCTACACGGTGGACTGATGATCTGGCCAAAGTCAGAGTCTGGGAGTCGCTGATACAGGCGGCTGGTGACCGTGACTTGTGACGCTCTTTGTGGGATGCCTATGTACTGCAGTATACGACCTTGGCTGATGATGATGATGATGAATCGATGTTTGGTCCTACGGAACCCCTTGTGCGCCAGTCCGCCACTCTCTTGTTTTTTTTTTGTACTTAAAACATTACAGAAATTTGAGCTTTAAAAAGTCTCATATTACTGAAATACATTTTCCTTTCACCGTTGTGAATTTACGAAAACTTTACAAACAAATTGGAATAACGATTACCTCTGATTCATTTTTGTTTTTGCCAATTTGTTATGATTGCTTTACGAATCCCATAAATTAAACTGTAAAACCACATTTTTAAAACGGTAAAATCAATTTTAACTTTACAGATTCAATAAATCTGGCAGTTAATATGTCCAAATTGACTATTTACAAAAGCAATAAAAAGTTTACTGCAAAGCTTGGCAATCATTTTTTTAACCCTCAAAATCCGATTTGATATTACCCACGCTATTAACCAAAAGGAAACAATTTTCATATCTACATAAAAATAATCTCTCTGACCATAACATGGTGAATACAAATAAAGGAAACTGTTTAGGATTACACTTTTTCATAATCATAAAAATACAATGTTGGCAGCATCTTTCTTTGCCTGTCATTGTAATGTTATTCGCTTTTGTAATGTCCTTGTCAGAATGATTAACCAGCCTAACACTTTAAATCAGAGATGTGAACATACGCTCCATAGTGGTCCTTCCAAGACTCAGCGGGGCTATTAAATATCTTTTTAGTGACGATCACTGGGTCAAGTGTACATCAGATAGCTGTCAATAACGCGCTTTGTATTTGCTATCTCTATTGTATTTCTGTTGGTCACTAGAGATAGCAAATATAAAACACGTCATTTAACAGCTATTTGGTATACACTTTACCCAGTGATCATCACTTAAAAGATAAGGAATCAGTTCTTTGATCTTAGTAACTTGCTTTCATTTGCCTACAGCCATTCGGCTGTCATGCAGCATACTAGCCAAATGGTGCACCATTATCGTATATTGTATGTAATACGTATGTAGATGTACGTATATTTGTAATTGGTTTATAATAACATAACTTCATTAATTAACTAAACAAGAAAATCCGATTACAGCAAACATTGTATTTAACGTATTGAATTTCGATACTCTTAATTAGCTACACACGTGTACAAATTTGCTTAAGAATCTTAACTTGTTAAGGAAGTAATCAATTTCCTTAAATGTTGAAAACTTTCCATGCCACATATTTACATGTTTGTAGTTTTACATATCTAGTTGTTTGAACGAGTCCTTAATCGAAGTTGTTTCTTATTGTTTTATGATTCTTTTAGTTTAAAGGGTTTAGGTATAACTACAAAATACCAAGTCCCGACTCAATTAATATTTTTACAAAAGATAGCGAATGGTTCTAAAATGGTCTCATATTTGTTTTAAATGATCCAAATAGTGCTAATTGAGAGATTCATAATAGTGGAAAAAACTTTCACTTATCTTTACGACCTCATCTTAAAAAGAACCATCAAAATCGGTTGGCTATTAGCTTAGCAAACATATAAAAAAACATCGAATTAGGATCTCCTTCTTTTTTAAGGTTGGTTAACAAATAACAACAAGTCCGCTGGTCTTGACTCGATAATTTCTGCAGTACCGCAAAGACAACTTAATGTCCTCGATAATGTGCAGCGAGTCAAAAAACATAACTCTTCTTTCGTAGTTGAATAAAAAGATCCTTTGCAGTGTCAATGTTGAAGTTGAAGTTAGTATATTGCACATACGATTAGTGTCATTATTCATAAATCTATAATATAAAAATGAATCGCTAAATATGTTGGTAAGCGCATAACTTCTGAACGACTGGACCGATTTGGTTAATTATTGTTTTATTGTGTTAGTTATTATCAAGAGAAGGTTTTTATGAAGAGAAAAATCGGGATTACTGCAGGGAGAATGAGAAAAACAATACTTTATTATTTTCCATACTGATCGGGTGAAACGAAGTTCGCCGTTACAGCTAGTCTGGAATAAAAAGGAAAATTTTCAAAGTGCATTTTGTAACTCAATACACACTATTCACATTTCTCTACACTTGAACGAACGTAATTGCCGAAGGAATGCTACAATGTAACATTTGTTGGAAGCAAACAACCCGTAACATCCAACTCCGAACACTCGGATATTAACCGACAATTTAACTTTACGTGTTTGACTTTGCGTCTTATTTTCGTGTTACATGTTATTGTATAGCTTGTAGTTTTGGGTTACTACGTTTTTATTACAAGCTTTCATATTTTCAGCTTTGGTATTTTATATATGTATTATTTTTTTAATGTTATAGGAAGGCAAATAAGCAGACGGATTTCTTGATGGTAAGAAATTGACGCCGCCTAGAGACACCGAAGAGGTAATGGTGCGTTGCCAACCTGAGGTCAGGATGTTAGGCCTCGAGCAAAAGTAAGTTTACCGGCTACCATACCCTCCGAACCGGAACACGTCATGACGTTATGGCGGCAGGAATAGGTAAGGCGGTGGTACCAATCCGGGCGAGTCGCTACGAAACTCTACCACCTAGTCAGATGTCACGGTGTTAGTGATGATAAGCCTATGCTCGCCTTTTACGAGCTGCCTGGCAAGAAAGGCAGATGATCTATTCTGCAAAGGAGCCCGGACCAACACGGGGGAAATTATAATTAATAAATATAAAATATATAAATTAATAAATTATAATTAATTATATTTAGCAATTGTTTTATAGTAAACTAGCACCTCACCCCGGCTTTGCACTTTCTGAAATATACATATAAATCTTATCAATTATTTTATCTATTAGAAAACCGCATCAAAATCCGTTGCTTAGTTTTAAAGATTTAAGCATACAAAGGGACATAGGGACAGATAAAGCAATTTTGTTTTATACTAAGTAGTGACTAGCATATACTAAACTAGCAGCCTGTCTCGGCTTCGCACATGTAGACAAATTTATATTTTTTCCTCTAAATAGCCTAGCCTATAAACACCAGGGATAATGTCGGCTTTTAATGGTACATTACTTAATTTTTCAAATCAACCTAGTAGTTTCGTATGTTTCAGTACAAACAAACAATCAAACATTTTCTCTATATTAATGGTATAAGTAGTGTAGATGACATACCAACAGCAGCGCTACCTACCAGGTCCAATTGTTATTTCAAACCATACTAGAAACTGTCGAAATACTTAAATAAAATTTCAAACATATTGGTTCAGCCGTTTAGAAGTTAAGTGAAACAGTTACGTATCGAAGATTTTTTTCAGCACGTTGTTACGTGGGAATGAAGCATTTTCCAGTAGCCTATGTTCACAAGGGATAATGTTGGCTTCTAGTAGTGACAGAGTTTCAGTCATGTAGTTTTAGAGCCAACAAACAAATAATCAAATATTTCTTTTTATTATTAGTATAGATAAGTTCTATTATTCGAGCAAAGCCAACCCGGATCGTTACTAAACATATTCAAGTGGCAACTGCGCGGGGTTTGCATTTGATAATTTTCTGGATAAGGTAGATATGTATTTTGTTTAGATTAAAATTTTTAATTTTGCAATATCTTTAGAATTGATTTTTCTGTATGAGTAACTTATTTGGCCGCCTCGTTGCTCGAGGGGCTAGCGTATATTCTTAGCTCCACCAACCAACCTTGATCCTTTGGCTTTAATCCCTGACAGGGCAGGCATTTATGTGAAAATCATTTAGATGTCTGCATTTCCAGATCTGAGTGTTTATAAAATTTGTTTTGGTATCTATTTAAATATTTCTATGGCACGAAATTGTCTACTAACACCCTTATTGCAAGCACGTGATTTGCTTATTTTGTGGTTAGACTTATTTTTTCTCAAGTTCAGGTATATTTATTTACTTATTATAATGCGGACTTCACATCGGAATACAATAAAGCATATAATATAGTTTACCTAAGATTCATTTTTTTAGATATAATAACATACTTATTTATTTCTCTTCACAAAAACTGTTTCTTAAATTAAGTACACTTTTTTAATATTTTACACTTTTTTAATACATAAAAAAACAAACAAAACAACAGGTTTTATTAGAGTCTGGCGACTATTTAGAAAAAAGGAAGCAGTGTGTTGAGATTACAAAAATAAGTGGAAACCGCAAAAAAGTCTATACTTCAAATTATCTAGTTAATGACTGCGGTGTGCCACAAGGCCTGATGCTATCAGTCATGATTCTATATTATTTGCTGATGATACAACTCTTCTCATCAAGTGCGAAAACAAAAATGATCTAGTCACAGAAACAACTAAAACTTTGAGCAAAGTAGCAGATTGGTTAAATGAGAATAATCTTAAATTAAATCTATCAAAAACAAAATTAGTCCAATTTCAAACTCATTATAGAGAGATTAGAAAAGTAGATGTTATTTTCAATAATACTATTATAGATAACGTAGATTTTACTAACTTCCTAGGTATAAAAATCGATAAATTTTGCAATTGGAAATCACATATTGATTCACTTTGTAATAAAATTGATAGGTTTGTGTATGTATTAAGAAGAATAAAAGAAGTAGCAGGTCTGAATGCATCTCTCTTAGCTTATCACGGATATGTTTCTTCCATTTTGCAATATGGGATCCCCATTTGGGGAAATTCTGTAGACTTAATTAGAATATTTAAAGTACAAAAGAAGTGTATACGGGCGATATGTGGAGTTAATCAGTTACATTCATGCAAACCACTGTTTAAGTCGCTCAAAATTTTACCTTTACCATGCTTATATATCTTAGCTGTATGTGTATTTGTAAATAAACATCATCATTTGTTTCAGACAAATGCTGAAGTATTAAGAATTACACACTTCAGAAATAGTAAGAAACTACATGTGCCTAATCAAAAACTTAATATATATAAAAATAATGTATATTGCATGTCCATTCGTATATATAACCAAATTCCTGATAGTCTGAAATCACTTCCAGTAAAAAGATTTCGAAAGAAGGTATTTGATTTGCTATTAGAGAAGACATATTATAGTGTAAAAGATTTTCTTGCTGACAAGCATAAATAAATAAAATATGTATAAATATTTTTTATAAATTTAAACCTAATTTAAGTAACAAAATCATGGTTGCCGGGGAGTTTGTTTCGCCGTTTCTTCTCCCGACTGGCTAGGTTTGGAAACGGTGGTAGTGTACGGTAGATAGGACTAAAAATTAATCTACCTTTAAATTTAATTATAATAAATTATGCAACTTATGTTTATAAATAAATAAAATGTTTATTAAAAATGGAAATAAGTGCTGCGATTTAAATGTGCGTTTTTATAGAAATGTGTAACTTCATAAATTAACTAAATATTTGCACACCACAATGTGGTAGAATATGTTGTATTCTTAAATATCTTATTAACAACTTTTTAACACACATATTCCGCAAATAAATAATTTTCATTTCATTTCATTTCATTTCATTTCTATGTTACATGCAGGCTACAAAACAAAAAAGAAAGACTACAGAATAAAGAATACAGGTTACTTTAATTATAGGTTAAGGGAAATGGCAACATATGCAAAACTCGAAGCATTAGCTAGTTTAAATGTCACTTCCATTGTGACGAAAACATTGAATTTTATAACGTATATTTTTAAGTAATTCACACCTTACATAAAAAGATACCACTTAAAGAAAATGAAACTTTTACAAGAAAGGCGCACTCGACCTACACTCTAAGCATACTAATGACTGCATTAAAGAGTTGAAAATCTGTTCATTTTGAAAACAGTGGAAGCATTCTGAAGTGTCACATTTTTCTCATTCAGATTTTTAATTTAAATTTTTATCTGATATTTTTTTAGATTTCCTTTTATGAAATAAAATAAGGTTTATACGTAATTAGCTGTAATGGTGAACGTGAATCTAACGTAAATATGACCTAGAGTAACGAAATATACTTTACCACAAATTCTGATACCTCCCAACCATATTTAAAAAAACGTAATAATAACCTCTGCGGTCTAGTTGTCTGGCATCGGACTTGACGTCTTGACGTACCGGGTTCAATCCCTGAATGAATTGAAAATCAGTATTTTTAATTTTTTTAAAATAACGTTGCCCGGGATTGGAAATGTGCCCGGTTGGCGATAGGTTTGCCACCTATCACATTTTGGAACTTAGTGTCTTCGGCTAGTAGTGGGCGCTCTACCTATCCCTTTAGGGATATGGGCGTAAACATACTTTACTTTTACTTTTATACGGTAATTGTAGTAGACAACTTCTACAATGTCCGCGAATATAACTAGAACTTAGAGATGGCATTATGTAATTACGCGAATGTAACTACGTAACGCCATCTCTTAACAGCTATATACAATTATTTTGAGTGTTTGGGTTATAGTATTAAAAAAAACTACTAACTAGATCTCCTTCAAAGCAAGTTTCTGTGAAAGTTTATATATCCACAGTATGATAGCTTACATTACTGTACATTAAATAAGTTTTCGAGTTTAATCGTTCTCTTACTTTAGAAGTTACAGGGGGGTATGACACATATTTTGCCACTTTGGAAGAAGCCTTAATACAATTTTGGTAGACCAATTCATTAATACCCCATTTATGGATATGATAAAACAATTTTTTGAGTTTTCATTCTAAGTACTAGGGACCCCCAATACTTATTGTTATTTTTCTATTTTTGTGTACAAAATCTTCATGTGGTTTACAGAATACATATATTTAACAAGTTTAAGCACCATAGCTCTTACAGTTTCGGAAAAAAGTGGCTGTGACATACGGACGAACAGAAAGACGTGACGAATTTATAAGCGTTCTGTTTTTAGCCTTTAACTACAAAACCCTACGAAGAATTATTAAATTGCGGAGTGGCGGGTACTTAATGCAATAGTTAGAGCTTTTTTATCAGTTTTACTGCGCTTGATTTTTAAAAATATCACGAGCCTATTAGTCTTTTGTTGGACCTAGCAGAGACATTATAAGATTAAATACTTTTATTATACGTCAACAAAATAAATAGGTATTACTATCCGATTGATTTACCACTTCAGTAAGCAATGCAAACAAACGAACACACAAATAATACTTCTTCATAATTTTAATGTAGAAATGCAGCTGACATACCGATAGCCGCGCTAACCTCCGTTCCAATTGTATTTTAAACTAGCTGTCACGGCGAACTCCGTTTTACCCATTCAATTTGTATGTAGTAAAATTTTGTTTTCCTTAGTTTTCCCGCAAGTTTTTTTCCTTTTTCTTATCTTTTAAACCTTCCCTGCACTTGAACAAATAATTTAAAACCAAAATTAGCGAAATCGGTTCAGCCGTTCTCGAGGTTTAGCGAGACTAACAGCAATTGATTTTTATAGATATAGATTATCCAGGAAACCTTCGGTATACCCACATCCAGCCATTTATTATTATTAGTTACTCGCGCGTGCCAATTTGAAAAAAATATATAGTCTGTCACAATTTTGACAAATCCAACTAATATTGAAAAATCCTCTCCTCATAAGTTGGAAACCTTCCAGCAATTTCGGCTATTAAGCGTGATAAAAAATGGATATTCATATGTTCAAATAAACATCTATACTTATGCAATCGTCTAAAAACTCGACTATAACATGTTACAAGCAAACACATGAAAACTTTAAATGTCAATTAAAATCCAAGCATTTCGAGTTGGATTTTGCAGGTTGTTCCTTTTAACAAACGTAACATTGTAGCTTTTCTTTCGCAACGACGTGCTTTCCAGTGTAGCACATGTGTCGTTATTTATTTAGTTACAAAAACCATTTGCCATGACAATGTTGATTTAAAAGCCTGGTGTATCCAGGTTCTGTTATAAATGGCATATTTTCCCCCGCATTGGTCCGGGCTTCTTTGTGGAATAGGCAGAAGGCAGACCATCTGCTTTCCTGCCAGGCAGCTATTTTGCTAAAGAGCCTGGAACAACATAAAAGTATCTTCACGCCCATATCCCCGAAGGGGTAGGCAGAGGCACAACCAGGGCACCCACGACTAGCTGAAGACTAGTAGTCCCACAATTTGATAGGTGGCAAGCCTATCGCCAACCGGGCACATTTCCAATCCCGACTAACATTTTTTTTATGAGAAAATTGGAAAAATTCAATTTTCTTTTTGGGAACAACATAGGGGACATGTTACAGGTTACATTATTACAGGTTATGTCTAGGGTTGTTAAAATATTTGATTTTAATATAAGTACAGTAACATAAAATGTCACATATAATAACTAATCATGCACTTCTGGTATCTAGAATTAGTCAATAATGTCTAGTATAATAACACTATATCAAGATTACATTCTCCCGAAGACCGTACATTGTCCGCCATTGTGACAAAAGCAGTAAATCAACATTAGCGTCAATAGTGGAGATCTATACAATTTATCATATAGTAGCAAATTGACTTTGCAACAACAACGACAAACTGATTGGGGTATTGAGACCCAGTATTTTTTTTTTGTTATACGAAGGCAAACAAGCAGACGGATTTCCTGATGGTAAGAAACTCACGCCGCCTAGAGACACCAAAGATGGTAATGGTGCGTTGCCAACCTGAGGTCAGGATGTTAGACCTCGAGCAAAAGTAAGTTTACCGGCTACCTTATCCTCCGAACCGGAACACGTCATGACGTTATGGCGGCAGGAATAGGTAAGGCGGTGGTACTAATCTGGGCGAGTCGCTGCGAAACTCTACCACCTAGTCAGATGTCACGGTGTTAGTGATGATAAGCCTATGCTCGCCTTTTACGAGCTGCCTGGCAATAAAGGCAGATGGTCTATTCTGCAAAGGAGCCCGGACCAACACGGGGTAAAGAGTAATGTAGTGATAATTAAGCGAGCAAAACCGCAATTTTTTGCAGTCTTTTGAATGTCTCGTTGGTCGAGTCGTTAGCGTACACGCTCAACCACATCGACCAACCCCGAGGCTAGGGTTCGATTCCCGATGGGATCAGGCAATTGTGTGATGAACATTTGGATATCTTCGTTACCGGGTCTGGGTCTTTATTAAATTTATTCTGGTACATGTTTAAGTATGTTTAATAATTAGAATCGTTCGCTTACACCCATAACACAAGCATATAATGTGGTTACTTTAGGGTTAGATTCAATTTGTGTGATTTTTCCAGGGATATTTATTTATTTAATTAAAAACCGACTCCAAATGTTTCATTAGGTACCATTTTTTGATTTGATCATTATTTTTCCTAAAGATAGCAAATGCTTCTGAAATGTCCTACACAAGTTTTATCAACACCCTACTTTTTGAATACTAAATCTTGCATAATAAAGGGGAAATCCCTTGGACAAGTTACACAAATTGAATATAACCCGAAAGTTAGCAAATTATAAGTTTGTGCTATGGGTGTTAGTCAACGGTTTAAATAAATAGGAGTAAATGTATTAGAATAATATAAGAATGAATTATAAAAACACCCAGGCCCGGAAATGTTGATACCTAAATGTTCATCACACAAATAAATGCCTGCCCTCGCTGCGAATCAAACTTGAGCTGTTTGGTCGGTGGAGTTGGGAGTTAGGCATGTATGCTTGCTCCTAAATTATCCAGGCGGTTTTTAAGTGAACATTTTATGCAATGTTGAGTATAATTCAAATTAATGAAGGACCGCTCAGAGTCATGACCTTAATTTTTTTAGAAAGGACCATCAAAATCAGTTAGCTATTGGCATAACAAATATTCGAAACAACCATAAGGTCGAAGTGAGAACCTCGTTTTTTGGAATCGGTTAAAAACTAGGCTTTTTACACTTTAATAACATAAACAGACTTGTATTCAAGAATGCAGTTTAAATTTTGCTCTTAAATGTTTATTAAAAGTATATAAGCTATGAAAAGATAGCTTTTAAATCCTATTTTAAAGTAAATTTTAAACTTTTTTATTGCTTGCAGGCCATAGATTGCAATAAAAACAACTTTGTATAGAGAATACATGTTAGCAAAGAAGCCGTATTATCTCCGCCATTGTGACAAAATCACTATATCAACATTACTGTCAGTAGTGAAGTTTAAACACAATTTCTCAGTTACCAACAAACTCTCTTGGCAACAACAATGTGGCACATCTGTAATAATCTTAGAAGCACGAAAGTTTGTCTGTTTGTGTGTCTGTTAAACTTTTATGGCTAAACCACTTAACCATTTCTACAAATTTCAATACCGACTTTGATATCGTAGAATACAAATTAATTGAGTTTAAACTCAATTCAAACAATACACTTCAGTTATACTATAGTCTGTGTAACTTAAGTTAAACAATAAACTTACGTTATATTATTATCGTCTGTGTTTAAACACAAACTATAATTTAACCAAAAAAACATTAAATAAGTAATAGATAGTAGGAGTAATGACTAAGCATTCTAAAATCTTGATTAAAATCGAATTTAAACTTAAGTATCCTTAAGCAGTATGTTAAAATGCCTATAATTAAATCTGAGTGAATAAACCCCCATCCAGATAATATTTTAGCTAAATTGCTCCATTTTTTAAATTAACAACTGTTACATCTTTCTCCGCAACAGTTACATAACCACTAAATCAAAATTCTACAATTTTAGTTACGTAATAAACTATGTAGTTCTTATTTAAAACACTTAGAAGGCCGTCAGTAACGCCAGTCTTAAAATGACGATAACACTCATGAGTCAAATATTTAAATTCTAACATGTGCAATTTGACCATACATAAGCAAACAGTTCTTAAACTCATGCTATAAAACACATCTTAAAGTAATGCTTAAATTTAGAATCAAGTTTGATAGAAAACTGTGAGATGAGAGCTTTTAAACTACTAACTGACGCATTCAGAGACGTCAACTATATTTTAATCAGTCAAGTATCTTTTAATTCCACATTTTCTTCATACAATTGTGCATAAATAATTTTATAAATATTAATTCATGTCTCTGAGTGTGGACGTAAGTCCCAATTCAAAGGTTACGAGTAGAATACGAGCACTACTATACCATCAATGATACCACTATATTTAGTTTACATTTTAGCAAAGGCGTTTTATTTTTGCCCGCCATTGTGCACAAGCTCTAAATCAACATTAATGTCAGGAGCGAAGATCTATACAATTCCTTCTCTAGTCACAAATTGATTTTGCAACTACAATGTTGAACATTGCAATGATAAACTCGCTAACATAGTCTTTGAGCGTGACTTTGAATATACACGGCTTTTAATAGAACAAATGAACCCCTTACAGGAAACAAGAAGCACAGTTTCTGTGGATAGTTCTTAGACGTCAAGTTATGTACTGTAAAGTTGCAGTCAAAGTATCGACAAAACAGTAAGTCCACATGCCTCATCTATATACTTCAGAAGAAAATATAATCAAATTATGCTATACAATTTGTTAGAAGTGTGGAAATGGAATAATTTGTTTATAAATTGTAGCCTACATGCTATTTAGATGTATACACTATATTCCGGTAAAGTCTCATTTAAATCCGTTAAATAGTTTGTGCGTCAAAAAGTTACGAACATCTATCCATACTTATAAATTTTTGTATTTACAATGTAAGTAGCATGATGACGTGCTTTACATATGATACTAGGAGCCAGGTACGTACTTCGCTACATGTAAACTGAAATATTAAAAAAGTATATATTGGAACATCAAATTCATTTATTCAAACAAAAAAAATATTTTATTAATTACTAGCTATTTTAAAACTTCATCCATTTTGAACACAACAAAACAAAAAAAGACATTCGAAAAAAAATATTTTGACTGAAAAATATTACCCGTCAACAAAATGATTCGCCATTTATTGAATTTATTTGTTATAAAAATGTGCTAAATGAAGAAGTGCTTGATCTATTTTATACAAACTTCACATAAACCATCTACTAAATAGTCTAAACAAAGCCTAAACATATCATAAAGCATAGGCTTTAATATTAGGCTTATATATAAAGCCACAAAAATAAAAATTTCATAGTTCTTACATCAAACCTATTATTGAAGATCTGAAAGATCCTGTATCTTGGGCTATCAATATCTACAAGATTCCAAACGTTAAAAGCATATTTTTCTAGTTTCAGTTCCATGTACGAAAACCGTCTTTATTGCCTAAATCGTTTCACAGAACACAAATAGCAAATTTCAATTACTACAGAAATTTTAGGAACTAAAAAATTCATCTTTACATCTGTATCCTCGAAGAGGCAGAGACACAGCCAGGGTTTACAGTGTTATAAGTGGCAAGCCCAATACCAAGCGACCACAGAATCCATTCCTGGAAAACGTCTTTTTATTAGAAAAATGAAAAATCACATTTTCTTTTGGTTGTCCAAGCAAGGGAGTTGTTTCAGGACCTAGTGAAGTCGAGCCTAGCGCTGAACCGCAAAACCACAAAGCTAATTACGACGCCAAAGAAAGATACTAATGTTAAATACTATACTGAAGGTAATTAATATCGCTAAACTAAATTTTATAATTCGTAATCATATTACGTACCTACTATTGTGTCACTTCTGTTGTAAAACGTATTCTTTGTCTTCAGAAGTTTCTCGAATCCCGAAAGTTTGCGACTTGCATATGTCGCTAAAACAGCGGCCTATTTTAATTCCTACATAAGGGGTTTGGCTGCGACTTAATAAGCTTAAACTAAGTGTATTCTGTGTGCTTAAGTTAGCGTTTAATAATGCTATTCAGTAATGCAAGTTCTATTTTTATGTTCTTTAATTAAGTTAAACGGGCGACCACTAGTAACTATAAATTATCATCATGATTTTGACCTTGCCCTGTTATATAGGTTTAGCGTAGTATCTATGTTTCTTTCTTCCATTCATTATTATTTGCGGTTAGCCTTGCATACACTGCTTTTACACACATTATCTTCCTCGCATAATTCATCCATATCATGGTATCTTTACTCTTGCATTTGTCCACATTCAAAGTCGATAATCCTTCTCACGATACGACTTCCATTATTGCGTCATATGTCCCATACCATGCAAGTTAGCTTTCTCAAACATTATCAGCTACTAGTGCTATTTTCAAGCTTCAAATTAAAAAAAATAAGTAAGTAAATATAGCACACATCCTCGAAAAGCCAGGGAGAGGTAAAACCAGAGCATCCAGGATTAGCAAAGTATCCACTTAATCTACAATGGGATAGGTGATAAACCAGTGTACTTATCCAAACGAGGCCAACGTTGTTTTGTTTTTAAAAATTTAAAAACACATTTTAGGTTGTCCAACACGGGAATCGAACCCTGTACTTCATATAAGCAACGCTGTCATCAGACCACACTATAAGGGTGATATAACCAAATAGAAAGATCTAGAAATAATGCTATTTCCATAGCACTCATCACTCAAATATAAACACAACACGTAACATTAAATATGTAATTGGATATTCCTTCTAGCTATCAAAGAATAATCTAGAAACAATTAAGTTCTCAATTATCGAAAATTATTAAACCATTCCATATTCTCATATTCAAGTAAATTAATTTAAACTTAATTACATTCCAATTACGACTTTAAGTTTGAATTAATAAATGAAACCTTAAATTTGTGTCAAATTATTTGTAAACTATTAGAATGTACCGATCATATAAGTCGTATGAATTGTAAACTTTGAAGAACATAGGTAAATTTTACGTGCAGCATCTATCGAAGTAAGGAATTGGAGGTGTATCGAAATAACTGTTCCTGGCACCATTATGACAGTGTCGTTTTCTGGTTTGGAAGGTAGTATAGAAATTTCATGCCGCGTAACATCTTGGCTAAGTATCAGTGACGTCTTTGGTAAATTTAAGAACGGTTGCGTCTTACCATCACGAGAGTTATCTACTTGTTTACTAGAATGGTAGTGCTGGGCAACAATTTGTCCGGGTAAAGATCCACCGTCTTACCTATAAATGCCGCTAAGATAGTGTCATGTTTTGTAGTAAGATAGGCTTACAGATTAAACTTGATAAACCTACAACATCTTTGGTGTCTTTAGCCCGCGATTCTCCCTTACCATAATAAAATAAGAGAGGGAAAATATTTATAACGAAAGTCAATAGTATTTTACAAAATCACGAAATTTAGTTTATCATACGCGAGTTAAGATAATTATATCCCAAGTATTAAATTTCCAACATGACGTATCGTGCAATTTAATACTAGCCAAATTGTCTACAATGTTTTATCCTATTATACTACTTTACAATAAAATATAAACCTTAAATAATCCCTCATTGAGTTTATTTTAACTTAACATGAATTATCAAAGTTATTCAGAGAAGTGAGTGTTTGATATGATGTGCAAATTACTGTAGGAAGCACTGTAATCGTAAATACATTTAAAATTGTTACATTAAATAGCATAATGGAATTATTAATTAAACTATATGACCTGTAATTAGTTCATAATATGCAATTACAAAGATTATTCAACTAAAAATGTTTTTTTTAATGGTTCATTAAAAATTACCTAGTAGATTAATTTAAGAATCATGGTATTGTTATAATAACAAAATAAACTAAATATGTATACCAGCACATCTTAATATATATAAATTACAAGTCACTTTATTTGTCCACTTTGCACTCCATAACTACTTAACTAATTTCAATCAAATTTGCACACCGTGTGCAATATGATCCAATTTAAAAGATAGGATAACTTACGTCTCAATATATGATTAAAAGATTACCATCCGAGCGAAGCCGGAGCAGGCAGCTAGTATATTATAATAGTATCGTTATTTAGGATTACTATAATTCAGACGACTATCAAATTCTAATCTTGTTCATTCCTTTACAATCAGTATTTGACTGTCCCGATTGCACAAATTGTGAATTATTTTAGTATCTTCACGCCCATATCCCCGAACCGGTAGGCAGAGGCACAACCAGGGCACCCACGACTAGTCGAAGATACAAAGTCCCACAACGTGATAGATGGCAAGCCTATCCAGAGCAACATTTTTTTTTTATTAGAAAATTGGAAAAACCCAATTTTCTTTTTGTTTCCCGACCCGGGATTCAAACCCGGGACCTCATGCAGTCAAGTCCAACAACTGAACCGCTAGACCACAGAGGTGACAATTAATTAATTAATTATTTTAGAAAACAAAAAATATGTTCAAATAAATGTAAAATTTTTAACCGAAAGCTAATGACTTTTCAAAAAATCCCAATCTTCTTTTACTTTAATACTGTAACTTACATTTTACATCGTATTCGTATTCTGCTTTCACTTTTATAAATATCATTGTTGTGGTCTATTTAAGATGTTGGTTTTTCAATAACAAAGGTTTGGGTTTTAAAATTCATGTAATTTTTTGCTGTTGAATTTTTTTTAAATAAAACTGATTCAGACTCAAGAACTGTTTGAACAATATAAATTGCATTTGCATGCATTGAATAATATACTGTTTTTTTCGAAATGAATTTAAATTAAAACCCTTCCCATAAGTTTAATGAAACCGATTTTATTATTATTCACTTCATTATTTTTAAAGATATACAAACAAATAAATAATAACCTATAAATTACTCAAAGAAACACCAACAAATACGTAAATCACTTTTTAATTTAAGTGATTTATTATTAATTTGGCTAATTAAATTGGCTAAACCAATTCCAATGAGTTTTAACTGAAAACAGATAAGAAAATATATAGAAAAATAAAGCTTACTTTCAGCTGCGACGACTCAATGAATTCTTTCGAAAGATATAACAAATCTACAGGTAACTAGATAGTGCTAGCACTGACGTTAAGAAAACAGGAATGAATAAAGCGTGGTACCAATCCGTGCAAGGATGCGCAAATCTTGATCACATAATAAGAGCTGTAGCATAATTATTAGTGCAGCGTATTCGTAGCAGTAAGCAGTAAGCTATTTGCTACGTCGTAGTATGTTACGTAGCGTGCGTCGTAGCGTATTAGCAGAATTGGTATCAAATCATCAAGGACTACGATGATCAGTTACCACTAGGAATTCGTTTTGTACTCGTAGTTCGTTTTATAACCGACTTTAAAAAAAGGGGATTTTACGTTCTTATCCTATATTTTTTGTGTCTGTTCATCGAATTCTACATAATTTCATATCGTCAATTTTATTTATTTTTCTAGCTGTCCCGCCGACCATCGTTCCACTAGTTGAGTTTGTATGGAAAAAAAATCAAAATATTGTTTTTCCTAGTTTATTCGCAGTTTTTCCCATTTTCCTATCTTTTAAACCTTCCCTGAACTTAAAAAATAGTTTGAAACCAAAATTAGCGAAATCGGTTTAGCCGTTCTCCAGTTGTAGCGAGACTAAAAAACAGCAATTGTTTTTACATTCATATAAAATTTGGAAATGTGTATTTTCAAAATAATCCCGGATAATCCATATCTCAATTCTTTCTCCACTTTCTCGTCATCTCTGAAATATTCGTAAATTGTTTTCTGAAATATAGCAACTAAGGTTTTTATTATAAGGTAACGTATATTTAAATGATATTGCTAATTAAGAGCTTGGCTAAAGAACTTAAAGTCGGTTTTACAGCAGTTTATGGAGAATCGCTGAATTTGTTAATTACATGAACTAAAAACTACTTATTACAATAGACTCTTGAGAAAAAGTCTGCTACTGGGAATTTCATATAACAGAGTGAAACAGATATCGACGCCCACTAGAAAGCTAGATGTAAGATTTTCTGTGTTCAGGGTATCGTATTCGTTAAGTACTTTTGGGAGTAACTGCAAATTTCCCTTGAGTATGTAATTGTCAAATACGTTTACAAAACCTATCTTTAAAGATACCCTTAGGGATTCCTAACTGAATCTATAGTTTCTGTTGTAATGAGAGCTTCATGTCCAACACTTACCCAAGAGATTGTCTGGTTTAGTTTTCTTATCAAACATTGCCAGACAAAGTACAATGTCCGAATAATAAGACATTTACCCCCTTACTAACAAAATTTACACGCCTGTGCATCTGGTGTGTAGCTTCACTTTTTCTAACATAAAATGAAGTTACACACCAGATCAACGGGCGTGTAAATTTTGTTCTTAAGGGAAAAAGACTTCATACTTTCAAATGTAATTAAAATATTTATTGCAAATTTCAAAATATTTCAATTTATAGTCAAAAGATATAGCCACTTCATTTATTTAAAAACACACACAGGTAGCAACTTTCTATAACCTTCGAAAAAATCTAATTATAATGTAGTTAAGAATCATTTTGATCATGTCAGCTTCTGAACAAAAATTCGAATCTAGATCGTTCCTACCGCGCAAACGTAATGATGCTATAGGCAGACAGACACCCAAACACGCACACACATACACGTGCATAGACACGTCAAACTTATTTAACCCTTTTTTTGACGTGAAAACTTCTTTAACGGCGTTGCGCACTTTTTTTGGAAATGGTAAAAACTTCTAAACTCGCGTCAGAACACGTGACCTGATCGAAAATTCGTAAGACGGCGCAGGGCGCTTGCGTGAATGTTCGTGTTGTCATGTTAGTGTACGATAGCGCAATAAATGAATATTGTATTCTGCCACGTAAATGAAAATAACGTAAATTTCATACTGATAATTAAAGCAATTCGTGCAAAATTATTCCCTAACCATTCCAAAATATCAAAAAAGCAAACTTTAATATTCAAGTTTTCACTTCTGTTAGCACTCGCGGAGTGCAATCCGTTGTTATTATTCATAAGGGGGTAAAATGCTTAGAATTAAGCATTAAAACATTTGAAGTTACAATAATAAAAAAACAATAAAGGATTAATTTCTTTTTAATTAATGTCTGAGTTTTTAAAATGTTAGAGATGTCAGGACTATATACTAATTACTAACAAAATGTTAAAAAACAATCTATAATTCTAAATATACATTTAAAGACTGTCAGTTTTGTCTGGCAGGCAAAAGAAAAAGTGTTTTATCAAATCATGTAATGTTTTATTTTTATCAAAAAACTAAGGATCGTATTACAATACATCGTCGCATGTCTATCATAGACGATTTTAACAATGTGTCAATAAAAACGAATACCTGAGTTAAATATCACAGAAATCCATCTAATAAAATGCTATATCAATTTACCATCTGTCATGAATTTGAATGCCACTTATTATTATCATTGACACACGTCTGTTATAAAAGAAGTATAAGAATTGAATTTCAAAAAACTTTATATACAAATAAATTGTTATATAACTCATCACACATTGGTATAAAAGTATATTCATGCCTATATCCTCAAGATAGAAATAAGCAGAGGAATAACAAGGTCACCTACAAATACCTGAAGGTATTAAGTCCTAAAGTGAATAGGTCGCAACCATATCGCCAATCGGGCATATATTCAATAAGACAGCAAACAATCACACAGCTCCCCTGACCCTGATATTGTATGTGATTTACTGTCTCATGGCAGGGCTGTCCGAACTAATGTGAATTTCTACTACTCTACTCTCCAGACCAGATCATCACTGTGCCGCTACGATTGGGTTCGATTCCCAAAGTGGTAGGCATTTGTGAGATGTCCGGCTTTGCTTCCGGTTCTTAGATTTTTTCTTACCTTGGATCTTTTAAGTATGTAGCCGCAAAACTGATCGTGTGGTCGTTTATAAAAATGTCGACCCGCACAAATTTGTTTTTTACGTATCTGATTTTGTTTCTGATCTGGTTCATTCCAGTTTCTATTGATTTTTTGCAATGTATTCGTTTCATTATTTAACACCCATGTAACGACCGAATAATATACTTACTTTGGGTTTATCAATTTTTGTAATTTGTCTTGGGTGGTATTTTTATCATTCATATTCACATATCAATTGTTGAAGTCAAAAAAATTGGATCAAAAGCGAATGAAATGGTTGGTAAACAGAATCAAAACTCTCCACAATTTTGCCCTTTCACTAGAAGCCAAGGGTTATGTACCCTTTCGTCGCGTGTCTACGAAATACCTGGGGCAAAATAATACCCTGAAACTGACGTTAACTAGCGACCTGATTTGCCGTCACTTACTTTGCGATCCATTAGCATGGCGAACTATTATTTGCTAAGAAATTACTTTGACATCGCGTTCTATTTTAAGCGAAATAAAATATAAAGCTCTGCAACATGCTTTTAAAATGACGTTGAATTAAAAGTTTTGACTTAAATATTGCTTTTCCATTTGTTGAGAAATAAAATTATAAAATAATATTATATAAAATAATATCGCCTCTGTGGACTAGCGGTTCAGTTGTTGGACTTAACTGCATAAGTTCCCAGGTCGGGCAATAAAAAGTAAATTGGGTTTTTCAAATTTTCTAAAAAAAATGTTGGTCGGGATTGAATATGTGCGCGTTTAGCGATAGGATTGACGCCTATCTCATCGTGGGACTTAGTGTCTTCGGTTAGTCGTGGCTGCCCTGGTTGTGTCTCTGCCTACCTTTTCAGGGATATGGGCATGAAGATATTTTTTTTAAACTTATAAATATGTCACAAAACAGGTTTTTGTACGAACGAAGTAAGTATTTAGGGTAAAGCCGAGGCTTGTACAATAACAAAAAGAAATATCTAACCCCGTTAACGTCTCTGTTTATGTCTGTTAAAATCTCTGAAGTCTAACGTCAGACTTGACTTCTCGAAGTCCCTGGTTCGGGCGTGAAGATTCTTTTTTTGCTAGATTGCTAACTAAGCTGCGTGTACAGCTACTTGAAATACAAATATCTTTAATAATATCTCATTATTCAAAGAAACCCTAAGATTAATGTGTCACGTATAAACTTGTGTAATGGAGAGTAAAAAAAAGAAACTTGCGGATACACCTCATAATAACCCAACGCTAATAGACAACTAAAACTAAAGAAAAAGTTAAGCTGACATAATTTCTTTTATAAGTTGGTTAATATTACGTGAGTACCCTAAGGACAAACATTGTACAAAGTTCTGGCCACAGAGACCGGAAAACTTTGTAAATATAAATATCTACAAAACTTTCTTCAGAGTATGTCTACAAAGTTATGTTGGTATTAAATGTGAGGGCGAATTAGGTCTTGTATTACAAATGATTTTGTATGACTTTTCAAGTTTGTATAATACAAGATTGTAAGGTTTTAGCTTAAAGTTTAGGAGATGATAACGTTAGCACAACGCTAACGTTCTCAATTTCGTTTTACGGTTAAAGAAGGTAAGTGTTCCCCGTGTTGTTCCGGGTTCCTTTGAAGAATAGACCATCTGCCTTCCTGCCAGGCAGCTCGTAAAAGGCGAGCGAATGCTTACTGTCACTAACACCCGGCTCCCGGCCTCAGGTTGGCAGCGCACCATTACCACCTTTGGTGGTAATGGTGCGCTTTTTCTTAAATTTCTTACCATCAGGAAATCCGTCTGATTGTTGCCTTCCAATATCATAAAAAAAAACTTACCAATAATCTTAAAATCCGTAAGGCTAGCAACTCGTAATTCCAATAATGAGGATATAAAGCAATATTTTTTCCATCAGGAAGTTCATCAATCTACGTAATTAACTATGAGTACGTGTAGTGAAATATCAAAACTCATTTTTTTCACGCTCACACCCCACGCTTTTTAAAAAAATTTTTGATTACTCTATTTTTAAGGTTCTGTCTCTGAATAGCAGTAACAAATCTCTTAAGATATTTTGGTAGGTCTTCAAAAATGTTATTGAGGTTCAAAAATCTGGACAATATCAAAGCACCACTTAGCTAGCTTTTTTGAAGCGCTTTTTTTTTGAACCCTCATAACAGATTTGGATCGGACCTGAAGAAAAAATATTTCTCAACATGATGTCTGTATTAAAGTAGCGATATGACAAAATAAGAAGAACTTAAAAGTGTGAAAAACCTTAAAAAAATATGCTATTGACTTATTAAAACTTTAAACAAATTTTACTTAAATGAAGTATTTTAAAGCTATTTTTTAAATTCATGTAGCAGATGTTACTCCAAAACTGTAAAAATGTTTTTGTAATTAATTAAAAATAAGTAAATAAATATCTCTGTACAAATTACACAAATTGAACCCAACCCCAAAGTAAGCAAATTATATGCATAGGTACTAATACAACGATACTAATACATAGAAATACTTAAATGCTCGTAGATACCAAAATAAATTTGATGAGCTTATACCCGAAAATATAGATAATCAAATGTTCATTACACAAGTTCTTGTCTCCGCCGGGAATCGAACCCGACACTCGTACTTAGAAAGCGGAGCTATATGGATACGCTAACCCTGGACCAACGAAACGACAAGTGCTATAAAAAACTGAAATATATTTTTTCTGGAGAAAACCCGTAGGTAATTTTGTGACATCTATTCAATCATTACTTGCTTCTTTAAATGTATATCCTTCACCTAGTTTACGTAGTATAAAAACCCGTCAAAGGCCAGACCGACTCGCATTCAGCCTCTTTATTTCAAAGTATAGAAAAATACTTTTTAATTCACCTGGGGCCACTTGCACGATCCTGGTTTAAGTATTTAACACTGAGTTAGCCCCTAACTAGGGTTAAATCACCTTATATTTGACAGTTTAACTCAATATTAACCGTAACCCGAGAATGTGCAAGTGGCCCCTAGTAGCGTATTTCTTCGTTTGAAATTATTATTTATTCCTATTCAATGTAATAGTTAGCTACAAACAAATAGAAAGATAACTCGATGCTGAGAAATTCGCATCGTCTTTCATTTAATATATCATTATCATCATCATCATCATTTCAGCCATAGGACGTCAACTGCTGAACATAGGCCTCCCCCGTTGACTTCAATATATGCAATTCAGAAATGAGGAGATCTGCAGGCGAACGAAAGTCACCGACATAGCCAGCCGGGTTAGCAAACTGAAGTGGCAGTGGGCGGGGCACATGGCGCGGAGAAATGATAGCCGTTGGGGCAGAAAAGTTCTCGAGTGGAGACCACGTACCGGTAAGCGAAGCATAGGACGGCCACCCACGAGATGGACAGACGACCTTATAAGGGTCGCGGGGTCTCGCTGGATGCAGGCCGCTTCCGAAGTGGAAGTCATTTAATGTAGACTTTGCTTTTTTCATTTATTAGTTCTTTTTATTGTTGAAAATTTGCAGTAAGATAAAATTAAAACTTCTCTTCACAAAACCAATTTAGAAGCAGTAAAGTAATTGACTTTGAAACAGAATGTAGTCATAAAATTTTAGTTGTTACTGAAATTTAAATCTACCAATTTTGTGCATGAACTATTTGAAAGCTGAAAATTGTGATAGCATTACACATTCATAGCCATTTTATGCGAATGATATTGAACTACTTTTCTATACAAATTGTGGAAACATAAAACTAATTTAAAAGTAGTATAACTGGACAAAGCTGACTTGAATATTGTGTCATTTAAATAAACAGTACCTGGATGAATATAGTAGTATATAGTATAGATAAGTACGAAAATTTCAAAAGTCTAACCTCAAAGCAAACAATCATTGACTTCGTTACTTAACAACGGACTTCTTTACTTAACTACAACAATAAAACACGAATATGACATTTTCTAAAAATGATTCCTAGCTAGATCGATTTATCGCCCCCGAAACCCCCTATATACTCGTACTAAATTTCATGAAAATCGTTGGAGCCGATTTCGAGATTCCAATTATATATATATATATACAAGAATTGCTCGTTTAAAGGTATAAGATTTAGGTATTGTTCTGTAAGAATCTTCACGCTCGTATCCCAGAAGAATTATGCAGAGGCATAACCAGGCCACCCACAATTAGTCTAACGGCCAATGTTAATAATGTTTCTCTAAAGATGAATTTCCAGCAATCTAGATGGCTGCGTATCCGACGGCCTATCCTATACGTAATTTCCATACTTATCCTGTCCACAGATATGTTATTGGCAAGCGATAACATAAAAATTTGGATTAGGATTGATTATTAATATTGGCCGTAAGACACTAAGTCCTACAGTGTGATAGGTGGCAAGCCTATCGTCAACCTATTGAAAATCCAATCAAGGGCAACGTTATTTTTTAAATAAAACTGAACATACAAATTTTCCAGTTTTTTGTTGCCTGACCTGAGGATCGAACATGGGAAGTCAAGTCAAAGTCAAAAAGAAGTCAATTCCAACGCCGGACGGCTAGACAACGGAGCCGACTAAGTACTAAATACTGCTAAACTAAAGTGGGACATGGGACAATTTTTTGCTAAAATCTGGTATAATAAAGAAATATATCAAGTCAAATTAGTTTCTAGTCTAGTAATGCGTGTAAAGTAATTCAGATTTGAATCGCAATGTGCGAAAATGAAAAATTTTGATTGCGTTTTACCACAAACTATGAATCTGGAATGATTTCGCTTTATTCACCCCAAGCACGGGAAAAGTGGTAAGTTTAAACATTACTTTACACAATAGTAATACTGACAATCATTCAGTTAAAACAGGGAACAACTACTAGTATTCTTAATATAAAGACATTTATTACAAAACCAGACGCTCAACGCCGTTATCAAACTTGTTTAAAACGATAAAACTATATAAGTGTCTAATATAATGCTAGCGGGGGCCTGGCAGCTTATATATTACAGCCGGGCGTTGATCCAAACGCCGCCGGACAAATAAACTGAGACAATATTTGTTGGAGAAATGAGCACCAAAACTTTTTATAGCTAAATTTGTTGGGGAAATAGCCTGTTACAGTGTTAGCTTGCGTATTATTCAATTTGAGTTTGAGAACAATATTTCAGTTTTATCTTGTGGCACATATTACTAGCCTGGACTGGTATATTTACTGCTTATTACTTATGTAAGTCCATATTATAGTATTTTAATTTGAAAGGTAATTAATTACTCGTACCAAGCATAATCACTGTGGAGGTAATTTGGGACCCGAATTACTATGGTTATAGCCTATGTATTTTTTACAAGCTTCTACTTTTAGGTGATATCTAATATACAACTTTCCAAATTTTGCCTTTCAACAGATAGTCGGCTTAATTAATGCATTAAATACAAATATTTTTTCACTCAGTTATCTTCATTAGCAACTATTATGAAGCTAACTATAATAAATTGTTTGTTTTGATCTCCGCGATTTAATTATACTATTGAATATCGCGTTGGAGTTAAAACTGCATTGCCATAATGGGTAGTGATTCCTTGTCATAAGATTCCGAATACCTTTATTACTTTACGGTTAAAGTTTCGCAAAAATCATATATGACGGAATTACTTCCCTTTAAAAGTTCTAAAAAAAGTCTGCTACAGCATATGTTTATCTTTTAAGATTAGCTCACTTTTGTGGGAGTCTTCTTCCAATGAAACAAATCTTGCTCATGTCCAAGTATATTTACTGCTTCAAAATTTAACGACGACTGCGAACTGCCGCCATAACGAAACTGTTTATAGACATTATCAGAAGACATTAATACTTCTTTTAGCGGTCAACGTAACATTCACGCGGTCAGATAATTAAATTAACAATATACGTAGCGGCAATTACTTTATGCCAAAAACAAATGGTTTAAATAATAGTTAAAATAAATACTTGATTTCAAACCGATGTACAACTAAGACAACGGGATATAATTTAGTATAAGTAATACGCTCGATACATTCATGATTGCCAACGCTATAATATTTTTTATGCTAACCTAATTTGTTCTTAAATAATGCATGATTTGCAAAGGTGTTTTTATAAACACGATATTAATTTTTATCCAAATAAACACGTAATTCATCACAAGTATTTATTTTGAAATGAAATTTCCCTGTTCATCATTCGATTTAAATGAATATATTTAGAGGTATGACAGTTTTAAAATAACATCAAAGCGAAATAATGATCGAGTACTGCGCGCACAATGTGCAAAGCAGGCGGACAGTCATGAGGGGTAACTCTATATAGGTATGTCTTTTTTTAAAGGTATTTGTATATGTAAAAAATAGTCTCCATTGGGCGTGGTCATCGCGTCACGCCTGTACCAAATTTTTGTAATTTTTGTTATGTTAAGTTGGTCATTGTCAGAAGAAGGTTCTTATGAAATTGCAAAATTGCAAGAAAATGAGTAAAACAATACTTTATTTGTTCCATTTAAACTGTCAATAGCTGTTAAGGTCAACCGATACGAAGTTTACCGGGTCTGCTAGTAGCTAATAAAATGAACAGTAACATCTCGTTTGGCTTACCTATCATTAAAAAAACTCACAAGTAAATTTCCCTTCTTATACCTCTCTACAACATCAAAATTGCAAATTAAAATTCAACAGAGTTCTAAATTTTTACTTTTACACAAATTTGTAGAACTACCAGACTGAGATTACTCAAGGCGTAGAATAAACTAATTAATTAATAATCCATATCACGTCGCTTCTAACGCTAATTAGAGAGTTTTCGTCAAACTGCGAGGTAATCTTAATAGCTTGATTAATAATAAATCGTCACTACTCCCTTCTGTTATCAAATATTCATGTGAAATATAAGCGACGAATCGCGGCGAAGTTTTAAGCATTATAAACTTCGTCACACTAAATTCCCAACCGTAAAATGTCACGTTTTTTCTTGTAACTCCTGTTCTGGTCAGGGTTCTCTGTATAAAATAAACTAACTGCTGTCCTATTCAGTAACTTACAAGAGACGAGCAAAAACGAAACGGATCATCTACAACAACACCCTTGTAGTAAAGGGCTGTGAAATAATATGCACGCCGCCACCTTACCTATTCCTGTGGTCATGCTCTGCCATGTTCCCGGCCGTTAGGGTATGGTAGCCGTCGAACTTTGGCCTAACACCCCGGTCACAAGACAGCGACACACCTACAACACCTGTGGTGCCTATAGGATAAGGTTATCCGTTACCATCAGATGAGTCACGTGCTGATGCATTTTGTCATAAAAAAGTTATGGTCCGGGTCCCTTGTGAAGAATATGCACCATTTGCCTGGCAACTTAGAAGAGGCGAGCATGAGTTAAGACCTTATCATCTTATTTAAACAACTCGACATATTGCTACCCATGTCGGTCCGGGTTTCCTTTGAGGAATGAACTGTCTACCTCATCACTACCTAAGAGGCTGTAAGAGGCGAGCATTGATCTAAATGGCCTTTAACAGCAATACTTAAAGTAGCAGATTGTAGCACATCGACGTTCCGAGCCAACGCCTGCCTCTTTCAAAGCTACCCAGTAGACTTGCATATTACATGACACAACATCTATCTATAGAACAATTACGTTCCTATACGCCAAAGTCATCTCTTACCAGTAAATTCATGTACTGGTTTCAATTTATAATAACAACTACAATAACAAGTACTGGCGCATGATGACAAAGTCTTAATGATAACCAGTACTCAGCCAGTTTATCTATATCCTAAGAAACATTTCGCAATTTACTCTAAGAAAAAAAAGCGGAAATTAAAAATTTTTGAAAGTAATGTAACAAAAGGAACTGGTTTGTGCATTTTTATTAAAACAGTCGTTTAATTTCATTGTTTATTCTAGCGATAGTTGATCGAAGTTTAACCCCTGGTTGCCGAGAACAAAATGTTTTGTTCAAACTTGAATGGCTTATGCCAACGCAGTTTTCATTTATGAAAGTGTTTCAGTGGTATCTGCATATTGAGTGGTTCGGCTTTTCATAAGTGCCATGGAAGCAAAAACTTTTATTAATATTTTGTATTTATGCAAATAAAACCTTTAAACTGTTTCCTCAGTTGAACAATTTTTGCACTTATTTGACAGTTTTTTTATCTCTATCCAATCCAGAAATTAGAGTAGCCGCTCAAATTGCAAAAGGCTTTAGGTTTAAGATCCCACTCTCATTTTGACAATGCGCTGTTAACAAAGCAGGTGTACGTTATACATTTGTAATTGTTATTTATCTGTTAGTTTGTTTGCCTTTAGCATATATAATAGTTTGTCTTGATTCTTAAGTAGATTCACCGTTATCTGTTGATAAAGAAAATTCCCATTGAAATCAGTCTAACTGTTTTCCTGTGGTGCATTATTCAACAAAATCGCACAAGCATCAGCATCAACAAGTAAGTACATTAATTGATACTAGATAAGTAGAACTAAAGAGCAATAAAACTGCAAAAAAGTAATTTGAACTTTATTAAGTGAATCATGTATACGTATTTTCTTCGATTTCTCAAGTATTTCACGATCTATTATTAGTTTAGTATTATACGATCTTTGAAATAAAAATTGAATATTCAAAATCGTTTTAAAAATGACGAAGAAATCGATTAACATTGTAACAATGTATATGAGTCAAATGCCTTAACTCCTTCTTTTTTTGAAAAGTCTCTCTTTCTAAACCCATATATCAATTATAATAAAAGAAAAGGAATCTTTTTAGACAAATAATTTAAAAAAATACACTTGTATTCTAAGTTCTGGCTGTTTTTGAGCAGTAATCCGTAATCTAGGCAATGGTAGATCGAAGTATGACCCAAAGAACAAAACATTTTGTACAAACTAGAATGGCTTAGGAAAACAAAGTTCTCATTTATGGAAGTATTTCAGTGGTTATCGTATGTTGAGTGGTTTGGTTTCATGTAATTACATTCGAACCTAAAGCAAAAGAAAAAAATATATGAAATATATTTCAGACCGACATCCACGCGGACGGACTCGCGGGTGGAAGCTAGTCAAGTATAAATCTTGCTTTCAATTTGAGTTTTATTAGTGTTATAAATGCTGACCGTTTTAGAGAAGTTACCCTTAATCCTGACAGTTGTTGATCGATGTAATCCGTAGTCCAGAACAAAATACTTGTTCAAACTTGAATGGCTTATGCAAACGCAGTTCTCATTTTATCTGAAACATAACCTTCATATTGAGTCGTAGATTAACTTATTGCCGTGCAATTATAGTGCAATCTATAACGTTTAATACACAGACGTACAGGGTTACTTTCAAAGGACCGGCCAAATTTTAATATTAGGATGTTAAGGCTAAAACGCTTATGCATTTTTTAAAATTATAACCATATTTTAATATTTACTTTTCTAGACAATCGTTTGAAATAGCCTGCGTTAATACTTCGCTTGTTGTCACGCTATGTCGTACATAGTACGAATCATGACGTCAACAGCATGCGCATGCGATTGCAGTCGACGGGAACCAGTTGAATGCTTTGTTTACGTTGTGACCATAAATTGTATTAATTGCGACGGATAAAAATTATAATTAACAGCAATTAAAATTTTAAAAGAAATGAATGGCTTTAAAGAAGGAAAGTGTTGTCGATTCCCAACCCTCTTTAAAAATTTCGCTGGTCCTTTAAATAACCCTGTATATAAATACGTCAAATTGTGTGATAGAATTCGAGTGTCAAGAATCAGCTACAACATTTTTCCTACAATACCTACTGCTTCACTGAATTCAGCATCCCGGGTACCAACAACCATTCGCATTGTGTATACGTTTTGTTAATCTTTCATCTTCCATTCTTAACGCACGACCGAATAAAGGGAGACTTTTGATTAATTATTTGTATTTATTATATTGCTTAGTATTTTCTTAAGAAAAAAAACTTCACAACTCTCGCTACTTGATAACGGATTGAAAAAAAATGGATAAAACTTTTATTTTGTGCTTCTTAATAAAAAACAAAAAGGTGAGTATCTTGATCGCTAACACTTATATGTGTCGCAGCCAAGTGGTTAAAATAGCTATTTAGTTGAAGAAATAGTCAATGGCGTCATTGAATAAAACGACTAGCTGTTCAACTAAACAGCTATTTAAATCACTTCGCTTCGATATATGCATCAGATGTCACTAGTGCCTCGTAATCTTACACCCAGGAACTTGGAACACGAGTTGCTATGCTACTTTTTATCTCCATACTAGAAAATATAACTTTCGATTTACAATCGAGTAAAAATGGGCATTATTTAAACAATTCGAACAACGGACAAGTTGAAAATGAAGTATATATAGAGGGTATCATTTGTTTGCCGAAAACCTTAGGGTCTTATCTGAGCCGAAATAAAATGGAGATGAAACGGGGGATATTGGAGGTGAACCTCGGGTACGTTACATAAGCTTTAAAATATAGCCGGTATCAACGAGGAATCTACAAAGCCAACTTTCGAAGCTACCCTGAAACCTGAATTACACAACACGGATTCTGACTTTACTGCCCTATTTGTTTGGCAGAACCCTGTTTTTGTGGAAAATAAAAGATGTTCCTTAACAAAAATATTTAAAAAAAAACAGTAACTTAATGGATTATGACTAAGTAGTAGTCATCGTGGCACACCTGAACCGACAGAGCAAGTTAGTGATTACCAGTAGAAGGATCTTATAAAAGTAGCAACAAGATCAAAATAGCAGCGAAAATTGGAAAATCAATGCTAAAATCCATACAAACTGTCAGTAGTAATGTCAAGCGATACAAAATTCGCCGGGTCGGCTTGTCTTTCGTAAAAAAATATTATATATCAACACAATAATTAAAAAATGTAATTCATTGAAAATAATCTTGGATATAATTAGGACATAGCAACGACACTGTTAAAGATTGTCAGTTGAAATCTAGTTCAGGTCAAATGATTCCTAGCCCACGCACGGAATAATAAATATCCACAAAATTTAACATCACACTTTAATATATTGACAACTATCTATATTAAAGAAACGTCATTTTAAAGAACAGAGTCATGCGGTAAAAAAGCCCCAAAGTGTAGCTGGGTATCGAATTTGTCTGACCAAGCTCTTCTTAGTTGCGGGACCAAAAAAATGGAGATGAAGTGAAGGCATGTTGGAGGTGAACATCGGTTGTACCACATGAGCTTTAAAAATGGCCAGTATCAACAAGGGCAAAGCCGATTTTAGAAGCTGACCTAAAATAAACTCTTATTTTAATAGCCTATTTATTTAGGTACAACAAACTTTGGATAAACAATTTCGATTAAAAGTAATGGTCCCTTCTTTATTAGGGTTCCGTAGCCAAAGGCTAAAATGAAACCTTTATAGATTCGTTATGTCTATGCGTCTATCACTGCCTTTTATTTCTGAAACTATAAATGAAATGGAAATGAATCTTGGTAAGTAGATCCAATCTGTAAACCGCATTAAGATTTTGGCACAAAATTGAAAAATTGTTAATTTTATGTTCATCAAATCCATTAGTTACTTTAAAAATAAATGGTCTTTAAAAATAAGGTTTCTACAAACATTTTTTTCTAAACTGAATAGTTTGCTCGAGAAATGCGTGTAATTTCTATAGTAAGAGAACGATGAAATCTCAAATCACTTCCAAAAAAAAATTTCAAAGGAAGGTATTTGACTTGTTGTTAGAGAAAATATTTTACGATGTCCAGGATTTTCTTGTTGAAAAGAATTTATAGTAAAATAATTGGAATAATTATTAAACAAACATGATTAAATTTATGGTTGCCGAGGAGTTTGTTTCGCCGTTTCTTCTCTTGTCTCCCTAGGTGGTAGTACAAGGCAGATAGGTTAAAGTCCTGGTTGCCGTGGAGTTAGTTTTGCCATTTCTTCTCCTGACTGGCTAGGTTTGGAAACGGTGGTAGTTTAAGGCAGATAGGGTAAAATTTAATTATAGTTTTACAATTTTTGGTAATAAATAATTAAGTAAGGAAGTATATAGACGCTCATATCCCAGGAGAGTTAGGCAGAGGCACAACTAGCCGAAGACACTAAGTCCCATAATGTGATACTTAGGTGGCAAGCCTATCGCCAACATGGCACTAATCCAATCCCGAGCAACATTTTTTTTATAAGAAAATTGGGAATACCACATTTTCTTTTTGTTGCCCGACCCAGGATTCGAACCCGGGTCCTCACGAAGTCAAGTCCAACACCTGGACCGCTACCGCAGAGGTGACCTTTACAACAAGTTTAATAAATAATTAAACTAGTAATCAATATAAATAATTGGCTTAAAAGTTAAAGTATATCTAATTGAATAATATTATTTTTAAAAATATTAAAATATTTGCACACCTAAATATGGCAGAATATGTTGATTTACTTAAATATTTTTTGCAACATCTCATTTACACAAACATTTCGCAAATAAATAATTTTCATTTCATTTTATTTAAACTTCCAACGAAAATGGGTTTGAACGAGATCTAGTCAGTAGTTTTTTTAATAGGTATTGTAACGCCTACATCAACTACAACTACACTGTCAAGAGATGGTGCTGTGAAGTTTGAAATGGCGCAACCGTGTAGCTTAAGCCTTTTAATATAATTTGATCTTTGACCTTCCACTGACCTTCCGTGTTTGCTTACATATTGTAAAAGTGTATTTCGCTAGCTTAGTGACATAAACGGCAACCACTGCATACGAAATGAATGATTTGAAGAAATTCTTGTTTTCAGGGTTTTTTATAATATACTTGCTGCTACGGAACCCTCAGTAGGCGAGTCCGACTCGCACTTGACGCTTTTATTTGAAGTCAAGCAGTTTTGATTTTCTGACCCTTCACCATGAGTTGTTATAGAGTATGAACGGTAATTTGTGCATCGCAAACTAAGGCTTTTTTACCGAAATTCAGTTACATATCAACAGAGCCTGTAATAGGCCCTTTCAAAAAAAAATACAAACAATCAATTTACGGAAACACCACCCAATGAAATGGACTGGACTCATGGTAAGGTCTTTGATTATTGTATTGCAATGAAAATAATAAGCAGACCGATTGTTAATAAAAAAGAAAATAGTTGTGTATGTTTGTTTGTTTGTTACTCCTTCATGCAAAAACTTCTGAACCGATTTTAGTGAAATTTGGCACACATGTAGAAGGTAATTTGGATTAGCATATAGGATAGTTTCAATCCCGAAAAAATCTACGTCTTTCTTTTTTTTTAATCAATTATCTTGTGGCACCATTAAGCACGCGGGCAACACCGCGGGTAACAGCTAGTACTTTATAAATATGGAATGTTCTGGTAACTGTAGAATATTTTACTGAACGAAGGAGTGTGTGTTTGCTAGATTATTTGAATTGATGATGAATCTAATATATTACGCTAACTGTCTTCTACATATTGGAGCCAGAATAATTAAATTTTCACTGAATTATGATCATTTCCCCAACGAAAGGAGACTCTTGTAGTTGCGAAGATTTATTATTTGGCATCCTAGTTACTACTAAATTAGAAAATATTTATTTGAATGTATATTGCCAATATATGGGTACGTTTCTTTTATTTTATAAAATGGAAATCTTATTTGAGGAAATTTTGTAAAATTAATTAGAATCTTTGGAGTACAAAAGAAGTGCATACGGGCAATGTAGTAGTGTTTATCAGCTACATTTTTGTTAAGCTCTAAGTCGCTCAAAATTTCGCCTTTACCTTACTTCTTAACTTTGTGCGTATTTACCAAAAAAACATTTGTTGGTAACAAAAGATAAACTATTAGAAATTACATATTTCAGAAATAGCGAGAAACTGCAAGTGCCCAATTAAAAACATTAATTAAATATTTGCACACGAAAATGTGGGAAAACATGTTGGTATGCTTAAATATTTTTGTAATAACTTTACTTTTTTTCTTTTTTTTTAAGAGGCATTTAGTGGCTGCGAGCCATTGAACGGTTAACACACATATTCCGCAATACAATACCATAACTCTTTATTGTGCACCAAATACAAAGAAATTACAAATACATCTGACAATAATCTGACTAGGTGGTAGAGTTTAGCTGCGACTCGCCCGGATTGGTACCACCGCCTTACATATTCCTGCCGCCATAACGTCATGACGTGTTCCGGTTCGGAGGGTAAGGTAGCCGGTATACATACTTTTGCCCGAGGCCTAACATCCCGGCCTCAGGTAGGCAACGCACCATTACCACCTTTGGTGTCTCTAGGCGGCGTGAATTTCTTACCATCAGGAAATCGGTCTGCTCATTTGCCTTCCAATATCATAAAAAAAAACATCAAATAAAACTTAAATTATATGATACACAAAGGCGGCCTTATCGCCAAGTCAGCGATCTCTTCCAGGCAACCCTCGAATATGGAACAAGATTTAGCGTAATACTGTGTAATGGTGCTCTTAATAAATTTCATTTTATTTTATTTCTTACAATTTTATATCTGTATAAGTAATACACATATCTTCACTCAAACTTTTGATATTTAAGTTTTATCCCGTACCCTTTGAGGGTATAAAAATGTAAAAGATTTCATTTCCGACAAACGGAAATATTTAAGTAAAAGTCAGATTTTGAAGAATAATTGTTTGCTTGTTGGTTTATTTAGTTATTTAGTTTGTGCGCAAAACGAAGCGAAAATGTTTTCATAACATTTTTTTTCAATGGTGTTTATAAGAGTTTTGATTGATATTGGTGTTTGGGGTAGTTGTGTGTTTTTCTACATATTTTTTACATTTGTAACCTATTACATATAATATGTAAACGTTAATTGATTTCTCCTTAATTACTGACACAATTATCAAACAATCTTTCTGTCTGGAAAAAGTCTGGATCTGATGTTGTAGTCAAAAGGAAATAGACAAAAATATATATTTTCGTGCACCTACACAGTTTACTTATTAAAATCCAAGTCGGGTTTTAGCAGTTTTTCTGCGATTAAATTATTTTTCTATTTTTAGGTATTAATCATAAAATTCACTGAACTAATGCTATAACGTCATGACGTGTTCCGGTTCGGAAGGTAAGGTAGCCGGTAAACTCCCAGCCTCAGGTTGGCAACGCACCATTACCACCTTTGGTGTCTCTAGGCGGAGTGAATTTCTTACCATCAGGAAACCCGTCTACTCATTTGCCTTCCAATATCATTAAAAAAAACATCAAATAAAACTAAAATTATATGATACACAAAGGCGGCCTTAACGCCAAGTCAGGCAACCCTCGAATATGGAACAAGATTTATTATTATATTATTATTTTTTATTATAATCGGTTAAGTGGTTTAGAAGTCAATTGAGGACAAACATTGTGACACGAGATTTATATATATTAAGATAGAAATCGAGCATCTAACCTCCTCGTACTTTCAAAGTCTGTTAAAATGAATCGTTTCTTCGCTTACCATCACAAATAAATGAGGAGGGTAATTAAACTAATTATTTTCCTGTTTTGTTAATTAATGTCAGGAAAAGGGCCTTAAAAAAGATAAAAAAAAGTTGTCCCGCCATTAGAAAATTTAACAAAAATTTAATTTTACAAAACTGTGAACAGATTTACATTCTAATTATATATTTATTGTTCATACAGAACAATCATCTATTAATTAGGAAACATAATAAAGGAAATAAAGTTATAAAAATCTGCAAAAAACGATCTTGACTTGAAAGAGGACTTATCCTTTGTATTTTTTAGCCCCCAACGCAAAAAGAGGGGTGTTCTAAATTTGACGTGTCTGTGTGTGGTAGTGTTTTTTTGTAGTTAGTTTTTTTTATTAAAGGTAATTCATGTGCGAGTTTTCTTATACGTGTTTGATGAAAATCGGTTAGGCCGTTTAAAAGTTGGAGAGATTAACCGGTTTTTTTAAAGAAAAATTGAGTTGTTGTGTCTTTTTTTTTTAAATTTTTAATTCAATTTCGATTATCCTAAAAATCTTCAAGCAGAAACACAATCGTGTCCATTGTAATAATATCTATTACTACTATTTTTCTTGATACATTTAAAATATTTTCACATTATTAATATTTGTGAGACCGCCTCGTTGGTCGAGTGGCTAGCGTACTCGCCTAACTACATCGACCAACCGCGAGGTTTGGGTTCGATTCCCGACGGGGGCAGGCATTTATGTGATGAACATTTAGATGTCTGCATTTCCGGGTCTGGGTGTTTATTAAATTTAGTCTGGTATCTATTTAAGTATTTATATGTAATAGTATCGTTGACTAACACCCATAACACAAGCATATAATTTGCTTATATTGGGGTTAAATTCAATTTGTGTGATTTGTCCAGGGGTATTTATTTATTTATTATTGAAATATAGTTCAATAACGATTTTTTAATTGCATAAAAAATAACATTTAAATTCATATTTCTATAACATATTAGTGGTTTCACGCTGGTCGAAATTCGGCCATAATAAATTTTAATGTCTTGTTGAAAGGGCGTTCTTATCAACACGATATTAAAATCTTCATGTCTGAAGACCAACTACTTTGTTTTCAAACTTTTTAGTGCTCCATCTGTGATCTTTTATCGTTATCATCAATACATTTGCTAGTGTGTCTCATGCATGGTAGTGTGGGTAATGTATTATTTATTTATTTAATGAACTTTAAAAGCATTATTATTGAAAAATATTAGCGTTTTGCACTTCTCCTACACATAATCTATAAGTGTGCCAAATTTTATGCTCCTGTGTCCACGCAATTTTCGTAAAAAGGGGTCCAAAGTTTTGGCACCATGTATTAATATATGGATATCTATTCTCAATGTGTTTATTCACAGTCCAAGAAAAATATTGAATGAACTTATCATATTTTAGATTACTTTGAATCCTTTTCATATTTGAAAGTCACTGAGACGTAAAATTAAACCATGTGAATAAGTTTAATATATGGCAAGGAGTTTATCCTATTCAATGAAATTGTTGAACATAAATGAAAAATTGAAACCTTTTTTACACGAAAAGGAGGTTGTTTTTCTCGTTTACATCAAATGTCAGGGAAAATGTATGTATTTTGTACGAATGTTTTTGTATTTGAAAACAATTTGTAACCAACTCCAAAAAAGGAGAACGTTCTCAATTCAGATTACTCGACCAATAGTCAACCGATTTTTAATGGTTCTTTTTTTGAAATACCGTAATTTCGACGAGGTCCCATATCAATTTGATCACGACAATGATAGTGAGTTTTGGCGCCATCGAGAGAAAAGATGGTCGAAGTTTTTTCATAAATATTGAATTTCGTATTAATATTGAGTAAAAATAGTCAATTTTGGTGGCATTTTGTATAATTTTGTTCAGTGAAAGTGTACAAATGAAATAATCATGAAGAAATTATCGTATCGTGTATTTCCTCGTTGCCGCCAAATCTCCTTACATGAGCTTGTGTATTGAGGCCGCCGCTTTACCTAAGAGCCTGACATGACTTCCTGACGACTTATGACTGATGACTAATTATAATTGATCAGAATTGATATAAAATTCGATGCAAATTTCTACTTGACGAATGGCAAAATACTAACGTGAAAGCCAAAACTTAAAGAAAGAAAGATAATGATAGATATTTTTCAATTATTCTATATATTTCACGACCTTATCATTACCAATATCTTCACGTATGACATAGAGTCGGATTTTGCAATTTTATTGCTCTTAAATATTATATTTGGAGCCAAACAGGCAAATGTAATTCTTAATTACCTTACCTAGGAGAAAGTTTTTTTTTTTTTGAATGACTAAATTGTTGCTAATCTCGCGATTTTATGCAACTTCACCGAGCTTTGTGGGCCGAGCAGAGTGCTCAGCCCGAGACATCATTATT
>NJDD01002397.1:97533-158537 GCA_002245505.1 Calephelis nemesis
CTTATAGATTAGGCCGTTGTGCCAGACCTTATCGAACGCCTTGGCCACGTCGAAGAATATCGCTCCCGTGTATAAGGGTAGTCGTCTATTCAGGCCGTCTAGTATGTGTTCCGTGAGGCAGTGCACCTGATTTGTACATGAATGAGCTGCCCGGAAACCAAATTGCTCATCCATTAACAAATGTTTCTCGGCTACGATCGTCTTAAGTCGGGCGTAAGGAGGAAGTTATATTATGTTCGGCTCCTACACAGAAATCTCAATCTATTTCTCCGTCGCTTCTTATCCTATTTTAATTGTGTTTTATTAGAAATAGCGTACTTTTGAAGTGGTCCCCAAACACTAAACCTGGATCTGATAATCCCAGGGAATATGAGATAAAATTCTCAATTTTTGTATATATGTATTCTCAGTATCTGAACATTTGTATGCTTGGTTACCATTTAATACCATAAAAAAATGATTATCAAGAAACAAGAAATAGTAAAATAATATCACCATGAACGTGAAAACAAATAATTACAACCCAATGATATGACGTCACATCGTGTTTATAATTTCACCGACACTTAACTCTAAATTAGCCTTCTATCAACGCCTTAAGTTTTAATTTTGAGCAATATGAACGACTACAAAAGTGTGTCTTCTGTACCTTAATACTAATATATGTCACGTACCGACGTTCGACTCTTAATTGCTATGTATTCTTCCTAAAAGCCTTTGCGGAACGTTACCTATATTGATTCTCTGTGTCTCTCTCTCTCTCTGTGGTCTAGTGGTCTAGCGGTCCGGGTGTTGGACTTGACTGCATGAGAACCCGGCCAACAAAAAGAAAATATAATTTTTCCAATTTTCTAATTACAAAATGTAGGTCAGAATTGCAAATGTGCCCGGTTGGCGATAGGCTTGCCACCTATCACATTGTGGGACTTAGTGTCTTCGGCTAGTCATGGGTGCCTTGGTTGTACCGGGGAATTGGGCGTGAAGTTACTTTTTACCTATATTGATCGATAACGGTATATTTTCTCAATGCTGCATTTTCAATATTACCTATGTAAACTGGGTGGTTGGAAATTTGAAAATGAAACGGAAATGAGAATAAGCATGTCCTGTTGGTTCGCTCATGTATGCAATGCGAATGTCGATGGATGATAGTACTCAGGAAGATTTAGAGTTATAGTCTACGTATATTTGATATTTTCCATCGTCAGCACTTGGTAAAACTTCCAAATATCCATATTTTTAAAGAAAGAAACACTTGTACTGTTTTACTTATCACTTATAATTTATTACTTTGTAATTAATAGCCTACCGGTTTCGCTTATACAACATCATCAGGGCTCAAACTATTCACGTATCTCCACGACTGGCGTGTTTTTAAAGGGCAGTAGATTTTGAAAAAGATAGGCAGATTTTATATGTTGAATTGTTTCAATCCTTAGCACTCCATAACATATTTTTAATACATGAAAAACACTTGCATGTTTTACTTTATATTAAGTGTTTTTCACATATTATAATAAAGAATATAGGCAGGCATACAAAGACCCTGACACGTAGAACCAAATCGTCCCTGCCCGCAACACAAGGGACTTGACTTGTATAAAATATGTATATATGTTATTGAATGATTTTGGAGATATATTCTGTGATTACATCCGGCATGTAAGTAAACCACATACACATAGCATACATATGCATTATAGCGTATCGTATATTAAACGCATCGCTGGGTATATTATGATGTTCGAATGGCTCCCTATACCAACAAGCTAGAAAATTATAATTAGTGCAGATTATAAGAACATTAACCACACCAGATTGCAGTTGATTAATTAAAACCGTAAACCACGAGCAAGACAAGGCAGATGACAAAAGAAAATAGCGAGTCGGGAAGTTTACGAGCGAAGAACAACGTTATAAAAATGATTGCACCGAAGAAAACGACCCGTTTATTTCTTATCACGGACTGATAATACGCAACGCTAACTGCCGTAATAAGGAAGCTATTTGATAAATATTTTATCCATTTCAAAGACGAATTGGGTTACGAGTATTTTTAAGGAGTAAAACAAAGTTTAGGTGATAGTAAGTTTGAGGAACTTTCTAATACATAAAGATTAGATAGTGAATTTGATTGATTACATAGTTAATTTCAATTTTAATTTAATTTATTATTTAATTACTATTATTACTGTATTAAATTGCATGCCATAATAATGGTCAAATATGTGAGACTGCGATGATAAAATTCTAAGAACAAATGTGCCATATTTGAAGCTATAGAGTATATTTAATTTAATTTTGTTACTTAAATTGACATTTATTTACTTGAAAATATTTTTAGTGACTGTTATATTGGACATTATTTATTATTATTTTATTACAATAGGAACTTAATATTTTAATCATGAATTGAATATGCTAGTAAATGAAACTAATTTGAACATAGAAAATTTTAATTTAATGATGAAATACTTTTATATACAGTACCTAATAATGAACAGTATGAGTGGTTCAAAATATTTGCATGCCAACTTTTTAGTAAAATAGGATTAAGAACTTATTTTATATCTAAGATCCTCATTACCCTATTAGAGCAAATAAATGTTATTATTATTATTAAATTAAAATATAATAATTAGTCTTAGCCTTTAATTTTGGACACTTAATAAGCCTTAGATATTGATTTTTAAATTATTTTAAGGATGAACAAGCCAATTTCTCGCTATGTTGGTTCGGTTCCTTTTTTGTCACGAATAGACCATATCTGGCGTCCTACTTAACAGCTCATAAGAGGCGAGCAAATCGAACCGGATTACCAATTAGACTACTGGTGGTATAGTGCTGTGCAGTACTTGCTTGTAATGATCTAGCGCCTTAAATGTTCCTGCCGTCATAATCACAATAAATTAGGGCCTAAGCACATAAATGCGTTGCGGCACCGCGCCACTAAAATCGTCGGTTGGCGTTGCGGCGTCATCGATTCTCTGCCATGGACCATCGTAAACAACTAATTGTTTATTTTTTACTAAAAGATATCACTCTGTTTTAAATAAATAAATAGTGCCGCGCCGCTACAATCGGCAATGACGCTACTGTCGATTCTATGCGTCTTTGTCAAAGCGGTTATGTGTTTAGGCCCTAAGCGCTTGTCTTGAAAATACCTAGAACATAACGTTTCTAATAAAAAATATATGTTCGTTCATTTTTAATTATATCATCTCTATTTATAGATTGTGTTTCTATTCTACAATTTAAATCATATGGGCATATTATCTTAATCATCTTTTAACGGCCACCTGCAATAGTAGAAATAGATTAGGTATTTAAACCATAAGCGTTTATTACTATTGTAATAAACTCATCTTAAAAATTATATCTTGTTAAATTACGGTAGTGTGGCTTCACCCTTAAATCGTCTTTATATTTTTCAAAGGCATTCTTTCCGAGATTTTTCCACTCTCCAACATTTCGTCCCATGGGTCACAAGTGATTCAAAGCTAAGTTGAGAGAAAAATCCTACGAATAAAGAAATACCGACATGTTTCACAATTATTTGAGCTTATCTTCAAATTTTGTAACAAAAAATGAGATAAGGGACATTAAACAGAATTTAAGTAGAATATATAAGGCGCCCCCACAAATCTGCGTTAGGGCGTCGCATTGAGAAAATCTGATACATTTTATTGCATCGTAGAAACTTCCGATACACATTTTAGTCATATTTTTGCATCTACTAATAGTCAATTAGTCGCGGCGGTTAGGTCCTTTAACTGGGTCAACTGTTTAAATGCTTAGCAGAAAAGGACACCTCTTTACTGCCTTACTCCAACGCTTAAAGGAGTTGAGTCCAATGAAAGGGTATATATAGTACAGGGTAAGGTTTACAGGTAACAGGCAGGGTAAGGTGCTACAAAAACCACCTTATACTTCTGTTCTTTGCAATCTCTAAACAGATTTGATTATACTTCTGGTTTGAGGTTTCAAGACCCCTTCTTGATCAAGAGATCCTGGATCTCGGGGCAGTAGAAGTATACAAATTTGTAAATCACCACAGTCTTTTTTTAGTGAAAATATAGACACCGTGAGGTTAAAATCAGTTCCAGTCAGACTAATCCCGTTTATATCTTGAAAATGTATATTATACGCAACGATTTTAGTTTTAGGTTTACAACCTCTAATCAGAATTACCAGTTACCAAGGATACCAAATAGAACCACATTAAGAGATCCGGAGAATTCGAGACAGTAGAAATAAACTAAATTATAACCCACCCAAAAATAAATAAATAAATATTTCTGAAAGAGTTACACAAATTGTATCTAAACTCAAAGTACGCAAATTATTTGCTTGTGTTATGGGTGTTAGTTAACAACTATAACACATAGAAATACTTAAATAGATATCAGAATAAAGTTAATAAACACTCACACCCGAAAATACATACACCTAAGAGCTGATTTCACTGATTATATTGAAACCGAGTTTAGTAAAACTAAGTTCAGTGTAAACGAGTTCAGTTATCCCATGTCTAAGCTCTTTCAAGTACTATTTTAAAATAACAATATCTCATAAAATAGTTTAACAATAAAATATTTGTATTAACTAAAATTTATTTGACAACAAAAATAGACGTGATTGACACTCTTCACAACAGACTAAACGCGTTTTAACGTTGATCGCGCTTAATTCGATGGTGAAATCCAGCCTAAATTTTCATCACGCAAAATGCTGTCCCCATGGGGAATCCAACCTTAGCCCTGCGGTTGATCGGTGAAGTTACGCGTATACGCTAGCTCCTCTATCAACCTTTAAATTCTGGACATCTTGAGGTTTAAGTCAGTGTGACTCCGACTAATCCCAATCATATTTTTAAAATGTATTTAACACGCTATAATTTTCATTTTAAATCATTACTTAAGTTAAGGAAAATGCACGACCATTTATATTATGCGATGTACAAACAAGCAAGATATATTACTCTTTCTCTATTCTGAAGTAAATCCCTAAAGAACAAAGCATTTATTACGTATTCTATTATATTAAAAGCAATACATTGTTTCCCAATCTCTTCATTTAGCTATAAATTGTATTTATTTATTTCCTTATAGAGGAAATAAAAGATTTTGTATTTGACGCTAACGCGGAACCCAATTTTATGAAGTTTCGACGCACGAATTATTTCATGACTTACGCTTTATGGGTCTTACCGTATTCCGAACCTCACGTATCAAGTTATTAAGGTTTTATTACCTACTAACGACGTGCCGTGGCTTCTATTGGAATATCAAATAAACATAGTAAATGTTGGAAAGATTTTACGGGATCAGGAAGTAAACAAGCAGACGAATTTTTGATATAAAAAAGTATCTTCACGTCTATATCCCAGAAAAGGTAGGCAGAGGCACAAACAGGGCACCTACGACTAGCCGAAGACACTAAGTCCCACAGTGTGATAGGTGGCAAACCTATCGCCAACCGGGCACATATCCAACCCCTAGCAACATTTCTTTTATTAGAAAATTGGAATAACCAAATTTTCTTTTTGTTGCCCGACCCGTTCTCGGAAATCGGAAATCCTTCAATTGACACATAATGTGACAAGCATAACTAACGAGGATTATATGAGAATGCCCCCGTGGCGAGGCTAAACGTACGTAAATTGTGAGTTGGTCTATAATTTGTAGTGAGTTTTTGAAATGGTTAACGAAATAGAGTGACAAGTCATACTGTGAGCTCGGACTTTATTCGTGGTCAGTCGCGGTAGTGGGTAATAGGATCGTTAGGTAGGTATCAAATCAAATATTTGTTGTTGCAAATATGGTGATAACATAAAATCTTACATTTTTAAAGTGTCTTACATGTTTGACCATTTCATAGCTAGCAATATTTTAACCGACCTTATTAACTATTATTTTATAAAAATCCAGTGATTATTCCTAATTTACGCATACTTTCAAACACAATATTATTGTCACTAAAAAAAATTAAATCTGACATAAACAATATCTTATTAATAGCCTACAATTTCAGTTATAATAAATCATTAAGGATGAAATAAACTTCATCAGTAATAATAATTATAACAAAGAATAAAAAAGAAAGTTTAAAATAAAATTAATTCTTGCTATTTACAAAATATTCATGAGAGTTATGCACACTATAATAATGCTTTCAATTAATTGTAAATTAAGTGATTTTTTTGAATTGGTTAAACTCTAGTTCCCTCAGTCTCTTATAAATTTTAAGTTACCAACGTAACGCAATCGCAATCCAGGCTATTTTTAGCTATTATTGAGTTGGAGAATTTGGGCTTTTCTGTTGATGCTGATTCTGTTTTTGTCTCTTATACTAAAATACGGCGAATCACCTAATCTCGGAAAAAGATCTTTTTTGTAACAAATACGGTCTCCAAAAATATATACATTAAGGTCAATGTCGTCATTTTTTTTAAATTTGGTTTGCAGGAGGTTCGTGAATTCATACCACAAATAGCTCCAACACGCTTTTTCAAGCAAGTTTAACATTTCTAAAAGTTTATAAAAGTTGTTTTATTAAACTTAACTTAAGTTGTAATTTAACCAGTTCACAGTTTGCTTTACTCTTTTATTTCATTCATTTTCAATATTTAACTAATATTACCACATATTACAACTACAACATCGTCTGCGTAAATGTAGTACTAATGCAATTTTTTTTATTTCGCACTCCAATTGTTATTCTAAATCTTTTTCTTTTCAATCAATTAAATTGTGGAATCCCCTTCCTGTCGTAATTCGTGACAGCCCTTCTTTACCTAAAGTAAAAAAAAAGTATCTTCACGCCCATATCCTCGAAGAGGTAGGCAGAGGCACAACCAGGGCACCCACGACTAGCCGAAGATACTAAGTCCCGTAATGTGATAGGTGGCAAGCCTATCGCCAACCGGGCACGTTTCCAATCCCGACCAAAATTTTTTTTTTATTAGAAAATTGGAAAAATCCAATTTTCTTTTTGTTGGCCGACCCGGGATTCGAACCCGAGACCTCATGCAGTCAAGTCCAACACCCGGACCGCTCGACCGCAGAGGCGATATACTTTACCTACTTTTAAGAAAATATTGAAGGAACACTTATCGTTGACACAATAACATACTCGTATATTATCCGACTAAGATATTTTAATAATGATAATAGTACCTGTTTTATTTTTACATACTTGATTATAATAGTTTCATTTATTTGTTCTAAGTATATAGTTAATAGGTAGGTATATAGCTGTTCATTTTCACAGCTTCATTTTTTTTGGGTTGGCTTGAAGAAATGTCTTTAGTTAGAGATAAGCTCGCCTTTTGTACATTTTTACTTCTCATGTATTTTGTGTATTTTTATTTTTTGTGTGCAATAAATTATTAAATAATAATAAAAAGTAATGGGCCTAGATTACGTCCATCGGTTACGCGACAGCTACTTTAATTTTGTTAACATTTATAATCTAAATCATCTAAAAAATAATTTCTGTTCATTAGTCTCACTAAACCTTGAGAACGGCTGAACATATTTAGCTGATTTTGATTTTGAATTATTTGTTCAAACCCAGGAAAGGTTTGAAAGATAAGGAAAATGGAAAAATTGCAAGGTAACTAGGAAAAACAACAATTTAATTTTCCAATACAAACGGGTGGAGCAAAGTTCTTCGGGACAGATACCCTTAATATACGGTATATTTTATTTGCCTTATTTTTTTATCAAATATTCTTTTTATGGGCAATATAGTAAAATTATCATGGCACAGTCAGAATAAGCACAAGAGTTAACTCTTGGCATAGTCCTGTGGCTAGCGTATTAAGCCTAACGTCAAAATATATCGAATTGGAATATGATGATAGTAGATGAAAGAATATTACTTAACACTTACATTACAATTTGTGAATTTCAGGTTTCTTATTTATATAGATTTATAAATAATATTTATATTATTATATAGTATCTCTTTGTTATGAGTTTTTTATATTATCATTATGATTACGTTATTCATTTATTGTGCATGATGCCTTCCATTGTTACATCACAGGTTCTAATTTTTAGGGTTGCCTGGAAGAAATCTGTAGACCTAGAGATAAGCCAACCTTTTGTGCATTTCTGTTTATCACTGTCCATGTTTTATGTCATAAATTGTAACCAATAAAGAATTAAATAAATAGTATCAAATACTGTCATTGCTGTTACATGAATAGGCAAGGCGCTGAATCCCTGTCCGGTCAAGTTGTTACATGGTACTCTCCTAGCCGTGGCCTTTTTGGTAATTATTTATTTAACCAAAACTCACCTTCTACAAGCTAGCCCCAAATGTTTAATGTTTAAATTATAGATACTTTCTGGAATTTGGATGAGAAACATTAAAAATTTTGATTTCAAATGCAAAATGCGAATTAGCCTTATATGTGCGATTACAATTTTCCCGAATTCCGCATCCCACTGGTACAGTTTATCCACCTGTGTCACGCTGGAACGTTAGCAGCTCATTAGCACTGCTAATGAGCTGTCACGCTTCACTTGTCTAAACGAGTTTCAATAACAACTGAAACTAGTTTACAGCCAGGCTCAGTTAGGAATATCAAATGCTAATTTAACAAAAAGTGCTAGTTAAGAATGAGTACCTAGGTGACAAAAACATTCATACTAATTTAAGTATTTAAATGTGTTCGTTCTTCACTGTTACAACAAAGCTTTGTTCTACTGTACTTTTTGTGTTATGTAACAGTTACTAGGCTGAAAATTTATGTACTATGATATCTGAACGAATTCACGCGGTAGAACTCATATACTTTCATTTGCGAGCGTAGATGTGGACAATATAAAGCGACCAATATTAACTAGAAAGTGTACTAATAACGATTTTTGAAAAGGCAGACGGAGCAAAACCAAAAAAAGATCTAGAAACATATAACGATGTATTAAAAATAGCAGCTATTTAAAATCTAAAGTAGTAGATGCAATTTTAACATATTTTTAGAAAAAAACAATTTTTTATCAATATTGTTTAGCAAAATATAAGAACTAGAAACAAAGCATCCAGGACTTTTAATAAAATGTAAAAGCTTGTGAACTTTATTTCAATATCTGTGTCATACATCTAATTCCATTATTTTTTTACTTGACCAATGAATTTCTCACCTCGCGATTTTTAGGAACTTCACCAGAATCTGTGGACGAATAGAGCGCTCAGTCCGACACATCATCATTTAGATGAACTGGATGGACTTTTCCTGCAATTCCAGCAAAAAGGGCTGTTTTCCAGGAGGCCGAACCTTCCATTAAATCTATTGAAGGTTTTTTTATGACATTGGAAGGCAAACAAGTAGACGGATTTCCAGATGGTAAGAAATTACCGCCGCCTAGAGACACCAAAGGAGGTAATGGTGCGTGCCAACCTGAGGCCGGGATGTTAGGCCTCGAGCAAAAGTAAGTTTACCTGCTACCTTGCCCTCCGAACCGAAATACGTCAAGATGTTATGGCGGCAGGATAACAAAAACAGGGATTCAGCGCCTTGCCTATTCATGTAACCGCAATGACAGTATTTGATACTATTTATTTAATTCTTTATTGGACACAATTTATGGCATAAAACATGGACGGTGTTAACAGAAATGCACAAAAGGTTGGCTTATCTCTAGGTCTACAGATTTCTTCCAGGCAACCCTAAAAATTAGAATCTGTGATGTAACAATGGAAGGCATCATGCACAATAAATGAATAACGTAATCATAATGATAAAATAAAAAACTCATAACGAAGATATACCATATAATAATATAAATATTATTTATAAATCTATGTAAGGCGGTGGTACCAAACCGGCTGAGTCGCTGCGAAACTCTACCACCTAGTCAGATGTTACGGTGTTAGTGACGGTAAGACTATGCTCGCCTTTTACGAGCTGACTGGCAGGAAGGCATAACATGGTCTATTCCGCAAAGAAGCTAGGCCCAACACGGGGTAATCTAACAGTTTTTCTTCTCTACAAGAATTCCAGGCGAATGCATTTTTGATACACATTTTTTACATAATATACCTATCTAACTTATTAAGCATGGCAAACCTATATCAACTGTTTGTCTAAGTCTTAAATAGTTAAAAATATTTAAACATTCATATTTTCATATTACAAACATCGCATTAGAGGACAAAATGTCTACCTGTCTAAAACAAGAATGTTGTCAAGTCATTAGTACGGCTAATAAGCTGTCATGAACAAAAGAAGCAAACTTAAAAGAGACTACTGAACCTTACAGAGAACTATAAAAGGGCACCTTTTATTAATGTATGAATACGCGAGCACTATTTTACCTGGTACAATTTAATTTAATAAAATTTTACCAATTTTTTATGTATTTATACCTATATTAGTTTTAAACTCAATTTTTTAATAAGATGGCTGGATGGATGAAAATGGATATTCAAAACATCAAGAGTATATACAGTATATATTTAACAGATACTATGCAGTGGCCAGAAAAGCAAATAAAGCCTGTCAAACAATTTCGAAGAGCTTTATTCTTGTTAGATACTGTAAAATTATAAGACAGTAGAAGTACTGAGTGAATTAGTGTTAATCAGAATTTAGGCTCAAGCTAAAATAAAACTTGAGTTGAAACCAAAATAACATAAAAATGAAAATGAATTAATTTTAAGTATTTCCATTATTAAAATATATGAAGCAAACAAATATATTCGTCTAAAATAAAACTCTATTTTCATTATTCATCAAACACGGAAAGAGCACTTTTGGAAAATATCTTGTAGTCGTACAAAACGGCGACTTCTACAAGAAAAAAAATCTGTAGTAACATTATTTTCATAGCTCTTCACCGTGCCTACCTCTCATCTTCTCGCTCATTTTCATTGTCACTATCAACGCTTTGTATTTTGGCTGTTGTCTTTATTAATTTTATTTTTATTCTTTTGTTTATCTAGCTTTGTTGTTTTTTGTTTCCGGTTGTATGTTACAACAAATATCCTTGTAATGTTTATTATATTTTTTTAGTTATAACTACACAGCGATGTTCTAGTTTATTGGGGATTGATGATAAACAGAATTTTTACTTAATAAACACTATCAACTTTAAATATAGTAATCTCTTTGCTCTCGAAATAATCACTGTAATTTATCTTAGACGTCTTTCTGCTGTTCAAAAACTGAAATTGTTTTAGATGCATCTTTTGTATAGGAAACAAAAACAAAAGAGAAGGAATGTTTTAGGCATGCCAGATTAGTTTGAATGTGTCAAATTGTATCGTTTTAATTAACGTTTTTCGCGAAGTAGACTCTGTGAAAAAGTCGTGTACAAATTAATATTACAACACGAAGAGTGTTTTGTCTCTTTCTGTTATTTTAGTTGAAAGAAGATAGCGATAACTTAAAATTACTTTAGTGTGCGCTATAAAATTATCACCAATGTAAACATAAAACTTGAAGTATCTACGTTAGTCTGTGTTTGAAATTATAGTGAATGTAGTAATTAGAATTTTTAAACAATACCATTAGTTATTCATAACCACAATAAGCTTCGATAGATAATTTAGTATCGTGTCTTTGCAAATGCTGTCACGGCCAGGACCGCGCTCATTTGTCAAATGGCACATCGCCATTTGCATCGCACCGAGCTTCATAAACATCGTTAATATGTGAAATCAATTGTCGCTTTAACGGACGAAATTGAATACCGTTTTTAAAGCTTAATCTAATTTTAAATTTGCTTTGTACTCTTTTTTCAGTTTACCAGTTTTTTTATGACATTGGAACGCAAACAAGCAGACGGATTTCCTGATGTTAAGAAATTCACGCCGCCTAGAGACACCAAACCGAACCGGAACACGTCATGACGTTATGGGGGCAGGAATAGGTAAGGCGGTGGTACAAATCCGGGTGAGTCGCTGCTAAACTCTACCACCTAGTCAGATGTCACGGTGTTAGTGACGGTGAGCCTATGCTCGCCTTTTACGAGCTGCCTGGCAAGGAAGGCAGATGGTCTATTCTTCAAAGACGAGAAAACACGAGGAAAAAAAAAAGTTTTATTGTTAAAGCATACAAATTAAAAATGTGGGATTATTCGTTCTTGTGACATTCACAAAACGGCTTTAGGGCTTAAACTTTGCTACTGTATGTAAGTGACTAATTTCTTAATAAGAAATAAAGATCTTTCAACCGAACTTTTCTACTTAACTAAGTGACATAGCCATGAGATTGAAATACAAACAACCTGATGGTATCTGTGGTAGTGAACATTACATATTGTCTAAAGCTAGCAGTCAGTAATTTCGATTTTGATGCTTGACTATTTTTTTAAAACTCGGAATAAAACAGTTTCGAGCAATGACATGATAGCGCTATATGTGGCAGTGAGAAGAATCTGGGCCATTCAAAATTTATTTGCTTATACTTATCTTAACGCCTCAATCACCTCTCTAGTTTAGCGGTCTGGCATCGGACTTGAATGCTTGAGGTCCCGTTTTTGATTCCTGTGTCAGGAAGCAAAAAAGAGAAAATGTGTCTTTTCAATTTTGGAATTGGATATGTACCTGTTTGACGGCTTTCCATCTACCTACCCATATTAATCTCATACCATCTGAAGAGCCATGAGCTTGTTCGATGACCTTTCATATAAATAAAGCTATGATATTACTTATTTATTTAGGAATCTACAACCTAATTCTCATTTGTATTCAATTTCTCTTTTTGTAATATTTTTTTTTTTATTTTAATCTTACACAGCTTTTCAAAATTCGAATTAATTTTACAAAAACATTTCAAGTAAAGGTTATTTTTCAGACTCGATTGTCGACTGTATGTTTTATTTTGTTGAAATGTACCTCAAAACATAGTTAGCTCTTGGATTAAACAATTTTAATTGGAATGGGGCAGATACCTTACATTTTAGTCTATTTAGGGATAGACAACCTTCCATAATATATCGTTTTGCTTGATGAAAAAAAAGATTTTTAAATAATGTAAACTCTTATTACTTATTACTGTAAAATCCTAAGCTTCTTTGAGTCTGACTTTTATTTAGAAACGTAATCAAACTGCCATAAAACAAGCTGCGTTTTAGATCAGATTTAGATAGATTTTTCTCTCCATGATATAAGAATTCAAACGTTAATCCTTTTCACATAACCTTGAAAAACTTTTTCGTTCTAAAAGTACATCAGGAAAATAAACTTGACACATCGGAATTTATTTACCATAGTTTTTTGATTATTAGAGAATTGGTAATTGGTCGCAATAGTAAGTATTTTTGCAGTTTTATTATGTTCGTATTATACTATTGTGTTGGTAGACTTTATCTTTTTATTAATCTACTAGCTGACTCAGCAAACTTCGTATCGCTTGACATTAATGCTTCGACAGTAGCGCAGTCTGTCGGACCCAATGTGAAACATTCCAAAATCAACAACTACGTCTTATTATTAAAATAATAATTAAAAAAACATTTTCCAGGAGACCAAATTGTGAATCTAAACTATTCTCGAATTCCCTTGAACACGCACAAAAACTTTCATCAACATTGGTCCAGCCGTCTAGAAGGAGTTCAGTGACATACACACTCACAGAAGAATTATATATTATATAAAGATTTGTTCTTATTTTATCCCATAATTGTATAGCAATAAAATCAAAAAGCCATAAAAGCCTAGTGAATACAAAATCTTTCGTCACTATAACGGACAGTCGTCAGTTAGTCTAATAGTATACTTGCCTTATCCATTTGCAACGCATAAACGCTAGCAAAATCAATTAACGTTTTAGCTCGTCGTTTTCACGATTGCTCTCAACACTTAATTCAAACGTTAGATTTCGAATTAGGCGCTTAAATGTTGCCTACTTTTTAAATTTAATTTGAAACAGTTAGGCAAAAAGCTTACACAAGAGCTGTTATTTTTTAAAAGTTCATTTATTAAAAGCTTTATCACAATTTACTTATCTCCTTCACAGTATTTTATCGTGAGATGATAGGATTAAAAAAAGCCCATTTTTTTCTTTAAGTCATAAACTACTCGTATGCTAAATTCTTTACCTTTCGGAAACTTTGAAACAGTCGAACTTTTATACATCTTTATATATATATATATATATATATTTCATATTTTCCATCGTCGGCGCGTCGGTATATTTTATATGTAATACAGTACAAGTGTTTTTTCATTTAAAATATTTATACTATATAAAGCTAGTTTATATATATAATTCTTGTGTTCGTGTGTTTGTCACTGAACTCCTTCTAGACGACTGGACGAATTCTGATGAATTTTTTTGTGTGTGTTATAGGAATTCGAGAATGGTTTAGATTCACAATTTGGTCGCCTGGCAAATGTTTTATTAATAATAAGTAGTTGTTAGTTTTGAAATATTTCACATTGGATCCGACAGACTGCGCTACTATCGAAGCATTAATGTTAAGTGCTACTAAGTTTGCTGGGTCAGCTAGTTATATATATAATCAATTGCTGTTCGTTAGTCGAAAACTCTAAAACTCAAGAATGGCTGAACCGATTTGACTAGTTTTGGTTTTGAGTTATTTCTTCAAGTTCAGGTAAGGTTTAAAAGATTAGAAAAAGAGAAAAGCTGCGATGAAACTAGGAAAAACAATATTTTAATTTTTCCCATACCAACGGAACAGGTAGAACGAAGTTTGCCGGACAGCTGGTCTTTTATATTATATCTATTACCCTTCGTGGATGGAGTTTCTAATTATCCTTTCTTGTTAATTATTTCATTTAATCCCCTAAAGAAAAAGTGGAATGTTATAAGGTTGTACATGATTTCAGGTATGCGTTTGTCTGTGACATCATAACTCCTAAACAAGTAGTGTGATTTTTTGTTTGAAAACTGACGTAATGGAGATTGCTCTAAGCTCTCTACAAACTCCAACAAAACCTATTGAGAATTTTTTGGGAGTTATGTAAAAACTATGTGCTATCCACCTGGATTATTCAACTTGGTTCATTTTACATTTTCATCTGTGTTTGATAAATTGGTCAGTCAGTCAGTTTGTTCAATATATACCCGGTTCCTATAATCAAAGAATTGTAATCCGTCAGCTAAACCATTCGTAGTTTGTTCAAAAGTAACGGAGCGTTACCTATATTTTCAAAAAATGTTTGGAATCAATAGTCGGAAACGAGCAACCGTTGTTAGTAATCTTACTAAGCGTACAAAATACTACCATCCGTAATCGAAACGACTCGTTTTTTGAATATAGGAACCGGGCAATAATCGAAATTCGGAATACGAAATATGGAACACAGGATCACAAAATATAAACATGTATATAGATCAATCTCGTTTAGATCGTGTATCGCTTTTTAATCGACCTCAAAAAGGAGGAGTTTCCCAATTCGGCTGGATTTTTTTTTATGTACAGTGTACACCTATAATGCTGAGGTTTCTTAACCATTTTACATAATTCTTTCTTTTGTTTGATGCCAAACAGCTTCGAATCGGTCTCATAAAAATTAATTCAGACAGGCTTATTAGTTTTTATTTTATGATTTTTTTTTAATTTACTTTCACTTAGGACTTAGTGACAAGATTACAGACATATTCATATATAGATAGAGATTTTGCGTGTTGGTCCGGGCTCCTTTGCAGTATAGACCATCTGCCTTTCTTGCCAGGCAGCTCGTAAAAGGCGAGCATAGGCTTACGGTCACTAATACCGTGACATCTGACTAGGTGGTAGAGTTTCGCAGCGACTCGCCCGGATTGGTACCACCGCCTTACCTATTCCTGCCGCCATAACTTCATGACGTGTTCTGGTTCGGAGGGTAAGGTAGCCGGTAAACTTACTTTTGCTCGAGGTCTAACATTCTGACCTCAGGTTGGCAACGCACCATTACCATCTTTGGTGTCTCTAGGCGGCGTGAATTTTCCTTATCACCAGGAAATCCATCTGCTTGTTTGCCTTCCAATATCGAAAAAAAATACACTATTAATTAACCAGTAAAAGTAATTATTCCTCGTGGAAGAACTCGCAGTCGGAAGCTAGTCTTAAATAAAGTAAAAACAAAATAACGACTTATCCAGGGTTGGTCTAGGCTCCTTTTGCAGCGGGGCTGCCGGGGGGAGTCGGGGGACTTCCTCTGGCCAGCACGGCCAAGCACGCCTGGGGGGCGACTCCAATGGCCGGAGTCGCTCCTCTTTCAGCGCGGGAGGAGGCCCGGTGAGGACCGGGCCGTAGCCGCGGAGCGAGATGGTGAATGCCAACGCGACCCCATCTCGCTCCTTGCCGGGCGGCAGGAAGGTCATCGTGTGGTTTTTAGTCTGTTCGAGTCCGACATAACCCGCTGCTCTCCCCCGAGAGCGGTGGGTATGCGGGGGGATTTTCCACACGTTAAAAAAAAAAGGCTCCTTTTGCAGAATAGACTGTATGCCGGGTAGCTCGTAAAAGGCAAGCATAGGATTACCGTTACTAACACCGTGACATCTGACTAGGTGATAGAGTTTCGCAGCGGCTCTCCCGTATTGGTACCACCGTCTTACCTGTTCCTGCCGCCACACATAGGAGTATTTAGGTAATGAAACCGGACAAAAATATTTAATGGGGTTATTTATTGTGAACATGAATAAAACACACCGTATAATCATAAATAAGCTTTATTTAAATTATTTCCAAAATACAGGATGTTTTATTTTTGAACGTAGCTATTATTTTATTCATAATCATCGGCTTTTTCGTCTTTATCTTTTACATCTTCACTATTTTCATCAAGAAGCATTCAGCTTGCTTCCATTAAATTTATTGCTTCTTGTAAAAATGGCTTCACTTTTTTTGTGCAATCTTCGTCTGTTACTGCTCAAATATGGGTCGGAACTTAATAAAAGTCTATGTAGGACGTCTCTATTACAATCAATCCGAGAGAATTTTCGTGCAAAATTCAGTCTGTATTAACGATAGTGCTTATTTCCGGCTTCAGCTGCTTCTTCCGACACTTGGCCTATAGGTAAATTTGCATGTGAGATAACTTGAGTCCCATATATTGAAAATTTGTGTATTGTTGGTGACATGGGATGCCAAGCATATAATTTGGTGTACATTAATGCAGTTTCATGGGCATACGCCTCAAACTTGCTAACATCAATATTAGTGCCACTTGAAATCACTTCTTAATAACCTTAAATCTTTCTATTAAACGTATGTCGACGCCAGCTGTGATGCGCGATCGAGATGCGCATTCCGGATCAGCAAAAAATTGTCTTGACGTATTTCCGTCATTTTTGTTCTCAAATCCTGCTTTGGGCCCATCTACCATAAGACCCATTCCCTCCTTGAAGGCCTTTTGATTTTTTCTTTTGTTTCTTTTACTACTTTTTTAGATGTTTTAGATGGTCTTCCTGGTTTCTGTGTGAGAATTTTAGGCCGATAAGGTATTCAATTGAAGATAACAGCCATTGATCATTGGTTTTTACAAAATGTTCTTCTTTGTAGCCAGCACTTTTCCATTTATGAAATCGGTCTTGAAAAATCTTAATGCGCGAACTTAATAATTTTTTCACTTTCAGGACAATTGATTGACGCTAAAAGACTTTCTTAGAATAATGAAAACTTTTGGTCCATTTTTTTTCCTTTAAACTCATTCAAGATGTTAAATAACGATCTTCTAGTAAACTTCTCAACATTTCTTAAACAATCTGTTAGGTAAACAAAGAAAAATATTGAATTAAAATTATTTAACGCTTTTGCATCTAAACTTTGAAATCACATAAAACAAAATGGCGGACGAAAGCGGATAAAAAAACATGGTGGTTAGTTGTCAACGAATTGCTTGTTAATCCTACATTTAAATTGTAGCTCGACAAGGTCCGACACATTAACAAAAATGCTTATATCTGATATTTTCATGTAAAAATAAATACCAAAAATGTGGTCGCTATTATATAATTTTTAAACATATAAAATAATCTATTAGACAATCAATTAGCTATTTTAAATAGAGTACATACCTTGTTCTGCCATATTCAAAAAGTTTTTTCACTAAACTGTTAGAAACTAAAACACTACAACAAATATAACTAATACTGTAATTGAAAGCGCCAAGAACAAAAAAGTGTGATTCTGCAAACGATTGAGTTCAGACTAAGCTGCAATAAGTGGGATAGAACGTAGGAATGTTTTATGGCTGCCACTAGACGGGTCTGCAATCTGACTAGCATAACGATAGGACCAATAGGGCTTTTTTATAACTGCTGATTTCGACTTTTGTCCGGTTTTATGATGCAAATACTCCTATGTGCGCCATAACGTCTTTGCTTGCCGTTGACGTATTGCGGCTCGGAGGATAAGGTAAAGTTTCTTTTGCGAGAGGCCTTATATCCATACCTCAGGTTGGTAACATTCCATTATCACGTTCGGTGTCTCTAGGCGGCGTGTTTTAGCTAGGAAGATAAAGCAGCCGGTAAACTTACTTTTGCTCGAGACCTGAAATCTCGGCCTGAGGTTGTCAACGCACCATTCCTACCTTTGACATCTCTAGGCGGCGTGAATTTTCCTTACCACCAGAAAATCCGTCTGCTAGTTTGCCTTCCTATAATATATAACAAAATAGCAATATTCTATGAAGCTATTTTGTAAGATTATAATATCATAATATATAGTCTTATACCATGCTGAAAAAATAATTGCTTATAAGATTATTAAATTAAATCTTATTAGCACTAACCTAAAAAGTATTAAGTAAAAATAACTACTATAACAAAAGCCGACTTCAAAAAAGTAAGAAAGATTTTAATATTAATTACATACTAAGTACCTATGATTTATATTCACTATTTACTTATAAATTTGAAACCAAGCCAATTTATTACATATTTATAAAATATTTATTAGTTTAAGGCACTGACTTCAAGCCTATTAAGTAAATAGCACGTATAAATATTACGTAGTATATAATTAATATTATTTTATACTTTTTAGTTTCAAAGTCAGTTTTTTTATGACAACTCTACTCAATGGTCGTGCTAGGGTTATCGTCTTTGGCTTATGCTTAAAAAAATAGTATTGGAACTCGTGTGTTTCGTTTTTTTTTTTGAATCGTGACTCACGGCACGTGAGAATTTCTGCCTACTTTGGCGACGGACTTAGCGTGAAGATAAATATTTATGTTTCTTTCTGTTGATGAATTTTGTATAAAAATTATGTCGTTTCACTTGCTATAAAATAATTCTAATAATAATTACATTATTATCTATATCATCATAAATTCTTTAAAAATACGCAACGAATTTTGATGTGGTTTTTTTAATAGATAAAGTGATTAAAGAGGAAGATTTATATGTATATTTTATACCGTGCGAATCCGGGACGGGCCGCTAGTTTATAATATTTTAAGGACAAAATAATAGGCGTATATTTCTGACTATCAGAATTTTCTTTGTTTTGTCTATACAAAAAAACATCAATGCTATCGTTATTAAATTATTCACTGAGATTTTATGCAAAACATTTTTTATCAATACAGTTTTTTTTTATGACATTGGAAGGCAAACAAGCAGACGGATTTCCTGATGGTAAGAAATTCACGTCGCCTAGAGACACCAAAGGTGCTAATGGTGCGTTGCCAACCTGGGGCCGGGATGTTAGGCCTCCAGCAAAAGTAAGTTTACCGGCTACCTTACCCTCCGAACCGGAACACGTCATGACGTTATGGCGGCAGGAATAAGTAAGGCGGTGGTACCAATCCGGGCGAGTCGCTGCTAAGCTCTACCACCTAGTCAGAATTCACGATGTTAGTGACGGTGAGACTTTGCTCGCCTTTTTCGAGCTGCCTGGCAAGGAAGGCAGATGGTCTATTCTACAAAGGAGCCCGGACCAACACGTACTTTCAACATTGCACATTATAAATACAATGCAAATTAGAGGTCCCGTACGGCGCATTGTTCTAACATATTGTTGCAATATGTTGGACAATGCGTTGTATTGTACAAGACCTTTGGCGTTCACAGTAGACATATTGACTTAGTACGGACGTACAGTAGTACTATTTAAATTATTCGCTTCGGCTACATTCGTCAAGCTTCGGAAACCCGAATGTATTTTAATGATATCTGTATAGAGTTGTTATTAGACATATAATAATTAACCATTTCTCTTAAATTTGGATTCGGTCAGCCAAGTTAAAAAATAAAAGTGTAAAAAGAGTAAAAAGTGTAAAGCCGAAGCGCATAATTTCCCCCGACTCTCCCCGTGCCCCCGTGTTAGTCCGGACTCCTTTGCAGAATAGACCATTTGCCTTCCTTGCCAGGCAGCTCGTATTAGGCGAGCATAGGCTTACCGTCACTAACTCCGTGACATCTGACTAGGTGGTAGAGTTTCGCAGTGACTCACCTGGATTAATACCACCGCCTTACCTATTCCTGCCACCATAACGTCATGACGTGTTCCGGTTCGGAGGGTAAGATAGCCGGTAAACTTACTTTTGCACGAGGCCCAACATCCCGACCTCAGGTTGGCAACGCACTATTACCACCTTTGGTGTCTCTAGGCGGCGGGAATTTCTTACCACTAGGAAATCTGTCTGCTTGTTTGCCCTCCAATATCATAAAAAAAAAATTGTAGTACTACTTTATACGTACTATTTCAGCATCGATTAATACAGTCGACAAAACTAGTTCACTAATTAACTACTCCACTGCCCGAATTCTCGTTATTTCAAGTATAATCATAAATCGATATTTATATTTGGGATACTTCACTTCACTGTCTTGGCGCATACGTATCATAATCCAGATTTCTTACTATTGTTGGCGATCCGCCCTTATTTAAAGGAAGCTTTCTTTTTACCCGCGACTGTATCAACGTGGAACATGTATGAAAAGTAGCCTATATTTGAACCCAGGTCAACATACTTTCTTACTTATAACATTGGTATAATATAACTAGCATAATTATTATTACTATCGTTGTATTTTACCCTCAACACACTTTGCCTATCCCGTTGGGGACTTAGCGTAAGGATAAATAAGTATTTAATATTAATATGAACAAAACAAAAACCTATCCAATACTTTCTAAGCTTACTTTTTCAGCGTGGAATATGTATGAAAAGTAGCCTATATTTGAACCTGGGTAATTTTTAAAGACATGCTTTCTTACATATAATGTGAGTTTAATTTAACTAGTATAAGTATTATTATTATCGTGATATTTGACATTTGATACTCTTTGCCTATCCTGTTGGGGACTTAGCGTAAAGATAAATAAGCATTTAATATTAGTATGAATATAACAAAAGTTCATCGAATACTTTCTTGTTCAATCTACAGTATTCATCTAAATCATTATAAAATATAAGTGTACTTAAAAAAGGCGTTTAATTTGATAACGCTTGCTCTTTTTGTTGTCGAGAGTATAATTTATTTGTAACTGTCAACATTTTTGTTGTCTTTGTTCTTTAGAACGCTTCTAATAAACACGTTTGCACCTCTGTTGTCAAGCGGTTCAGGTGTTGACTTGATGAGGTCCCGGGTTTGATTCCCGCGTGGAGCAACAAAAAGAAAATGTGTTTTTTCCAATTTTCAAAAAAAATATTGTGATTGTATATGTGCTCAGTTGGCGATAGACTTGCCACCTGTCACGTGGGACTTAGTGTCTTCGGCTAGTCGTCCGCGCCCTGGTTGTGCCTCTGTCTACGTCTTCGGGAATATGAGCGTGAAGATACTAACATTAAGAGAAAATGTTTTCTACAAACATATTGATTTGTAAGATACTTGAATACATGACAAAAAATCTAGACTATGTTTTATCTTTTGTCCTCAGTATGAAAGCGTCGTTTTTCACCTCAAAAAGATTGTCGATATAAAAGGTCACAAAAGTCTTTTAAAAGAACCTTTTCCATCATAATACGGACACAGGAATGTCAATGTCCAAGTTTTTCCGAAAACTCGTGCATTTTGTTATTCATTACAAGTATTTTAAGAATTTACCCTAATCATTCTTTTGAAGTAATTGTATCACAAATTTTTCATACACATATTTCCGAATAAACAATATTATTAGTTAGCTGATGCATGAAGTTTTCCACGCCATTAAGTTATTTTCATTTTCATTAAAAAACTGTATTTTGGACTGGGAGAAGAGGTTTTTTTATATATTCATTAAATATCACTTAGTCACAAGTATTTACAAGTTTCCAAAAAGTGCTGTTGTATAATTTTGCGAGAGAGTAATATCTGAAAAGGAAGCAGCAGAAAGAGAACGAACAAAGAGAGAGGGACGCCGCTGCTGTGCATAATCGGCGCCGAAGTATTAGACGGAGGAGAAGGGCAGAAATAACTTGATGTAATTTATTTAGAAACACTTGTACTTTCCACAATATATTTTATTATTTTTTATTTTCATAATTTTAGCCAACCGGTTTCGCTATACAAGCATCATCAGGGCTATATAACAACTCCCACAATACAAGTGTTTCTAAATAAATTACATCAAGAATGGAATTCCACCAAGCTCCGACGATAAGAAGAATCTGGCAGAAATAACCCTCCACCACCCTCCATATACAGATTCTATGGGCTGTGATTTTGGATCACCCCTCGTTCGTAGGATGTGTTTTAGTGTTCCAGCACAACGCTTAGTGCATTGATGCTATACATGCCTTAGAGTCGGTGTAACATGTTAGTGGAGAATCTACATATGCAGCCAGATGTTCTGGCTGTAGTAGATTGGGCCATTGGTTTCTTACAGCTCCCCTATATAACAAAATGTTGGACACCATAGGACATTAGTTGGTAGTCAATCGGAACTCATTATAATCCTCTGAATGCACCCACTTAGGGGACACCTGTGAACGGTTTTCCAATGTATTAAAGGTAGTTATGAGTAAAATCTTCGGGTTTATTTTAATTTCTAATTGTTTTTATTCGTTCAAATTATAAATTACTAGCTAATCGACGAGTTGTGTGTTGTCGTTTGTACGGTATGGTTGATTTCCTGAGGATGCCTCGGTGTCGAGGTGAAACGTACGTATATGCGTATAAAATTTCCTAAAATCGGTTTATCAATTTAGCATTGAAAGATTACCAGACAGACAGACTTTATTATTTTTAGTATTAGTAAGGATATAGTTTTATTTAAATCAAAACTGTATTGTTTTCAAGTAGGTATTTCAAAATTATTTATTTTAAAAAACAGTCACACAAAATAAATTAACGAAGCACATTCAACAGAAACATGTTCTATTCTAACATGTTTTAGTTTATCTCATGTTATTGCTTTATGTTTGAAAAATCGTATTCGTATTTTCGTTTCAAACAAATACAGTTATAAATCTAACGCTATCAGTATGTAAACGATTCGGATAAAGCCATTCATTTTACTTTATATGCTCCGATTCATATATGCGTTGAAAATATGTTTTATTTCGTCATTTTAGTTTTGGTGAATCTGATGTATTCATTGTTTTCAACGTCAGTTCGGAGGAGGTCTCAACTTGACGGGCATATATGTTTATTTTACGATAGAACAAGCAGAAATTTTTGCATGCTATTCCGATTTTTATTTTTTTTGTCGGAAAGAGTATATATTCCAAGTATATATCTATCTATACAAAATTGATGCCCTAGAATAAAAAATATCGATTTCTGGACTATTCATTTAATTGTTTTTTTAGATCAAGTAGAAGTTAAATTTAAGTTACTTTTGTTCAAGTTTACCTCATTAAAACTATTATCATAATATTAATACTCGAAACAGAATGTTTGGACCCCTTTTTACCAAGTTCACGTGGACGGAGTAGTATGAAATTTGGCACAATTATAGTTTTTGTGTAGGAAAGGTGCAGAACGCTAATATTTTTCAATAATTATGCTTATAAAGTACATTATACCAATAAATGAAATATTAGACATATTACCATACATTTGATACTCACAAACAAAAATGTTAATAAAGAAGACCAAAGTATTTGAAACAGACGTAACCAGAACACAATTAAAAGTTTAAATAAAATATACAGTGATGGAACTAGGAATAAAATTGTACATCTTAGGAGTGCTATTAGCAGGGATCGAAGTTTCAGCGCGGATGTAAAAAGGAGAGTTATTGCAGAAAAAAAGTGTTAAAGGGGGTCTGAGCAAGCTGCGTCAAATGAAGTTTTTAGCTGGGCGTTAGACTTGCTTTGTATAAATTCCTTTGCTTATCCCAACGTAACTTTATACAAGCTAGAGATGGTTGTGATAGAGAAAAATTAAAAGTTGGTTAAATTTGACCTAATAGATAGAGCTACAGAAATTCTGCATACGCAACAGTGAGAGCGTAGACATGTAGGTTGGAATTGATAATGTTGGTGTGAAAATGAGGAAGAGCATGTTGTATCAGTTTACTCACACGAAAAGAAGTGCAGATGAAAACAGGACAGCAGAATGATATACAATGCGAATGTGGGTGGTGAAACTAAGGTTGACATTCCACCATCACAGCGCTCGGGTTTTAGCCGAGGACACTATCAAGAGTCTTCTAAATAAGAGTCTTTATATTAATCGATTAATGAATGTGGAGAAAGCTAGAAGGTTTGTATGTATGCATGCGTATACGTGTACTACTTTGTACTACAGATTTACAGTACTTAGTCATAGTTATTATTCTACAGTTAAATAAAAGACTTTCTGCTTATAACATTATTGTTGTTATAAATTCTTTGTTGTATACAATAGTTAATACAAAATAAATATTAAAAAAACAAAGTACAAAAAGGAGGCTAATCTCTAATAAAAAAAATGTTCTAAAGCCAACCTGTAGAACAAAAAATAATAAATGAAAAAGGTAGATCTGTTGTACAGATGAATATGCTACTAAATATATACTATTTACATACATTACACTTACATACATACATATCTTCACGCTAAGTCACTTAAGGGATAGACACAAAGTATCGAGTGACAAATCTCACTATCCTTGCAGAACATTCCGACTTCCTCTCAATTTGTTACCCATTTCATACAAACACGCCGATTTCGGAGACTCTTGACACCACTCTCGGATAACAACCGAGCGATTTGATAGTGGAATGTTAACATAGGTCTCCTCGGGTACATACATCCATCCACATTCACAATGTATATCTGCTTTCTTTTTTCTTCCACCTTTTAACAAAAAAAAATATAATTTGTTGTCGTGGGACAACAGGTAGGAACGAAGATTCTTCGGCTAGTGTTATTCAACACAATTTATGAGTATACGTTTACTATGCATTGGCGGGGTGGAGTGAGGGAAAAAGAGAAAGGTATTATACACTACCCGCTTGCTTCTGTATACGACTTTCAAGCCTGCGCACGTCTCATTTAACGATTTTATTCCACGCACTTTTTCTTACGGTTTTTATTATCACACATTTTCAGTTTGGTCGCGCAGCAAAATTCCTATCTCCTCCAAGCCTGCCGTAAGGAACTTCGTCCCAAAAAAAATAAACTAAAAGTCGACTTATATTCATACTCATAGAAACTATACCAAACTATAGAGACCATACCCTGGAAATGTTATTTTAACTTTGAAATGTGGAAATTCCGACTTAAAAATGTATCTTCGCTGTTTATTAAAAACTAACAGTCTATCCTCATTACGCAACTTCAAAACGTCCGCAAATCCTTTTAATTATATTAATGCTGTATTTACTAGAATCAAATTTAAGATTATATGTTAACTTACCCCGTGTTGGTCCGGGTTCCATTGCAGAATGAACAGATGATAGATGTCCTGTGCCAGGTAGCTCGTAAAAGACGAGCATAGTCTTACCGTCACTAACACCGTGACTTCCTACTAGGTGGTAGAGTTTCGCAGCAGCTCACCCGGTGGTGGTACTACAGCATTACCTATTCCTGCCGCCATAATGTCAGTGCTTGCCGTTGAGGTGTTTCGGTTCGGAGGGTAAGGTAGCCGGTAAACTTAATTTTGCTTTAGGCCTAACATCCTGGCCTCAGGTTGGCAACGCACCATCACCACCTTTGGTGTCTCCAGGCGGCGTAAATTTTTCTTACCATCAGGAAATCCGTCTGCTTGTTTGCCTTCCAATGTCATAAAAAAAATTAAAAAAACTTGATGTTTGGAGTTGAAATGTTTTGATATCCATTTGTCGTAAAATACCGTACCTAAAAAGTCGATTTTTGCCTCCAAGGCATACGGTTTATCACGGAATTGGCTGTCGAATAAGTAATAATCCGTAAGCTCACGTAGACCATAAAGTTGTACGGTTTTATTAAGTCTAAAGAAGCTCATTGTACGGTAAATCATACTGAAATAATTTTGTTCTTCTGGCATCGGTAGACAAATAAAGTTTTCCTTAAGTTACTATTTTAAATTCGAAATTGAACCTCTATTTCGAATCAAACACTACCCCTATACGTGTAGGCACTACATGAAGTCGACCTCAGCTGCGACTCTGGTTTGTACATACACAAATATCTTCACGCCAAAACCTTTACGGGGTAGATAGTAAGTACCGCATGTCATATGTCACGATCCTGGTAGACCTGTCTACGTTTCTCCGCATACATTACCTTTTTTAAACTACATGTTATAAGACAAAGGCGATTCCCTTGTATGCTTAAATCTTTAAAACTACGCAACGAATTTTGATAGGTTTTTAAACAGATAAAGTGATTAAAGAGGAAGGTTTATATGTATATTTTATACCCGTGCGAAGCAGGTACGGGCTGCCAATCCGGACGAGTCGCTGCTAAACTCTACCACCTAGTCAGAATTCACGGTGTTAGTGGCGGTGAGCCTTTGCTCGCCTTTCACGAGCTGCCTGGCAAGCACAGTTACTAAAAATTACTAGAAATCACAATTACTAAGCTAGTGCAACATTTACTACTTCGCCTGAGTACTGATACAATTTTTTTATGATATTCAAAGACAAACAAGCAGACGGATTTCCTAATGGTAAGAAATTTACGCCACCTATGAACACCAAAGGCGGTAATGGTGCGTCGCCAACCTGAGGCTGGGATGTTAGGCCACTAACAAAAGTAAGTTTACCGGCTACCTTATCCTCCGAATCAGAACACGTCAACGAAAATCACTAATGTTATGATGGCAAGAATAGGTAAGGCGGTGGTATTAATCCGGGCGCGTCGCTGCGAAACTCTACCACCTAGTCCGATGTCACGGTGCTTCTATTGGTAAGCCTATGCTTGCCTCTTACGAGCTGCCTGGCAGGAAGGCAGATGGTCTATTCTGCAAAGGAGCCCGGACCAACACGGGGGAAAAAATTGCAAAATTCAAAATGTTTTGCCTAATGAAATAACAACCCAAATTTTCGTACAATATTTCAAAATAATGTTTTTTGCACCAAATGAACCTTTCAAATCACTGTAATAAAAATTTGCAAGATAGAACACCAAAAAGCACTACCGCAGTCACGGAGTAAATTACAAAACTCGGTTGTTTAATATTATAACCGGATTTGATATACTTTTCCTGCTGTCATTTTTAAAAACTTGGTTTATATTCGCTTTTCCCGACATGAGGTTTAATCATAAAATTAGGAATGTAAAAAGAAATGCTTTAATATTCTCTGGCAAACTTAGTTATTTTTGGAATTGACATATAAGCAACGTCTATTTATCTCTTTTCAACAAATATTAATATTACTTATGCCAAAAGATATAATTATATTTTAGTCTATGCTCATTTACGCACAAAATTTAAAATTAAGTCTTGATATCCTCAAGCTTGCCATGTGTGGCATATTTTATTTCAGAGTTAATACTGACGTGCTATTACATTTGTCGATATTTTGTTTTAGGAATAAAAATTGTGTTGTATAAAAATTGGACCACCTCGGAATCATGAACTATAATAGTAAAAAAGAACAGTCAAAACCATATTAATTATAAATATATACATTTTATCAAAATCCCACTAGCAATATTTAAGTTATACGTCTTAATACCGTATACATTTTTCACTTATATCGACGAAGCCGTTAATAAGTTTAACTGAAAATCGTTAAAGTAATATTGGACCACCTCGAAATCATGAACTATCTGTTATTTACAGAACCGTCAAAAACGTTTGGCTGTTTACAGAGTAATCGCGTAAACATTAAAAAATAAACAGTCGAATTCATAGCCTCCTTTTTGAGTCGGTTATAAAAGTTTAAAAATCCATGAAGTAACATTCACAAGATTAATAGTTACAAGTTGCATATCAGGAAATTAAAAGTGCAATTTTTCTTTAAACTTTAAGAACCACAACTTGAGATAGCGAAGCTGTCATGAACTACGAAAGCTCAAGTTTGAAACAACAATATTACGATTAGAAGTATTAAGCTGTGGTGGAAGTGATACATGCATATGTATATATTTGGATTGAAATTGTTAAGAATATATTTTTTTTTTGTTAAGAGTAATCTTTTTTATAATTTGTCTTTTTATTACATCAATATACTGGTTCATTTATAGTGTATTTTTAATATAATGGAGGCAAACAAGCAGATGGATTTCCTGATGATAAGAAAAATTCACGCCGCCTAGAGACCAAAGGTAGGTATGGTGCATTGCCAACTTGAGGTCAGGATTTAAGGCCTCGAGCAAAAGTAAGTTTACCAGCTACTTTATCCCCCTAGCTAAAACACGTCAACGACAAGCAAGGACGTCATGGCGGAAGGAATAGGTAAGGCGGTGGTAGCAATCCGGGCGAGTGGCTGCGAAACCCAACCACCTGGTCAGATTTCGCGGTGTTAGTGACCGTAAGCAAATGCTTCCCTTTTACAAGCTGCCTGGCAGATGGTTTATTCCGCGAAAGGAGCCCAGACTAACACGGGATAAGTCGTTATTTTGTTTTTACTTTATTTAAGAGGTACACGAGCATCTATCCATACTAGTGGTCGCCCGTTGATCGAAATTCGACCAAATAAATTTTAATATCTTGTTGATAAGAACGCATTCTTTATTTCTCAAGACCAACAACTTTATTTCTAAACTTTTAGTGCATCATCTGTGATCTTTTATCGTTATCATCAATATATTTGTTTGTGTGTGTCAAATCAAATAAAACATTACTCACACTACCATGGTCTGGGTAATGTTTTATTTATTGATTAACGGCCAATGTTAATAATATTTCTCTAAAGATGGATTTCAAGCAATCTAGATAGCTGCGTATCCGCCGGCCTATCCTACACCTAATTGCCATATTTATCCTGTGCACAGATATGTTATTGGCAAGCGATAACATAAAAATGGATCAATCTTGGACAGCAAGTTTTGGATTGGGATTGATTATTAATGTTGGCCGTTAATGTTCTTTATAAGCATTAGTATTGAAAAATACAAGCGTTCTGCGCTTTTCCTACACATAAACTATAAGTGTGCCAAATTTTATTTGACCGCGTAATTTTCGTAAAATGGGGTCCAATGTTTTGTCATCACGAATTAATATGTAGACTAAAATCGATAGTTGCCCAGACTCGTTCACATTTTTTCTCCACACAACCATATCAGTTCATCATTTCAATAGATACACTGTTAGTGTATAACGTTTAGATTTTATAATTTATTTTTATTTTTATGTATTTACAGATATTTATCTTTAAACAATCTTTAAACACAAGAAAATAACGAGTGCGAGCACGAGTATACTCTTGGACTACGGACGACTTACAGTTTTCTTTTTCATTTTACAGGCTTTTGACGAATGAATTTTGACTGAGGAACCTTCAAGAAAAGAGCTCATTCCTTAAATGTCGGTAACGCATCTGTGATACTCCTGGTGTTGCGTTTGTCTAGGGGCGGAGAAGATCACTTTCCATCAAGTGACTCTCTTGCTCATTTGCCTCCTCTTTTAAAAAAAATCATGACACGAAATATCCTGAAAATTTGCAATTTAATCGAGAACATTACGTTAGCGTTGTGTTGCCAAAAATAAATCATTTATGTATGTAGACATTATTATGTCGTAGTACCAAAAACGACATTATCTTTACTTTATTACTTCATTAAACAATCACATCAAACAATGAAGAAATTATGTTTTTCTCAATTATATAACTTCAAAAATTATTCAAATTACAGTTACTTGGGGAATGTTAGTGTTATTTGACAACGATGACAATTGAAAGTATCTTAACATGAGCGTGAATGATGAATCCCCGATGACCAACGCATAGGCACGCATAGACTAGCCGAATGCACGTAGTCCCATAATTTACAATTGCCTCTTACCTAGGTTAACTTTTTAATAATATACCTAAAGTAAATAAGCAGATCTGAACTAAGGGCCGAAACACAAAACCGCGTTGCGGCGACGCGCCGCTAGAATCGGCAGTAGCGTCGCTGCCGATCGAAATCTATACATACAATAAATCTGTAGAATGGTCAATTCAGTACATTGCAAATATTGAAAAATAAATAGCAGGGGGTGTTACTGTATCGATCACAAACTCAAATATGTGATGAAAAAATTTTTGTCTGTTTTTCTGTCTGCCTGTCTGTATGTTCAGGCATCACGTGAAAACTAACGGTTCGATTTCGATGAAAATCGGTATAATTATACCTTATTATACTGGGCATAAAATGGGATACTTTTTATCCTGGAAAAATACGTAGTAAAAAAACTTAATTTTTTAGTTTTATCCGCTCGGACGGAGTCGCGGGCGGAAGCTAGTAAGGAATAATTTTCACACGACGGTCCATGGCAGAGACACGTCTATGATGCTGCAACGCAAACCGACAATTTTAGGGTCAAAACACATAAGCACGTTGCGCCGCTGCGTCGCTAAACTAAACGCGGTTGTGTGTTTCGGATCTCAGCAGCTCATCACCGCAAAGCGGTTATCTGTTTTGGCCCTAAGTGTTAACATTGGTATCAAGAGTCACCGAAATATTTAAAAGAGTAATGAATGTTAAGGAAGCTTGAGAGATCTTTAAGCATCATGACACTTTGCACTGGATACCCTCGTCTTTCCTCTGAAAATAATAATTTCAAATGTTTAATCTTCAGATACAATTTGAAACAAAATCGATATTTGATTAGTAAATTATGAAATGAAAGGAAACTTTTTTCAGCGATATTTTAATTAGCTTCTTTAAGTACCTACTCCAGTAAGAAACTTTATAAGTCGAAGCTTGATATTACTTTGCTTTGAAAAAATATCCTTGAAGTTGAGTCGTGGGCTGAATATTAAGGCTCTTTTTAAATGGAAATATTTTTATATTACACTTAGGTATATAGGACGCTTATAGCTCAGGTCGACAACTCAGTATTATTTTTGGTCTCAAAATGGCGGTTTACAATTTTTATTAATACCGTCAAGAAATCAGTAAATAAACTTTCCTATACTGTAAAAAGTAAATGTTCAGAAAGATTAAAGTATGTCTAGGAAGAGTTTCGCAGCGACTCGCCCGGACTGGTACTACTGCCTTACCTATTTCTGCTGACATTGCAGTACCTGAAGTTGTCGTGTTCCGGTTCGGAGGGTAAGGTAGCCGGTGAACTTACTTTTGCTCGAAACCTAACATCCCCGCTTTCAGGTGGACAACGCACTATTACCATCTTTGGTGTCTCAAGGCGGTGTGAATTTCTTACCATTAGGAAATCCGTCTGTTTGTCTTCCGACACCCTAAAAAATGTCTGTTTGTTTACAAACTGCAATAAAACAGGAGTTTATGTTGTTTCAGTTATTTAAAGTCAGTGTAATTCCTCTTTAACCGCAAGACCGAAACAACTCCGTCTGGAGAGAAGCGATTTGAAGTATGCGGCAATCTTCAGGACTCCATCTTAATGTAGTTGTGGTGAAGTTAGTAGTGGAATTGAAATTTATAATTCAACGTTGAGTATTTCTGGTCTTGTGTAGCAACAGATAAAGAATAAGAGGATAAATGGGGTTAAAACGAGAGCGCTACGGAAAATCTTTTTTTATGATATTGGAAGGCAAACAAGAAAACGGATTTCCTGATGGTAAGAAATTCAGGCCGCCTATAGATATTAAAGGTTGTTATGGTGCGTTGCCCACCTGAGGCCGAGATCGTAGGCCTAGAGCAAAAGTAAGTTTACCAGCTACTTTACCATTCGAACCTGAACACGTCAACGGCAAGCATTGACGTTATGGTCTGTCTTTAAAATTGAAAGAAGGTATTGGTTTTTGAGAAAGGACATGCTCGGTTCAGCCATATGGAAATAATGGCAGATGTAAGATTAATAAAGTATGGATGTAGGTACCTGGGGAGACTGGAAGACCTAGTTTGACAATCCACGATCGCTCGGTTATTATCCAAGGGTGGTGTCAAAAGTCTCCGAAACTGGCGTGATTGTATAAAAAGAGTAATGAATGCGAAAGGAGCCGGAAATGTTTGCTAGGATCGTGAGATTTGGCATCGACACTCCCTGCTTACCTCGTAAGGGATTTGCCGTAAAGATATGTATGTATGTGTTTAAACTGAACGTCGCGAAAGAAAAGATAAGAGTTTGTTACAATTTGTGGAAAAAATACTATTAAATATATATTCACGCTTAGTCCATAGTAGAGTACATAGTAACAAATGTCACGTTTCTTGGCAGACCTCTCTCCACCACATACTTTGCTATTAGTGCGTCGTTACGGGGTGGGTTTTGTGTAGAATGATCCATCTCCTACCCTACTTGTCAGTTTGAAAGAGAAGAGCACAGTTAAATAAAATCATCACCTACAAACCCTCTGGTAGAACTATCCAAGGTAGGTATCTACCGTCTTAGCTATTCATGTCGCCATCCCATATGAAGTAGAGGTAATATGGGTACTACACATTTTTTATGTTATAGGAAGGCAAACAAGCAGACAGATTTCCTGATGGTAAGAAATTCACGCCGCCTAGAGACACCAAATGATGGTAATGGTGCGTTGCCAACCTGAGGTCAGGATGTTAGGCCTCGAGCAAAACTAAGTGTAAGGGCTACCTTACTCTCCGAACCTGAACACGTCATGAGGTTATGGCAGCAGGAATAGATAAGGCGGTGGTACCAATCCGGATGAGTCGCTGCGAAACTCTACCACCTAGTCATATGTCACGGCGTTAGTGACGGTAAGTCTATACTCGCCTTTCACGAGCAGGCACTGGCAAGAAGGCAGACGGTCTATGCTGCAAAGGAGCCCGGACCAACACGGGACAATTAAGATATTCTCAATAATTCATACATTTTCGTTGGTGTTGACTATATTATTATTAATGGTAATATCGAGTAATGATGACGATATTATTAATAATGATATCGTCCACATAGATGAAAATGTATGCAATGTTTAGTATCTCTCAAAATCAGTAGTTGGACAAAAAAAAGATCTGAGATCACCTCTAAAACCTGACTTACCTATCTAAAAAAGAACTATCGATATCGCTTTGCTATTGACCTATTAATCGTGTAACAAACAAACAAACAAACAGTGGATTTATTAACCTTATTTTGGAGACAATTTGAATCGAAGATTTCAATTCATTCGCAAAAGATTTTACCAAAAACTGCGTCACATTTCTCCAAAACCCCAGCACGTATCCGTTCCAGTATATCATTCGTATACAATTTTAGGTGAAGAATAAATCTGGCCGACAAATCTACATGGCTGAAATTGCGGACACACGCTGTTTGGATATAAATTTGATATTCTGTGGTTAGATTTATAACCATAGATTCAATAGCCATTTCCAGGGTTATTTTGTATGATTTATAGTTGCTCTATATAAACATATTATCTAGTGGATTTATACTCTTTATCGTCGGCCTTGGGTGGAGTCCTATTTTATTTACATTTAAATGACATTTGCATTATTCCCGACTTTGATCCTTGGACATCGGATAACAAAAATAATGGTGGTAATTCTGCTGTTCACAAACTAAACTTATTTAAGATGCATGCTATCTTTCTCAAATGAAACAAAAACAAAAGAGATGGAACGTTTCAGACACGCCAGATTAGTCCAAACATGTCAAATCGCGATGTTTTTAAACGATGTAAATAGTTTAAACGTCTGTAGAAATGACGTTTACGGTCTAATTTGACAGCGCTAAAAGTCTTTTGTCTCTTTGTGTTACTTTCGTTGAAAGAAGACAGCGATAACTTAAAACTAGTTTAGTGAGTGCGCAACAAAATTACCACCAATGTGTTTTTTTTTCTATTTAATTAAAAGCAATCGGCCAATGTGTTTTCAATTTTCTTATAAAAGTAACTTTTCCGGTTGACGATAGGCTATCCTATCACATTGTGGGGCTTGAGCTAGTCGTAATTGCCTTGAAAGTGCCTCTTTCAAATATCCTCGGAGACATGAGCTTGAATGTTCTTTATAATATTACTAGTTGTAATCCACGCCTTCGTCCGCGTACTTTAGTTGTTTAGCTCTCCCACAGTACTCTTTAATTTTTTTTAAAGAAACTTTCATTCTAATTTTTATATCCGATTTGACCATCTTTGGGGTTGCATTTTGGTTAACACTACAATATGTAAGTCATTGTTTTTATAATTCAAGATTCATGCGAAATTTCACGACATAAGAAAAAAAGTTTCCTACAAAAGTTTCTTTTGTTGACGTTTGTGTGTTCGTTTGTCCGAAATTGTTGTCGTAGTCAATTCATACAAAGTTTCATGCAAATATGTCCAAAAATTTAAAAAAAATATACAAAATTTAATACTTTGTTTCAACCCTCTGGGGGTTGAAATTTGGAAAATAGTTGAAACACGTAACTCATAATTTATTTTTGACTTCATTCATCTGAAATTCCAAGCAAAAGTATCCAAGGAATAAACAGATTCATACAAGCTTTTATTTTACCTCCTTGAGGTTCAAATTTAAAAAAATCTTTCCTTACTAGATGCTACGTCATATGAAGAATACGTATGTAAAGTTTTAAATTTAAGGTTTGTCTTATGCGTTGATACATCAGTAATTAACTTTGCCTTTCAAATATAAACAAACATTAGATTGATGTTGCATTTTTAACTAAAACCGTACACAATTAGTAGATAAGTATCAAAATCTTGAAATAAATGTAATAATACTAGCTGTTGCCTGCGGCTTCGCTGTTTTCTCAGGAACCCGTTGTGTGATCTTGATTAAAGGTAGCCTACATATTAATACAGGTCACAATCTATCTGTGATCCAAATTTCAGACAAATCCATTTAGCCATTCTAGCGTGAAAGAGTAAAAATATCCATACATACTCCCAAACTTTCGCATTTATAATATTAGTATGTAGTATGATGTTTGACAGGTTGGGTGGTAGTTTATGAAATGGTAGTCCACCTTCGACTACCATCATCAGAGTTTCCTTTTCTATCGTTTGCTTGTATGAATAGAGTAATTGAATAAGTTAGGTAGGTCTATAGGAAAGAGATCCACTCTTGGCACTTTGTTTGGAGCTTTTTAACCGTCTTTTTTCCTGACTAGCTACGAGTAGAAGCGGTGGTAGTATACGGTAGATATTAAAACTAATCTATCTTTTTAGTATTCATGAACAAAGTAACTATAAATTTGAGATAATTAGTTCGCAGTTTATTTGGCACGTAAGAGACTGAAGCATCTCTTGTTTAACTTCTGTGAACTGAACTTTCAAGTTTTTAGTGCAAATTTGCAACTTGAGTACAGTTTGACATAAAAGCATGTACTTTTCGTAAAATTTAAGAGACATTATCAAAATAGTACGAGTGGTAGATAATACAAAAAATATAAAAAATGTGTGTTTGTTTGGTTATTTCTTCACAGGCAAACGTCTTAGAATTCTTGTTAGATAAGTCTTCTATAGTATCGCGATCTACCACCGTTAATCATTTAATGAATGTATTTGTTACGGTACTAGCTATGCTCGTGACTTTGTGAGCGTGACATTTCAAAAAAGTTATTTATTCGTTTTAGATTTCTAAAATAAAAGTAGCTTAAGTAGCTCCTTCTTAAATCAGCTACCCGACAGTAAAAGTTTCGTCAACATCGGCCCAGTCGTTTCAGAGATAAGTCGGAATAAACAGTCAGAGAAACAAAAATAGTAAAAAATGTTATGTTGGTATAATATGTTATCATCATCATCATCATTTCAGCCATAGAACGTCCACTGCTGAACATAGGCCTCCCCCGTTGACTTCCACGTCAACCGGATGGAAGCGGCCTGCATCCAGCGAGACCCCGCGATCCTCATAAGGTCGTCTGCCCATCTCGTGGGTGGCCGTCCTATGCTTCGCTTGCCGGTACGTGGTCTCCACTCAAGAACTTTTCTGCCCCAACGGCCATCAGTTCTCCGCGCTATGTGCCCCACCCACTGCCACTTCAGCTTGCTAACCCGGCTGGCTATGTCGGTGACTTTCGTTCGCCTGCGGATCTCCTCATTTCTAAATCGATCTCGCAGGGAAACCCCGAGCATAGCCCGCTCCATAGCTCGCTTGAGTTGTTTATCAGGCCCGTAGTAAGAGACCACGCCTCGGTGCCGTAGATCATCACTGGTAACACACGCTGGTTAAAGGTTTTTGTTTTGAGACACTGAGGTATTTCGGACAAAAAGACGCTACGCAATTTCCCGAACGCTGCCCAACCGAGTTGGATTCGTCGATTCACCTCTTTCTCGAAGTTGGACCTACCTAACTGGACCGTTTGTACTAGGTATATATATTCGTCGACAACTTCTAGGATCGCGTTCCCAACTGACCTGGGGTGGGCGCTACATGGACATTCCGCATTATTTTCGGTATAATATGTACTACTAATACATTTAGATGCATGTAATAAAAAACAGTTACTTTAATATTACAAACAGACACGCTAAATTTGTTTATTTGGTATTTAATTTTTTTTATGATGTTGGGAGGCAAACAAGCAGGCGGATTTTCTGGTGGTAAGAAATTCCCGCCGCCTAGAGAAACCAAAGGTGGTAATGGTGCTTTGCCAAACTGAGGCCGGGATTATAGGCTTGGAGCAAAAGTAAGTTTACCGGCTACCTTACGCTCCGAACCGGAACACGTTATGACGTTATGGCGGCATAGGTAAGGCGGTGGTACCAATCCGGGTGAGTCACGGCGAAACCCTACCACCTAAACAGATGCCACTTTGTTAGTGACGTTAACCCTATGCTCGCCTTTTACGAGCTGCCTGGCAGAAAGGCAGATGGTCAGCACGTTCGTTTAAGACCATAAGATATAATTATTAAAAAACCACACTTATGACAGCTACACAACCTCACTGCGAGAAAATGTGGTCAAGTCGCTGCTTACGAATGTCAGTGCCGTTTTATGCAACTACATACCTACTCTGTGGTCGAGCGGTCCGGGTGTTGGACTTGACTGCACGAGGTCTCGGATTCGAATCCCGGGTAGGCCAACAAAAAGAAAATTGGATTTTTCCAATTTTCTAATAAAAAAAAATTGGTCGGGATTGGAAACGTGCCCGGTTGGCGATAGGCTTGCTACCTATCACACATTATGGGACTTAGTATCTTCGGCTAGTCGTGGGTGCCCTGGTTGTTCCTCTGCCTACCTCTTCGTGGATATGGGCGTGAAGATACTTCTTTACCTACCTACTAAGTACATTATATACGTTGTTACATTAATTAAAAGTAAATGTCGTTGAGTTGTCGCTTAATTAAAAGGATTTTTTGTGTCGCTGGACATGGTCAGTATCATCCATCCATTGACGACAACAGCACAAAAAGTACATGTGAAATGATCTGTTCATTTTCAACACTAAATTACGACTATTTGTGATTATGGTATGATTATTTTTTTTTTTTTCGTTGTCGTTCGTGTAATTCAAACCTTAAAAAATATTTTTACCTGTTTCGTATAAAGTGATTTCTCCCTGGATTAAAATCTTTGAAACCAAAATGTCAATTATTTGTATATCACACATATTTCAATAGGAACAGGAGAATAACAATTATTTGTACTGTATCAAATCTAAGCTTATCTTTAATACCAGATATTACATCAAGCCCGCTGAGTTTCATTCGCCGAATCTTCTCAGTGTGTGGTCGAAATATAGTAGTTTATAATATAATAAAGTTGATGCTCACAAATATCGCTTGTATGGTCCACATGATTTTTTTTCTGATTCTGAAAAGGACACATGTTACTTTTTATACTATCTAAATGTTCGTGTAAGAGCTGGATATCAATGAATATATAAGTTAAATTTTCAGTTAAACTATTGCCAACAATCAAAAGGATTTTAGAGCTTGAACAAGGGAATGTTATTTTAAAGATCTGTTTTTATTTCGATAATAAACCTTATTTTCTTGACTAACTACAATTTTGACCGCCTCATTGGTCAAGTAGCTAACGTACTCGCCTAACTACATCGACTAACCCCGAGACTCGGGTTCGATTCCCGACGGGGGCAGGCATTTGTGTGATAAACATTTAGATGTCTGCATTTCCGGGTCTGGGTATTTATTCAATTTATTCTGGTATCTATTTAAGTATTTGTATGTAATAGTATCTTTGACTAACACCCATAACACAAGTATATGTATAATTTGCTTACTTTGGAGTTAGATTCAATTTGTGTGATTTGTCCAGGGGTATTTATTTATTTAATTTAAAAACCAGTTAGTGATTCTAATTTTGAGAAAACAAAGTTCCTCAATTGTAAGCATAATATCATATTACAATAACATCAGAATCTATTGTAAACACTCTAATTGGGACAGAAACAGAGAAATTGAAGATTAAATATCAACATTGTAAGGTTTGTTTATTTTGAATAGATATGTTTAAGCTGGATTTGAAAACATTCTGTCGCAAAATAACAATGGCGTAGCTTCCTTCATTTCAATTTTATTTCATTAAAATGTAAGGATGTGACGATACTATCGCTCACTTTTCTATACAGTCACATGGACTACCGAGCTATTTTCAATCCGAAAAACTAAAAAGTACCTTCACGCCCGTATACCTGAAGTAGGCAAAGATACATCTATGGCACCTACGATTAGTCGAAGAAAGTAAGATTTGATGTGATGTGAGTGAGTGGGATGTGGTGTGTGAATGTGTGATGAAAAATGGCAAACTTATCACCAACCGGGTACATATTCAATCCCGGGCAAAGTTATTTTTTATTAGAAAATTGAAAAAAAAACACATTTCATTTTTGTTGCCTGACCCGGAAATCTAATCTGATACCTCAAGAAATCAAATATATCAAAGGACCGCTAAACCACAGAGGCGATTTAGATCATGCATGCTAGAAGATAGTTTTTTTATGATATTGGAAGGCAAACAAGAATACAGATTTCCTGGTGGTAAAAAATTCACGTCGCTAAGAGACACCAAAGATGGTAATGATGCGTTGCCACCCTGAGGCCGGGATGTTAGTTCTCATGCAATAGTAAGTTTACTGGCTACCTTACCCTTCGAACCGGAACACGTCAACGGCAAGCACTCATGTTACGGCGGTAGGAATAGGAAAAGCGGTGGTACCAATCCGGGTGAGTCGCTGCGAAACTCTTTTTGGCGGCAGGATTAGAAATATTCAGATGTCACAGTGTTAGTGACGTTAAGCTTATGCTCGCCTTTTACAAGCTGCCCGGCAGGTAGGCAGATGGTCTATTCTACAAAGTGGTAAGTACCTACCAACCTCAACACTCAACATTTGCCTAAATTATTTAAATTATAAATTTATTTAAATGTGGTGAAACCAAAAAACGAACCAATAAACAAATGAATGAATTTACAGTAAGGTTTTCGGTCACCGATTTTAAACAGCTGGGATTGCGTAACATAAAATTTGTATGAAAATAAATAAAGAGAAATACATATTTAAACGCCATTATCTCTGAAGAGGTACGTTTAGCTACGTACAACTGACGTAGCTGAAGACACTAAATCCCACTAGATCCCCTAAGGATAGGTGGCTAACCTATCGCCAACCAAGCTGGTATCTGGGGACATGTATGAGAAATCCTATTATAGAACCTATTAGAGAAAATTAGTATGAGAATAAAAAACAAAATATATATTTTCACGCCCTTATCCCCAAAGAGGTGGCTAAATGTACAACCAGGGCACACGACTAGCCGAAGACATAAGATCTGATAAGGATAGGTGGCAAACTTATCACCAACCGAGCACAGTCCGGGTACATGCATGAGAATACCTATTATAAAAATCTGTAAAGGTATTAACCATTTACTTGAGGTACGTAAGGCTGTTAGGTGGGAAGGGGTTGAGCCAAATCTCACCTTAGCTTACTTTATAGAGTATCACATCCCATTGATCTGGGTACCTTAAGTAAACTAAAACCATCTGCCTCTCTGTCTACATTTACATATTCCTGAAGCCAGAATGACAGTATTATATCCCAGTCAGGCTTACACGGATTTCCTGTGTAGAATAGACCATTGACCTTCCGGCCGGTTAGCTCGTAAAAAGCAAGCAAATATTAAATTATTGCCAACAAGCCCACAGGTACTAGAATACCAGGCAGCGACTTGTCCGGGTAAGGATCCATCACCTTACTTATTCCTGCAGCCATAATTACTGTATTATGTTCCCGGCCGGTATGTAGGCTCAACAGGCCTCACATCATAAAACGTAGCCAGGTCCACTGGACAGCAAATCACTCCTAACTTCAGAAGAGCCTTGCGTCGCTATTCTGAGGCCGGACAAAGGCCTGATGTGCAAGTCTATCGCCTACCCTTGCTAATGATCTATATTCAAACCTGCGTACGCCTCATTCGAGCCTGGTCCATACTATGTAGCGGACCCGAACCAACCAGGGGAAACTCGAAATATTTTTATTTAAGATGCAAGGCGATATTTCGCTTAAACGGTCAAGTGGTCCGGCGTCGGATTTCACTTCTTTCGGTCCCAGATTCGATCATTGGGTCAGGAACAAAAATGATTAAGTGTGATTATTTTCAATTATCTATTAAAAATAACGTTACCCGGGATTGGACATGTCCCTGATTGGCGATGGGCTTGCCACCTATCACATTGTGGGACTTGGTGTCTTCGGCTAGTCGTTGCATGGATGCCTTGGCTGTGCCTCTGCCTACCTCTTCAGGGATATGGGCGTGAGGATACTTTACAAAACTACACAACTTACGGAATCACTTATTTCGCAAATGTAACGTCATTCGTCCTACTCCTGAATGACTAATTAAGCTGTAGTCTTCGTATTACTTGCTTTACTTTTGCGAGCGCGTTGCACTTTGTATAATTTTTTAACTGACTTAAAAAAGGAAGGAGGTTCTTGATTCGAATGTATGTTTTTTTAGTACGTTTGTAACGAGAATACTAAGCTAATACCTAACCTATTTTTGTGATGATTCTATATAATACAAAAATCTGAGAACTTGTAGAGATTGGACGAAAGAAAATCAGTCGTTCATTTCCCCGTTTTTAAAATATTTTTTACCTTTTGAAGACAAGATAAGGATAAACTACAAAGTACCGTTGTTAGTGAATTGTTTTCCATTTTTTGAAAAATATATTTTATAATAGGAAAGACATAAAAATATAAAAAATATGGTAATACTGTTTGTGGAATAGCATAATGTCACATGGATGAAGCTGCAGGTGTAGACCGCAGGCATGTAACAAACCGGATTTGACCCAGCTCTGTTTTCCTGTTATTTTTACAGGCTCCTCGCCTATTGCATTTACATGCACCAGCCGCGCGTTCCCGTCCTCTTCATGCATATGGATGGCTTTATGCAAACGACGACTTGGCCTTTCAGTGAGTAAAAATATTTAATGTTTCGTAAACTTTATGTATTTATCAGACTCATGTTGGTAATTACAAATCAACGTTAGATAAATCTTAGAAACTTATCTCCCAAATCAGTAAATTATAATGAGATTTCTAAATGAAATAATGTTTATATTCAATTTTTTAAGCAATACATCGTTGTCTGGGATTGTGTGTTCCGTGGTTGGTTTTCTAAACAAACCTATCACGTTATGGGCCTTAGTCTTGGTCGTACCTCTGCATATCCTTTCAAGAATGCTGGTAAGAAGATAATTTTACTTTTTTCCCATGTTGGTCTGGATCTCCTGTAAAGAATGGTCTGTTTCTTTGCCTGTCAACTAGGAGAGCATAGGTTTTAATGGATTGTTACAAACCAGACAACCGATAAAAAAAACCACTTGCCCATCATGCCGGTGTAATAATAGTGGGACGTTCCGATCCGGAGTTGTGATAGAGTTACAAAACATACCTAAACGCCGGCTTAAGACTTCACCACTCCTATAACATCTTTAACTGGCCTCGCGTTCACGTCCAGTTCATGTAAGTTTGAACTGTTAGTAACAATTAATATAGAATTTCCTCTTGCTAAATTGAAATAATCTTATAATGCAAGGATATTATAATATCATTGCTCAATATACAGGGTTTATTCTTCGTATAGGAAAACTTCTGTGGTAGTTTAGTTACATGTCAGACTTCAAAATTCTTTTTACAGTTTTTATCGGAAATAAGTGTGAAGTGGTTAAGTATTTAGCAGTTTTTAAGCCCGTGTCAATAAAAACATCATTATTTATTTAAATTCATGAAATTTCTATCATGTCTATCATGTACAGAATCCATGGTAACAATTTTCATTACTTTGTCATTTACACGGTGTATTGTAATATTATTATGGTTATCAGTGAAAGGTATTTTTCTATAAAAAAAAATGAAATAGTCTACGATATAGTCTACATACCGATATAATGCTAAATGCTTGTTCCTATTGAAATCAAACCCAAGCGTGTACGTATTTACATTGCGTTACCCACAATTTAATTAAGATAAAATCTAAGGCAAAATTTTTCAATATTATGCTAACTTAAAGAAATGGGGACTAACACCACTTTTATCTTAACTCTCTTAGGTTAACTTGCACGTTGCTGGTTTAAATATTTAACTCTGAATAGGCTTCTAACTAGAGTTAAATTAAAATTATTTAAATATAATAAGTACATTCGTAAAATAAAAAAGCTTATTGCTTAAAATGTAGTATAAGTCTACAAACATATTTTCTTACTTCTAAAGCAGCTTGTTACTTCTAATCCTAATATATAGTTCGTCCAAACAGAGTGAGCTTTCGTACTTCGTATTGACGACTTTGCACTACTTCGAGTGAGTCCGTAAAGTTTGCAATTTCTGACAATATAGAAAATTAAGCTTCTACATCTATGATACTGAGAAGTCTAACTTTTGCTTTGAAACATTGTAAATATTTATCAGTTGATATTTCCTATGATAATACGTACAGTGATAGAGTAAAAATGCTCTTATAGGTATTGCAATACCTTACCTTGGGTTGTGACGACCCCACCTTAAGATAGTACTTATATTTAAAAGGTTAGACAACAAACATGCATACGATTCTCCGGATACAAAAGATAACTTTGGTCTATAGACAACTTAGACGTTACAGGCTCCGTCCCGTGGCTGGAACATGGTTGGAATATTACGGTTTTTTTATTAAATATTAAGTCCATTGTCTTTAAATTTTATAAATCCAAGTTGGTACATTATGTACATTTTTTTTTCATTTACTAGCTAAGCCTATAGACGTTGTCCTTACTATGAATGTTGATTTTTTTTCATATGAACCTTCTCTTGACAATTACTAACCAAAAAATAGTTAACAAAATTGGTCCAACTGTCCAGGCGTGATGCGATATCTTAAAGAAACTATTAGAGCATCTGTTAGTGAAACTAAAACTTTATGTAAGTACTTATTGTAACACCGAAAAGCCGAGCCGGCGCACTTCGTTCGTCTTAAAATTGACATCTACCGGCAGCTTGTGTGTATTATTTTTTATTTTTTTCGATGCAAGTTTCCTGGTTGTTCTCTTTAAAAGAAACTTTTCCTGATAATAGTTAATACACAAGAAAGAATCAGCTGAATTGGTTCATCCGTTATCATCCAGAATGTTGCGATGACTACGGGAAATGGGTATTCATATACAAGACTAACGGCGATTGTATAATTATTTAAACACAAGCATAAGAAAAGACTCCAACTTTAAATTTTTTACTACTTTATTATGGTTATAAAAAAATGTGGTATACGGAAAAGTACGCGAGTTTGAGGAGCAGCGCAAAGCTGACCTCGATACCAAGCGCGACCAATTAAAGGCCCGCCCGCCTGCTGCCATCACATGCAACTACGTCGACGGCGTGCTTACGTGCCCCCAGTGTGCACGAAGTTTCGCCGCCAAGATAGGCTACATAAGCCATCTTCGGGCGCATAAGCGCCAAACCACCGGCTAGGAGTCGAAGTGGTCGCCGTATCCGAAATCGGTCGGAGAATATCGACTTATCGAAAAAAATGTGCATCATCAAGGTACCTCAAAAAAAGTACCTTACGAAAAAGATTAATAAAAATAAATTCGTAGGAATATACAAAATTTGGAGCAAGTTACTGGGGAAGTGATTCACGCATTTAGCTTACAGTTAGAAAGTAAAATATGTTTATATTAAAAAAAAGTATCTTAACGCCCATATCCCTCAAGAGGTAAGAAGAGGCACAGCCAGGACATCCACGACTAGTCGAAAAACACTCAGTTCCACAATGTGATAGGTAGCTATCTCCATCCGGGCACAAATTCAGTTCCGACTTCCGAGCATCGTTGTTTTATTACAAAATTGAAAATACATATTTTGTGTTTCTTTTTATTGCCCGACCCGGGGATCGAACCTGGAACGGAAGGATGGATGGAAGATCGAAGTTACGTCCGGCTCTTGACCCCTAGTCTTTAAAGGCGATCATCTACATATACTATCTATCATAGTAAAAACCGTAAAATAACATCGTTTCCACAATTTTCTTGGTATTAAATGAAACCAATGCAATTTAAATTATTTCATTTCAAATGAAACCAACTCAGCTGTGGTTTCATTTAACAAATTTAATCAAAGCCTAACTTTATAATAGCCAAAACACACTGTATTAATAACCAAAACTTCGTTTACGTGTATTGGTTTAATATCCCTGGAGTAAATTCATTGTTCCATGCGTTCTACTCTCTGCCTAGTTAGATACTAGTTAATAATTGCAGATAGGCTGAATTGTTGGACAAACTGTAACTTCGTCAAAGGGATTGTGCTAATTTGATTTCAATGTTCGTCGACCACAAGAGAACTGTACGTACGTATGACATACGATTGTGAAACTAAATCTTGCAGTGTGTACTCTGGCGGCCATTTGTAATAATTGAGATTTGATGGAGGTGCTTCACGGTCATTACCAAAGCACCATTGTGCTTTAAGCACCATTGTGCTTTAAGGTATTTTATGACATTGAAAGCAAAGTAAGAGGGATTTTGTGATGATAAAAATTGCACCTCGTGTTTAGACCCTAAAATGTGAGAATTCAAATTCTTGTGATAATGAAACTAATCGTTCCTTGTTTTTGGAAGACATTTTTGATCCTAGTACATGTACTAAGGTTTAAGGTAAGGTTTTCTTAAATATTTTTGAAGGTGAAGATTTCCTGATGATGATTATCTACACTAGTGAACATTGATAATGTTTTAAATGCACTAGGCGCACTAACGTATTTTTTTATTTTTAACGTAATTAAAAAGAAAGCAGTTTTTTTTAATATATTATTGGAAGGCAAAAAAGCACACGGATTTCCTGATGTTAATAAATTCACGCCACCTAGAGACACCGAAGGTGGTAATGGTGCGTTGCCAACCTGAGGCCGGGATGTTAGGCCTCCATCAAAAGTAAGTTTACCGGCTACCTTACCCTCCGAACCGGCAGACGGCAGGAATAGGTGAGGCGGTGGTACCAATCCGGGCGAGTCGCTGCTAAACTCTCCCACTTAGTCAGATGTCACGGTGTTAGTGATGGTGAACCTATGCTCGCCTTTTACGAGCTGCCTGGCAAGGAAGGCCTATTCTACAAAGGAGCCCGGACCAACACGGGGAGGATAATATAATATTAATAGAACAAAACCAATAATTCCTGAAAATAAAAGTGGTTTTATAGGGGTTTGTAGGGGAGACGCGTCTGCGTGTGTATGTGTTTGTGTCATCCGTCAACCTATTGACGTGTTTGTAGCATCAGACAAATTTGAAACGGTGAGACAGATTTTTATGAAAATTAGTTTGCTTGAAAGCTGATGTTATTGAAATAGTTTATAGCTACCTTAATGTAGCTAACATTACATAAAGGTTTTGTCGAAGATTAATAAACACTTTTAATTTTAAGGTTGTACTTATAGTGTTATTAAACACGAAGTGATATTCGCCTCTGACGAACCGCTTGGAAGCAGACCAGTGGTATGTTTTTGTTTTTTTATATGATAATAAAGGCGGACAAGCAGACGGATTTCCAGATGGTAAGAAATTCACGCCGCCTAGAGACACCAAAGGTGGGTACCATTACCACCTTTGCCAACCTGTTGCCGGCATGTTAGGCCTCGAGTAAAGTAAGTTTATCGGCTACCTTGCCCTCCAAACGGGAACACGTCAACTAGAATAGGTAGGGCGAGGGCACCAATCCGGGTAAGTCGCTGCTAAACTCTACCACCTAGTAGGATGTCTCGGCAACCTATGCTTGCCTTTCATGAGCTGCCTGGCAGGAAGGCAGATGGTCTATTCTGCAAAGGAGCCCAGACCAACACAGGGAAAACTATTTAGTTAAAATAATTCATCTATAATATTTATTTCCCTAAATATGTTACCACAATACCCAAAACGTATTTAATGCTCAGTGCACATAACAAAGTGTACTATTGTTCCAGTTCCACAGTAATATCCAATTTGAAATGGTCAGCAATTCTACATAATTACTCACTCTAATAAACCCTGGGATCATAAACTTTGAACATTAACTATTACCACGATTAGATTAAACATGTCGCGCACAAATATTAACTTTTTGTTTTATTGCTATACATTTTGTTATTTCAATTTTATACATGTATATACATATCTTAAAGCCAACTCTCTTGCGGGGTCGGCAGAGAGTATCGAGTGCCAGACCTCGCGATCCTGATAAACGTGTCTGGTTTCTTTCAGTTTCCTTTTTATACAAACACGCCGGTTTCGGAGGCACACGCCACACTCGGATAATATCCTAGTGATTGGTCGTGGAATATCAACCTTGGTCTTCCTCTCTCTCTTTTACCTACATCTATCCACATTCGCATTGAACATCTGCTTTGCCAACCTTTCATCAGTCATTCTTTCCATATGACCAAACAAGCGGAAAAATCATTTTACAAGCTATTATTTTAACTTGCAACGCATTTATTATTATTGACCGCCTCGTTGGTCGAGTGGCTAGCGTACACGCCTAACTACATCGACCAACCGCGAGGCTCGGGTTCGATTCTCGACGGGGGCAGGCATTTGTGTGATGAACATTTAGATGTCTGCATTTCCAGGTCTGGGTGTTTATTAAATTTATTCTGGTATCTATATAAGTATTTATATGTATTAGTATCGTTGACTAACACCCATAACACAAGCATATAATTTGCTTACTTTAGGGTTAGATTTAATTTGTGTGATTTGTCCAAGGATATTTATTTATTTATTTATTTATTATGTTTGTTCGGCTATAATTTTGCAAGTTCAATCCAATTGTACCGATAAAGGTAATATTTATTACGTGTAAAGTCAGATGACAATGCAAAGTTACTTCAAGCTGATGTGATGAAGGGATCAGGAGATAGCCATAGGAATCACTAAAACTAGGATAGGATCGTCTAGGTCCTATCATGTTTGAGCTCATTTGATAATATGTTTTTTATGGTACATAATTTATGTCAAAAACTTATTCTAGTTTAAAATAAATTGCTCTATTATTCAAAGTTAAAGTATAATTCAAAGTTTTTTTCCATTAGTTTCCATATGACAAAGTCAATTTTGTCTTATTTCCACGCATGTATCCTCGAAAAATTAGGCAGAGGTACAACCCTGGCACCAAAGACTAGACGAAAAATTAAGTCCCACAGTGCGGTAGGCTGGAAGCCTATCGCCAACCGGGCACATCTAACCCCATAAGTTAAAAATACATTTTTTTATGTCCGATCCGGGAATCGTACCTCATGAACATTAGTCTGACATAAGAGCGCTAGACCATACAGAACAAGAAGGAAAACCGAAAGAAGAGAAGTGTGTCGAACGTTTACATATATTGGTACCTGGGAAGACCTACTACATTAAGGTTCGCTCAAGTTTTATTCGAGGGTTGTGAGAGTGTCCGCGACCAATGTGTTTGCATATAAAGAGTGATGAATGTGGAGAAGCCCAGCCAGTCTGCAACGGTCGTGATTGGGACACGATACTCTTTGCCTACAGCCTAAGGGGCTTGACATGAATAAATGTATTACATACATGGCATAAACACGATTAAAAATGAGCTCTCTTTTCACTTTACCTCATTCGAATAAATAACTGACACTGCCGTTACTTTGCTCCGTAGAGTAGTCAGTAAGTTTAGTAAAGCAGTGCCCTTGCCATGATATGGCGCTGTATGCTAGCGTCTCCGTCAATCATTCTGTATTTAAAATATTAACAGCAATTCTACTGGTAAATAAGAGAACAAAATTTCCAGACCAGTGCCCTTAAGATGAGTTTACGAATTGTTAAGTTTACCTATCATACTCTCTACCGTCTCAGTAAATAAATTGTATGAATAATATTGAACAGTGCCGCTATTCAAAAATGTTATAGATTTCGAGACGTCATTTACGGAAAGTAATCTATACCAAAGAGTATATAGATACTACGTAATAAGAGGCAGATCTTCCATATATATATAGCAAACCCGAATTTTGTATGAAGTTTGGCTTAAGTGACACAAGGCTCTTGACAGACAAGTAACAGAGTCTGTTAAGTAATCCGTTTCATTTGAAAGTAAGTCTAAGGGCATTCAAATTTAAGGCAACTGTTGTCATATTGTTTAGGTGAATAAAAATACATAGCAAACTTAACACTTTTATTTTTTTACATAAATTTTGCGTCAAACTGATCTATACTAACTCATGGTAAAGGCTAAGGCGCTCTATATATGTCAATATTAACATTTCCGAACGGAATCTATAGCAACTTATGGCAAAAGCTCAAAATTTTTACACACTTTAAGACTTTGATATCTATAGGTAACCTGTACTTACTGTAAGAAGATAGTCTATCTATATTTCTTTTTGATGTCAAAAATATGAATTTCAAACTGAGGAGCTATAAATAATAATTTTGCTTTTCATCTCTACAATTCCTACGCAGACACATTGAGTAATTATCTGTCAGAAACTCAATAAAAGTCAAAGAAGCTCCAAGTAATTGAGTTTGCAACTTGTAATTTAACTTTTATGACATGTATGACTTGGATTTGATTTTTTTTTCAGCAGAACTTTTCTATTTGCGGCTCTATTTGATCACGTTTTCTAACCGACTCAAACAAAGGAGATTCTAAATATTTACTCGACTTATAACTAACCCATTTGGATAGTTCTTTTTATTGAAGGGAAAGTTTAAATCCGAAGTGGTCTTCTTTATTTAATTCTACTACAATTCGACTAGTGGTCTGGGAGATATAGTAGATAATGCATGTTTTTTTTGTTTAGACATGGGACCATTTTCAAAATTATTTGCTATGAATAAAAAAATATTGTCACGCTTGTATCCCCGAAGAAATAGGCAAATGTGCAAGTAGGACACCTGTGACATTCCGAAGCCACAAATTCCCACAATGTGATAGGTTGCTAGCCTATCGCTAATCAGGCTCATAGCCAATCCTGGACAACTTTGTTTTTATGATTAAATATGAAAAAATACTTTTTTTTTTGTTGCCCCACCTGGGGATAGAACCCGGGACCTCAAGAAGTCAAGTCTGAAGTCGGACCGCCAGACCACAGACGCAAAGTATGAATTCCAACTATACATTAATGTTATTTGATTATATACTGTGGATTTCAATCACTTTTATACCCAAATATCAGAGACTCTTGGCAGTGAAAGTGTTTATCCTAGTTTTTTACAACAAAGTGTGTATATATGGTCTATCCGAGAGCTTTTCGTCTCGAGAGTACTGGCATGAATAAACCATCTGGTGAATGTGGTTCTCGTGTCAACTGCCAACGTGTAGGGGCGACCTATCCATTGTTACCCTGAAAGGAACATCTTGAACCAATCAAAGCAATAACGTTTACATAATAAGTATTGTTTTTCAGCCCACGGTAATGGACTATTGGTTTTTCTATGTATTAATATTAAAAGAGAACCTTTATAGTCTTTACTTTGAAAATAAATTTGGAAGATAGTTTTTCCAATGTTTAGTTTTATTCGCTATCTTCTTACGTGAAAAAGTCTTTACTTTATATAAAGAGACGTTAAGTAATGGATTTTTACTTCAAGACCGTAACGCAAGATATTTTATTTATTGTACATAAAACAGTTATAACATAACATTATATTATATACATATTAAACATTTATTATTTGGAGAATGAACATGCTTGGGGATAGAGATTTCAATCTCCCACAGCAATTTGTAATGTAATTTGTTGTACCTTTTATTTAAGTTAAAATCCTACCTATTTAGACAATGCATAATTTTGAGTTAAATTACGTAATCTACGAGTTCAATGCTTTTTATTTTATTATAAAAGAGCATGTTTGGCTTAGATTACACTACGATACTTTACTCCTTTACTCTTGCTTTTTTTAACAAACGAGTCCAAAAAAAAATTGTACAACACTGCTATTGGTGACCCACGTAATCAACATAAAGTTTTTTTCATTCACTCAGAACATAACAACTTGACAATGAAAACAAAGACGAATAAATAATGCTATATCTCACTCTGTCAGTATCCGAAATTTGCGAGGGACATACACAATACTCGTTTGTTAAAATAAATAGACTATATAGTCTAAATTTATTAAAAAGGCGGCATACGTACATCGCATACTAAGAGTATTCATCAAGTGACAGTTTTTGCGACACCACTAGCCGTTTAACTACAAAAAAATAACACACGTTAAACACATGTTTTACTAAATACTGTTTAAAATTGTGTTTTCAACCAATAATAAGATGCCACGTCATCCACGAGAAGCACATTATTGGTTGAATGTAAACTTTAGGCAGTGTTTAGTGAAACATCCGTCTTTTTTTGTGGTAAGGCTATACGTGTCTATAATCACAAGTCTGTCATAATGTTATTCGTAAAGAAGCATTCTTTAAGAAAGAAGAAGCTTTCTTAAGAAGCACATACACTTTTCCAAAATGTAATCGTTTTGTTCTAAAGTATAAGTGTTGTTTTAAAAAGTGTTTTTATAATGATATACCACCAACACTTGATGATGAAATCTAAATGTCTAACACTAATGTCGCAATTTCTTGTTTTAAAAAGTGTGTTTATGATGGTATTTCACTAAGAGCTGATGACGAAAACTACAAATTCTAACATTTACGTCGCAATTTCCAAGTCCAATGACAGTTTTAGGCTGAAACGCGTACATTTTTCCCTCAACCCATTTCAGTCTAGTTTTACAATTGGAACACGATGACTATTCAAATTTATTAGTTACTACGCCTATTACGTAAAAGTTAAAACCTAAATCCGTGGGTTCGGAAACAAAAACTAAGCTTAGTAAAGCCGGTCACCGAAAAACTTCGTTACGGATTTTCGGAACTGAAACACAGTGAGTTACATTTAACGCGAAATACGTATACGTATCTCCTTTGTGGTTTTATGGTCTGATTGGTCAAGACTATATGAGGTCTCAGGTTCGATTTCCTAGTCAGATAACTAAAAATGTGTTGTTTTTTTGTTTTATAACATCAACAACCTTAGATTAAATATAATCATTACCACAGTTAAGAGTCTTCTACTAATCATTGGAGCACTGGTATACTATATTTTAATGGCATATGTGCGTGAAGGTACTTTCTTTCTACTTTTCTTTCAAATCCGTAAAAAATTATGAGCAAACTTACCAAAATCAAAAGTTACTTTCAAGCAAAAAGTTTAAGCCTCCAGCTTCATAAGGTAACCAACTATTAACATCTTTACTGCCTAGCTTTCTTACCACAAATAGATCAGTCGTTTACCTTCCTATGATATATCCTACTATTATTTAATATAAAGAAACGCCAAATTCTCTGGTATTTCGTTACCAGATCTTGACTAGTTGGCTATAGGATTGCCTAAAGATCAAATAAAAAAACCTTTTTTAAATTCGTGAAGAATAATTTTAAAGGACATAAACATATAACCTTCTTCTTGCCAAATCGGTTAAAACACAGTCATAATAACGATCGATCAAAAGACAGAATAACGGATATTTTCAAAAATGAATTTTCTTAAAACAAAAGTTTTGGGAGAAACCAAATTTTTGCATAATCCTTCAACCACGTCGTTCCTGAATTATTTTGTTACGGAAGTTATAAAAGCTTTCAAAGTATTTAATGTTATACGAAGTGTCAAATTTCGTTAGTATTGTCTTTCGCTCTTCCGATGAAAATAATTTATTTTCGTCGTGGCAGGATTTAGGCAGTTATATAATATGTATTCTAATTCTTCTTTTGTTATGAGCTTTTATATTTTTTTATGTAGTATGAGTATGTATGTATGTAGTATGAAATAGTAACAAGCAAAACCAATATTCACTATTATCATGTTTCAGTATAGAGAGTAGCGTAAATGACACAAGAGTCTAGAGATCTCTGATTTATGTTGGCAATGCACCTTTAACATATCCAATATCTTATTTTGTATTATTAAAAAATCCACCTATTTGTAACTTACTTCAAGAAAGGGGGAGTTTAGGTTAGCTACCATATTCTTTTCATGCATGGTAATCGATTTCTCTGTTATTTGTTAACCGGTTTTAAAAATTCTTTTTGATTTTAAAAGAGTGCACTTCCAAGAAAGTGCCATTGCCACCAAGTCTTGATTGATAATAGGATCCTAGGAATATCAAAGAAAATACTATTTTTTTGTAAAGGTAAATGATTTACTTAATAAAATCTGAGACGGATTCTTGCACTTCTTTTACGCTTTTATTGTTTGTTATCTTCCTATTGATTTAAAAGATATAAAAATATTTCAAATCTAAATAATATATTAACTGTTAAGAATTCATTATTAATGTAAATTTTATCTGTAACGATGAAATAGTTTAATAGGTGCACAGATCTGTCATGTCATAGGACATGACTACCCGCGTAAAAAGTAAAGATAGAAATTGAAAATGTCACCACAGGGTTTGGATACTCAGTAACTAAAATGGCTAAATCATTCGTTAGTTTGAGACAAAAGCTTTTAAATTTTGTCAGGGATGAAATGTTTCCTTTCCTTACAATTTTTAGAAATCTATTAAAAAGTCTTTATTTGTAAAACTAAATCATCTTTCATTGTATTTACTACAGCTTTTCTATATTTTCAACTATCGCCATTACCCTATCGGTAATCACAGTGTTTCTGAACATTAGGTTTGGAAATTCAATGTTTACTTTTTGCTTTTCTTCACGTTGCATCGCTAGCGTGCCTTCTGTCGGTTTTTTTTTAATAATCCGCTTTATAAATATAATTATAACAAAGTTTCTACAGTTTTACGCAACTGTGATTCCGTTTCATTTGAATTATTATTATTCTCCAGGTAAGTATCAACAGAGAATTCGGTGAAATGTAATTAATTAAAATTACTCCCAGCTTTCATTTACTTTAAATGAAAAGATTGCAACGAGCTAAATCAGTTTGGCGTTATTTAATTAATGTTCAAAATTTAATTTGCTTAAAACCATGATAATAAAGAAGGAAGCGTTAAAGTTAGAAGGGAATAAAGTCAATACTTGTAAATAACTATTCGATGCAAATAAAAAGATAGAAAATAAAACCATTTGGCATGATTGGTTAACATGGTAATTTTAAGCGGTTTCTAGTGGTTGCAAAACTTAACTATTTAGTTATGGTCAAAGAGTTAAGCCACTTTTACACTAGGCGATATACAGATGATCTTACTAAGACCGAGTCATAGTAAGGATGACGTTCCACTTATCGAGTGTGCCTTCGGAAGGTTAGCATTTTTCCTTTAAAAAAGTGGCAATACTGAATTTTTCATTAAAATGTCAAAATCTTTGATTTTTATGCATCTAGTGTTTTATTTACTTATCTTTTATAAAATTTTAAAACTTCTGTTAACTGGGATGAAGTCATCAAAGATCTTTTATTGGAATCTCATTGGACAAAGATGGATAAAAATAAGTGCAATCCCACCCTAAGACTGACTACGTTGCTTACTACTGTTACAGTATGCAGCATATTCTGTCGAGTCTTATAAAACTATACTTGACTTCGCATAATGTAATAGGCCTTTTAATAACAAAATATCTGGATGACCGAGCTTTGCTCGGTATTTTTTTTTTTGTTTTTTTATAAATTGTGTTTTTTGGAAATTATATTTAAGTACGAATTACACAATTAGTCTAACCTCAAAGCAAACAATCATTGACTTCGTTACTTAACAACGCCATCTGCTGGAACTTTAATTATTCGCCAAAAAATAGTATTATTATTCGCCAATAGATGTCAGGAAGAGTCATAATAAATTGGGACTACTCAAACGCCTCCTATTTGTTAAACACGAATAAAACACGAATATGACATTTTCTAAAAATGATTCCTAGTTAGATCGATTTATCGCCCCCGAAACCCCCTATATACTAAATTTCATGAAAATCGTTGGAGCCGATTCCGAGATTCCAATTATATATATACAAGAATTGCTCGTTTAAAGGTATAAGATATAATATTAAACTCTTGGGATCTTGTGAAAAAGCAAATCCGTGTATTCTTCTAGCGATCAACAGCTTCATCAAATTCTTAACGCCCATATCCTCGAAGAAGTAGACAAAAACACGACAAGGTACAAAGTTCCACAACGTGATATGTGGCAAACATATCGCTAACCGGACACATATCCAATCCCGGACAACATTGTTTTTATTAGAATATTTAATAAAAAAGTAGTTGCCTGTAAAGTCGGTTTTACGGGCGAATATTTTACGTGACAACGTCTTTTTCTCGGTAGAATATTTATTGATATGAATATTATTAAAGAGTGGGAGAGAGACGCAAGGCATTCGCCGCTCCGGCGGGCCTCTGTCTCGTTCGGTGACTCATCGTAACGTTACCGGGCGTTACACTTTTTCATGAGTGAGTCCGAGCCGCAACCTAATTTAAGACGTTGTCACGTCAAAATTTGTTGCCCGACCTGAAGTTCGAGCCCGTTACCTCAAGTCTAATACCGAATCGACCGAATAAACCGATTTTGAATTTGTGAGTGTGTGTGTGTATTACATGTTGTGTGTGTATTATATGTCTGTGCCATCATAACTTTAACTTTTGATTGAATGGACTGATTTCGATGCGATGATTTATAATTTTGTGTTTGAAAGATGATGTGATCCAGATGATTCTTAACTATATTACATATAGGTTTTGTCATGGGTTTCTTGAAAATATTTAATTTTTATTAATTATATAAGATTATTATTTAATAAGATTGTTATTAATTATCTTCAATTAACTCTTCTATTGTTTATTTATAATTTTAGGTAGCTATTCCACCTATCACAATGTAAGACCAAAGTACCTTAGGCTAGTCGAGGGTGCCCTAGTTGTACATTTGCCTAGCTCAGTTGCACGATCGAAAAGGCACGATTTTAAATTCGTTATCGGACTTATTAACACTATAATTAAACTCTATAAATGTTAAATCTATTATTTTCTCACTCGGTTGAATACTAAACTAAATTTTAAATGTAAATTGATTCATCCAAAACCGATGTTGCTTGTTGCAATCGCTTCATTTAAAATAACCGAAAGTTCGAAGAAGTTTCAAGTAATTGCAATTCACAGAATTCTCTGTTGATATTTACCTCAAGAGTACACAATTATTCAAATCATAGTTGGTGAAGGAACTGCGGCAATATCCTTTATTCTTAATTAAAATAAACAAGTCCAGTGTTAAAATCTAATTTACTCCCAAATAGATTTTTCTTATTTTCTGCTTTGTATGTAACGGAATTGGAAATAACTTAATTCACTTGGTACTCTATACTCTCTACCACACTTAAGGGGGGTTTTGCGTCCCCCTTAAGTGTGGCGTGAATATGTGTATGTATATGTTGGATGACTTCAACGTTCAAATATTTCCTTACTTTCTGTGTTTAAAATTATTTACTCACTTTATACTGACTGAACTACAACACTAATAACTTGGTCTAGCGATCCGGGTGTTGGACTCGACTGCATGAGGTCACGGGTTTAAATCCCAGGTCGGCCAACAGAAAGGAAATTGGATTTTTCCAATTTTCTAATAAAAAAAATGTTGGTCGGGATTGGAAATGTGCCCGGTTGACGATAGGCTTGCCACCTATCACATTGTGGGACTTAGTGTCTTCGGCTAGTTGTGGGTGCCCTACAATGCCTACCTCTTCGTGGATATGGGCGTGAAGATACTTTTAAACAATAAATAAAGCACACACCACAAAACAAAAAAAGGAATGAACAAAACCCGGTATAAACTATTTTACCCGTGTTTTATTCTAACTTTTTAATGAGTTATTACTTGGCATTCTAGTAATAAGTACAAAAACTTATCAGATCGACTCTCGTTTATATTCGTGTTAATAATGTATTTAGACTCACTCACCTTTTGTTATGTGTCAAATCGGCCAACATATCGCGCCACAAGTACAAACTTTGAGTTTTTAGCGAAGCTGTGGGCAACAATTAGTGTTATAATAAACTGGCTTCTGTGGTCTAGCTGTTCAGCTGTTCAACTTGACTGCTTGAGGTCCCGGTTTCGAATCCCGGGTCAACTAAAAGAAAATTCGGTTTTTCCAATTTAAAAAAAAATGTTGCTCGAGATTGGATATGTGCCCGGTTGGCGATAGGCGCGCCACCTATCACATTGTGGGACTTAGTGTCTCCGGCTAGTCGTGGGTGCTCTGGTTGTGCCTCTGCATACCGCTTCGGGAATGTGGGCATGAAGATACTTTCTTTTTTTTTCTTTTACTTCCTAATAAACATAAAGAACGTAAGGTGAGGTAGGTAAGGTATACTAGACAACTTCTTAACACACAAATATACCTGTCAATTGAGATGTATGGGCTTAAATAACGTCATTTATATTCAAATACTTTTATGGAACCGTCCTGAAGAAGGGAGGAAGTTGGAATTAGAAGTTTCTTTGGATTGTTCACTTGAAACTTATGCCATTGAAACTTATTGAGAGTCACTTATTGACGGCCGTTTGAGGACTGAGCGACAAGTTTCATCTATTTTGTAGGTTTAACTAGTTATTATTTACAGCTTTTCCTACTTTGTGAAGAGTACTCGTACTGTAACTTTTCATGAGGTTTTATGGTATACAATTTAACTAGCTATTATTTACAGCTTTTCCTACTTTGTGAAGAGTACTGTAACTTTTTATGAGGTTTTATGGTATACAATTTAACTAGCTAATATTTACAGCTTTTCCTACTTTGTAAAGAGTACTGTAATTTTTATGAGGTTTTATGGTATACAATTTAACTAGTTACTATTTACAGATTTTCCTACTTTGTAAAGAGTACTGTAATTTTTATGAGGTTTTATGGTATACAATTTAACTAGTTACTATTTACAGATTTTCCTACTTTGTGAAGAGTACGAGTAACTTTTTATGAGGTTTTATGGTATACAATTTAACTAGCTATTATTTACAGCTTTTCCTACTTTGTGAAGAGTACTGTAACTTTTTATGAGGTTTTATGGTATACAATTGAACTAGTTATTATTTACAGCTTTTCCTACTTTATAAAGAGTACTGTAATTTTTATGAGGTTTTATGGTATACAATTTAACTTGCTATTATTTACAGCTTTTCCTACTTTGTTAAGAGTACTGTAACTTTTTATGAAGTTTTATGGTATACAATTAAACTAGTTATTATTTACAGCTTTTCCTACTTTGTAAAGAGCACTGTAATTTTTATGAGGTTTTATGGTATACAATTTAACTAGTTATTATTTACAGCTTTTCCTACTTTGTGAAGAGTACTGTAACTTTTTATGAGGTTTTATGGTATACAATTTAACTTGCTATTATTTACAGCTTTTCCTACTTTGATAAGAGTACTGTAACTTTTTATGAGGTTTTATGGTATACAATTGAACTAGTTTTTATTTACAGCTTTTCCTACTTTGTGAAGAGTACTGTAACTTTTTATGAGGTTTTATGGTATACAATTAAACTAGTTATTATTTACAGCTTTTCCTACTTTGTAAAGAGTACTGTAATTTTTATGAGGTTTTATGGTATACAATTTAACTAGTTATTATTTACAGCTTTTCCTACTTTATGAAGAGTACTGTAACTTTTTATGAGGTTTTATGGTATACAATTTAACTTGCTATTATTTACAGCTTTTCGTACTTTGTTAAGAGTACTGTAACTTTTTATGAGGTTTTATGGTATACAATTGAACTAGTTATTATTTACAGCTTTTCCTACTTTGTAAAGAGTACTGTAATTTTTATGAGGTTTTATGGTATACAATTGAACTAGTTATTATTTACAGCTTTTCCTACTTTGTAAAGAGTACTGTAATTTTTATGAGATTTTATGGTATACAATTGAACTAGTTATTATTTACAGCTTTTCCTACTTTGTAAAGAGTACTGTAATTTTTATGAGGTTTTATGGTATACAATTTAACTAGTTACTATTTACAGATTTTCCTACTTTGTAAAGAGTACTGTAATTTCTAATGAGGTGCTATGGTATATAATTTAACTAGTTATTATTTATAGCTTTTCCTACTTTGTGAAGATTACTATTCTTTCCTAGTTTTATAGTATACAATCTGACGGATCTCATAATAGTAAGAAATACGCTTCGCCTTTAGACACTAGACAATAGTTCCTTTGTGGACGTGATGGTAAATTGTTTGATCAGCGTTAATAAATTTACTGGCTGTTACAGTCTAGAACGATCATGATAGTGACGAGTTCGTACACTCCCCCTCCCCCTTTTTTGCCCCGTGTTTGTCCGGGCTCCTTTGTAGAATAGACCATCTGCCTTCTTTTGCCAGGCAGCTCGTAAAAGGCGAGCATAGGCTTCCCGTGACTAACACCGTGACATCTGACTAGGTGGTAGAGTTTCGCAGCGAGTCGCCCGGATTGGTACCACCGCCTTACCTATTCCTGCCGCCATAACGTCACGACCGACGTGTTTCGGTTCAGGGGGTAAGGTAGCCGGTAAACTTACTTTTGCTCGAGGTCTAACATCCCGGCCTCTGGTTGGCAACGCACCATTACCACCTTGTCTCCAGGCGGCGGGAATTTCTTACCATCAGGAAATCCGTCTGCTTGTTTGCCTTCCAATGTCATAAAAAAAACTTTAGCGCCAGGATTAGCCTTACCTGTACTAGTAGTAAACATCCCCGAAGCGATGTGTAGAGGTACAACCAGGACACCCACGAGTAGCCGAATATACTGAGTCCTACGTTGTGATAGGTGGCAAGCTTTTATCTTATTTTTTCCTTCTATTGCCTGACCCGGGAATCAAACCCGGGACCTCATTGAGTCAAGTCCAAAACTTGGACCGCTAGACCATACACCACATGCATGTCTACATGTTAATTGGTTTATTCGTCATTTTGAAAGAGATTTAAAAAATGTTTTATTAATTGAAATAGCGTTGTTTCGAGGTGATCTCATTACTATCAAGTCTGGATTTGAATTTGGAATCCCAAAGAAATGGCAAAACATACATTATTGTTTTCTACATATTAACTTCTTGAAATTGAAATTCTTGAATTTGAATGATTTGAGTTGTTTAATTCACTTAATTGTTAGTGAATGTTTTTTCCCCTTGTTGGTCCGGGCTCTTTTGCAGAATAAATAGACTATCTGCCTTTCTTCCAGGCAGCTACTACTAGGTGGTTACTAATAATAGGTGGTGGTACTAGGCGAATTTTTCGGATTGGTACAACCGCCTTAGCTATTCCTGTCGCCATAACGTCAATGCTTGACGTTGATGTGTTCCAGTTGGGAGGGTAAGGTAGCCGATAAACTTACTTTTCCTCTAGACGTAAGATCCCGGCCTCAGGTTGGCAACGCACCATTACCACCTTTGGTGTCTCTAGGCTGCGTGAATTCCTTACCATCAGAAAATCCGTCTGCTTGTTTGCCTTCAATTATCATAAAAAAAAGTTTTTGGCGTGTAGTTCATTGATCAAAGTTTTCTTGATTTATGACAACGTTGAAATAAATACCAAAAGCAAGAAAAACATTTAAATTCACCTTTACAAGCGACAACAAGAATTTACAATTAAGTTACTTTAAAAAGTTAGACATTCTCTTTTCTTTGAGCGCGAAAGTTGGAAAGGTCAAAGACGCCATTTAACGAAGATTGGTCAAGTGGAATTAAAAACCATTTCAACATTCAACCTCATCCACTTTCACTAAATAAACTGAAACATTTCCTAATTCATAAATTTTGAGATTTCTCAGGTAAGTTTATAATTGAGATTTTGGGGTAATCAAACATTTACGCAGCGAAGAGCACTGAGTTGTTACTTCGTCTAATATTAAACAACCACTTAAAATATTAACATCAATTTATAATATTAATTTTGCTAACGACGATGACGACAGGAGTTTCAGTGATTTTTTTGTGATAAAACAGAAAGCACGGACCTCCTGACGATTCGAGAAAGCCGTGACACAGTACAAATATTAAACAGTATAGAAAATTAAGAATTACATGCAAACGTTTGAGACTATCACGCTTATGTAATATACAGTAGTCCAACTCGGCTCTATTTTTTTTCATAAAAACCGTTTATCCCATTTTAAGTATTCAATAAAAAGATGTGTTATGTTTTTGATTACCAAATATTGTAGAAATTTATACTTAACAGCTCAAGTAAGGCTCAATAACTTAGCAAGAAATAGTAATAGTTAGCACAATATAGTCTTTAATTATTCTTTACCATGTTAAGTGAATACTTCAACTTATTAAACCAAATGACTGACAAAAACAAAATAAAACAAAATTTTGGTTAC
>NJDD01002397.1:158715-175780 GCA_002245505.1 Calephelis nemesis
GCTACAGCAGTTAAGTTAAGTTAAAGTTAAGGTTTCGAATGAACATACTGTTGCTTACGCCTACATATGGACAACGCATAATTGCACCATTACTATCTTTGGTGTCTCTAGGCGGCGGGAATTTGTTACCATTAGGAAATCGTTTATTTTCTTTTCAATATCATAAAAAATATATTAAATCTGTGTAAAAAAGTAAAACGCTGCAACCAATCTGGATAAATCTGTACAACACTTTTACACTTTTATATTTTTTTTATGTTATAGGAAGGCAAACAAGCAGACGGATTTCCTGATGGTAAGAAATTCACGCCGCCTAGAGACACCAAAGATAGTAATGGTGCGTTGCAAACCTGAGGTCAAGATGTTAGGCCTCGAGCAAAAGTAAGTTTACCGGCTACCTTACCCTCTGAACCGGAACACGTCATGACGTTATGGCGGCAGGCATAGGTAAGGCGGTGGTACCAATGCGGGCGAGTCATTGCGAAACTTGACCACCTAGTAAACCTACCTACCTAGTTTGATAAAAAAAAATTATCAAATACAGACACAAATGTTTTACAATTTTGTAATATTGTGGGTAAAGACAGAAATATACTTTCAACTCTCATCAACAAGGCCACCATGTTCCCGTTAAACCCTCGCTAAAATTTCGAACTTTCACACAAAAGAAAGGCAAATCCGCACCCAAAAGATTACGATAAATCCCCTCCATTTGCAACAACAATTTATAAAGCCTCGGTCACTAAATCCTATAATCACGCTTTGTAATCTCCGTGACCTCTTAATCATAATGAGGGGATTAAAAATTCTGACTGTAATAATTAAAAGCACCTAAAGCAGATTTGCTAAGGTCATTGAAACTTAAGGGTATGTTTCCACAAACGACGTCAACGAGACGGTATTTTAAAAACCAATAAGACGTTTTCAGTTACATTTTTTATATGTTTGTTACGGGATTGCTTCGCCAAATATATACGGATTTGAATTGATTTGAGCCATTTTCGTGATTCAGAAAATGTATGTAAGTTTTTTTTATTGATTTGAGTAAACAAAGTGAAATGGGCTCAATATTTTAAGAGTTTACCAATTACATGCACACCTTGATAAGATTTGAGCTAAAACCAAAGCTGCTAACACATTCAGAGAACATAAGAAATGAATTCGATTAATTGAAATTAATGATAAAATCTGTGCAAATCCAAAAATAGTCAAAATATGTGAAAAATCTACTATAAATAAAATTCAATATTTCCTTAGCTAAGTTGCTATACGTGAAAGTAATAAGGTGCTATGCTATCTAGTGAAAAGAATACGAAACGACTGTTTCTTACATTTTCATCAAAAATCAAAACACGTTTTATCCTAACAATATTAGACACGAAAATTTTCAAAACAGGTTTTGATCTAGGAAAATAAAAGTTGTTCAAAATTTAATAACGCATTTACTCTCTCCAAGTAGCCGCATCTTAAAATACAGCGCCATCTTAAAATAAGACCTTATTTTGATCATATGTAATGAGTAGGTAAATGACAGTCTGTTTTTATCTCTTGTCAGTAGCTGAATGTTAGTTTCACAATGCCTACACGGTACTTTTCCATTCACGAGCAACATTTTTTCTATAATGTTTTTAATTACATGACACAAAATAGAATCCGAGACCTCATACGCAAATACTAGACTGTAGAAGCAAATGTAGGTATGTATAAAATTCGAGGTGTGTGCAAAAGCACACACCAATAATGCATAATTTTATGCCTTCATTTCTTAGACTAAATATTTTGTAATCGATATAAATTATAATTAAAGGTACCCAACCTCTTACATACATACATACATGCCAAAAGTATCTTTACCGACAAAATTACAGAATTTCGTGCTAAGTTAGTGGTCGCTCTAACTACACAAAAAATTTGGTGAGAATGAAGCTTGACGCGGACGCGGATTACGTCGTCCGGTAGTGCGTTTCCAGGTTGACTGTTCTCGGATGACGGAAGTGCATTGGACAGGCGGCTGTGTTCTTTTTCAGAACTTACACACTCTGGCGACGACATCAATGAAAATACAGCTTTGAGCCTCATTAGGTTTATTTTTTATCATTGCAAATACGAAAAGTTGTGAAATTATTTTAATATTTGAATGTATATTTGTAATTAAATTGAGTCTAAATTCCTAAACCTATCGAAAAACATTTTGCGTGCAGGTGGTCTTTTAGTCGAGGAAACATGTAGACTACAACAGCCTGTTCCCTCTTTGCTCGGAAGGTAATTTTTTTAACATAAATTAAGGTGTAAATTATCCTATCTTTCAAGTTGGATCAAACTGCACACGGTGTGCAAATTTGATTGTAATCGATTAAGTCTATCGCGGTCAAACAACGTGATACGTAATTTAGATATATTAAGATTTTTAATACCGATAAGTTGACGAGTTACTAAATTAGATCATAATAAATATATCACTCGAATAAAGTCACTGGTAAAAGCTTGTGTTACCTATACTACTCATACAGGTACAGTTACACATAAGACCAATGTCATAACCAACATGTTGGACCAGCATGTGGAATCTTTATAGTCACTATTTACACAATCAACACTTCGCAAAGTTCACATCTATCATAACCTCCTAACCAGTGGCCTCTGTGCACTGGGCAACTGACTGCGGTCATTCGACGTCTCGGTGATGGTGGACAATCAGCCTAAGGTCCTTCCTTATTTTATTTACTCGCACAATTTTCAAAACTTTATAATCTTCAAAACTTTTAGCATTAACCAGCGTTAAAGGAAGATTTATTAGTTACTTTTAAATGACCAAATTTTTTATTTAGATTTAATTATATCTGGATTCCAAATGTAAGTAATGGAGTTTTTAATGGTGGATTAAAACCAATGACATTAAATTATTCAAACCTAACATTCTTCGAGTTATTCAATTCGAGTAATTCGAGGAATGTTGCAAAATTTTTTATCCTAACACTACCGCATTACGTGTATAACTATCATGCTTACTTCGTGCACAAATATCGACAAAAAGCGATTAAATAAAAGAAATATACAATTTCAAATGCTTTTAAAAATCAGTTAAACAACTTTGGATAGTTGTGTTATGATATATAGATAGTCTTACTAGATTTTAGTATTACTTTATTAAAAAAAACATAAAGTATAGTTTAATATAATTACACTAGCTGACCCAGCAAACTTGGTATCGCTTGACATTAATGGTTCGATAAGAGCGCAGTCTGTTGGAACCAATGCGAAACATCCCCAAATCAACAACTACTTATCATTACAAAAAAAATAATTAAAAAATCATATCCAGGAGACCAAATTGTGAATTTAAACATTTCTTGAATTCTCTTAAACACACACAAAGAATTTTATCAAAATTGGTCCAGTCAGTTCAGAAGGAGTACAGTAACAAACACTAACACAATAAATAGATAAATTAAGATAAGACGAAATGTCTCCCTTGCTTACATCAGAAAAGTGTAATATGAATGTCGCTATATCAATATTATTGCAGATATAATTTTCTTTCAGAATTCAAACGCAGAATCAGTCTTTATTGCACATTCATCAAGCTATTCGTTAACATTGCAAATAAATATGAGTATTATTTCAATCGATTTATGAAAACAAAACCTTTGTAGCGTTGAAAATATTACCAATGTGTTTCACAATGCTCACATTTCAAAAAGACCGAAACGCAGTCCACCTTTGTTTTATTAACACAATACATGCATATTTACATATAGCAAATTATTTAAATTTCAAGTTTTTATTTAACTGTACATTTTAATATTTTAGTTTAAAAAGTAATTACAAAATAAAACGAATAATCTTGAACATGCAAAATGAAGTAATTTTAAACGATGTGCTATGTCGCTAAAAACTTCCCTTCCCAGCATAATAGAATTCTTATTTGAGCAATAAGGTAGGTCGCCTAAAATCGGATGTGAGATGAATTCAGATGCATAGAATTTACCGCAAATGAAGCAACATTTTTCGCGGATGCCGACATAGTCCCATAGATTATTTTATTCTGGCCTCTTAAAATGTGATCAGGGATGCACAGGATTTTTTGATGGTGCATCGAAATAACTATGACAATTTGGTGATCCGGTCTTACCTATAAATCTTTGCTAAGAAATCGTAGAGGTTATTAGTATTTTTATGCGTTTTAAATTATTTTTCTACCAAATCAATATATATAAAAATCAATTGCTGTTCGTTGGTCTCGCTAGAACTCGGGAACGGCTAAACCGATTTCGCTAATTTTGTTTTTGAATTATTTGTTCAAGTCCAGGGAAGGTTTAAAAGATAATAAAAAGGAAAAAACTTGCGAGAAAACTAAGAAAAACAACATTTTACTTTTTCCCATACAAACTGAACGGGTGAAACGAAGTTCGCCGGGACGGCTAGTACTCGATAAATCTCGTTACTTTATTTAGGCTTAAGACGTCTGCTAAGTTAACAAGATCCGGTCTTCCCTTTCGTTGACTTACATCGAATTAAAAATATATATGTTAGAATTTATGAAATTGTGAGGCATTTCTCAGGACAAACCCAAATCCCAATAACAGTATAGAAATCAACGCCTGGCTGCTATTTGTCCCTCAATTAGATCAAAACGGTGAGACGAATTATGTTGAAATTGATTTACAATCTAGAAGCACTTCTTTCGGCCATGATAAAATCATGACGTATCCCATGTATGAGAAGGCTGTGGTAGAAAATCAGTTACCTTTAAGCTAATCTGCTTAAATAAAAATTAATTCCCATTTGTCGTTATCATCGCATCACACTTGAAGGGATGGAAGTTTTTGCTAATTAATTTTTTGTTGTATATTATATTATAATATCTGGATGACCGAGCTTGGTATTTTTTTTTTGTTTTTTTATAAATTGTGTTTTTTGGAAATTATATTCAAGTACGAATTACACAATTTGTCTAACCTCAAAGCAAACAATCATTGACTTCGTTACTTAACAACGCCATCTGCTGGAACTTTAATTATTCGCCAAAAAATAGTATTATTATTCGCCAATAGATGTCAGGAAGAGTCATAATAAATTGGGACTACTCAAACGCCTCCTATTTGTTAAACACGAATAAAACACGAATATGACATATTCTAAAAATGATTCCTAGCTAGATCGATTTATCGCCCCCGAAACCCCCTATATACTAAATTTCATGAAAATCATTGGAGCCGATTCCGAGATTCCAATTATATATATACAAGAATTGCTCGTTTAAAGGTATAAGATTTATCGTCAGGAGAAGGTTCTTGTGAAAAGAGAACCAGTAAAATTATAGGTGAAATCAATACTTTTTTTACACAAACTTTTGTTAGCTGTTAATGTCAAACGATACGAAGATTGCCGGGTCGATTAGCATTATTAAAAATACGAGACAAGCTCAGTTTTACCATTAAACTTCTGTGTTACCTTTCGACGTAAAAACTGCCAAACCGAACTTACTTAAAATTTTATATATATATAGTTAAATGTCCTGGAAAAGACAATGGATAAGATTTCTTTCACCGTCATCGTCACTATCACATGAACAATTCAAAAAGACTGGAGAGTTTTGCAATGACTCGTCATAATTTCAACCGCCATCTTTTCCTGTTCCTGTCACCAAAACATGCTTCGTATTATTGTGCTAGTTTGAACGTAGCCCATTATTTTTCCCATGAGTCTTAAAATTATAACTTCTCAAGAGTTAAAAGGGCAAGTCAACTGGTGCCAAGGGCATTTGCAATACAAATAGTATTTGAAGGTTTTCTTAATGGTAACAGATAGACACGATAGATGTTACACTCACTATTTTTAAACTCCGAATGAAAAAGAGGTTTGCGTGTGTTTAGGTGTAATTTATATATTAATTTTGTAATTATTTTAGTTTTGCATCAGATAAGTGCGCTACACCGCTATTTAGCAAACCATGTATGGAAGCCGGTAAATTATTTGCAAATTAAAACTTTAAAAATTTCAACCTACAGTTGGCAATGCAATATTACTATCTTTAATCAATATGACGTGTATTTCTATCGCTTCTACTACAAATTTTTGTTCTTAAGCAGTACTAAGCACAGCAAAATTGTGAAAACCGACTCCAACCATTTCATTTGGTTCCACATCGTCTTTAAAGATAGCAAGCAAATGGTTCCAAACTGGTCCCACGTAAATTCTATCAACATCCTATTAATAGTTTTTGAGTTATACCTACGTAATATTGCATTATTAAGTATAACTAAAAAAATACTAGTTGCATGATAATAAAAATTAATAGGGGATCACCTCGAAATCATGAAAAGAACCATCAAAATCGATTGGCTATTGACGGAGTAATCACGCTACAACAAATTTTTATGAAATAGGCAAATTGAGAACTACCTCTCTTCTTTGGAATTAGTTAAAAACAACCAAACTCCCATACTACCTTCATATCAGCGACATTTCCTTAAAATAAAATATGCACAAACATTTTTTAAGATAAACATAAAATATTACTTGGCCAAGAGTCCCACGACGATAAAACTTATATTGTTCCTAAGTTTCTGAACTTCGGAGAAGAATTGAAACTTGTTATGATGTTGTATAGTTGTTAACATAAGCAAGGAGGAACTTTATTAATGTTTGCGAATAAAGAAAAACAATTGCTTCAAGAATTTTCAAATTAAGTGCATTTTTTAAAAGCTTTTGTTTTAATTGCAACGTACGTATATGTACGAATATGTATGTGTATGTGCGAATGTGAATGGATTTAGGTATCTGGGAAGACCAATGTTGCCATTCTACGATCAGATCAATCGGATATTATCCAAGAGTGGCGTCAAGAGTCTCCGAAACCGGCGTGTTTGTATGCAAAGGGTAATGAATATGAAGGAAGCTAGACAGGTTTGTCAGGATCGTGAGGTCTAGCACTCGATACTCCCTGCCTACCCCGTAAGTGACTTGGCGTGAAGATATGTATATATATTTTTTCCGGCTGGAATCTTGCAATTTAAATTTGATCTACTTTCCAGGTAACGAGCTAAAATCTGATTATCTTACTATCTATCACAGCCATCATCAAAACAGTTGCTATCAAAATTTTCCCTTGCTATCCAATTTACAACAGCAAAATTTAATCTCATTAACATGGAAGTGGATCAAAACGTGGCCGTAGGAATTCCTGAAATTCTCAACATCATCTTATCGTGTTTGGTTTATTTGATATGACTTGAATAGCATTTCTCAAGTCCACTGCTGGTGATATGCCTCCATGGTGTTTGTTTATATATATCTAATACAGCGCTTTCCAAACTTATCTGTACTGTGACGCCCTTAGGACATGCTATTTTTGAACGACGCCCTCATGTCTATTAAAAATACTTATCACTTTTACTACAATCTCTATTAGCTTTTACGACTTCTCTCAACACAGCCCGCAATTACAATAAGTACAAGCCTAGTAACTGGTTCTGGTGGATTCGGTAACTAACTCCTGGGACAGTGCCACGACGCCCCAGGGTTAGCCACGCACAGTTCGGGAAGCTCTGATCTAATAAATAAAATTCTTGTGCCACGGTGTGCGTAATTGAACTCCTCCGAAACGGTTTGATTGATTTCCATGAAATTTTGTAAGCACATTAAGTAGGTCTGAGAATCTGTTAACATCTATTTTTAATAACACTTAAGTGATGAGGGTGAACCACAGCAAAATCACGTGAATCACGGTATTTATTTATGTACCGTTTTGAAAATTAAAATGAAATTCAAGTTAATATAAAGTGTAATATCAAGCAAATTATGGAAAAGTACAAGTGTTATTTGAAAGGTGTGACAATGGAATTCCATATAAATAATAATTCTATTGGAACGCAAATAATTTAAATATAAATACTTAATGTTCACTTAACCCATTGGATTCGGGACCCGAACGGTTATTTATACAATGTGACTAATTCCACTCAGTTACAGATCATTCATTCTTTTGAAGCTTTAACATTTATGAAGGGAATCATTTCTTAATTAACATTCCTTTTGAAATATTTGTATAATAGCAGTATACTCGTACAGTCGTATACATTTGTAAATAATTATGTAATTGGCAAAAATTCTAGAAATAAGTTTTTTTGTGTTCTATTTTTCTAATTTCTAAGCTAGCACTTTGTTAACAGAAATTTTTGAAAAGCTTTAACTACACAGATTTTAGGGTTCTCCAGCCGAATGGACTACGGAACCTGAGACCGGAACCCCTATAGAACTGATATGTCCGTCTGTCTGTCCGCCAATATATCACTACTTTATTCCCAAACCCTAATAACTACGCAGATATTCAGGTTTTTACATTCATTTACAATACAAGTTGAAAATCAGTGTTGAGGTGGAATGAGCCTCAACAAATACTGAGCTTTTCTTTATTGGCGGACTTATGTTAGCACGCTCTTTTTATATTTTATTATCACTTTTTTTAATTCTTTATTTAAGTTTGCTTATGTTTAGGGTTAGGTTTTTTTTATGTTATAGGAAGGCAAACAAGCAGACGGATTTCCTGATGGTAAGAAATTCACGCAGCCTAGAGACATCACAGATGGTAATGGTGCGTTGCCAACCTGAGGTCAGGATGTCAGACCTCAAGCAAAAGTAAGTTTACCGACTACCGTACCCTCCGAACCGGAACACGTCGTGACGTTATGGCGTCAGGAATAGGTAAGGCGGTGGTACCAATCCGGGCGAGTCGCTGCGAAACTCTACCACCTAGTCAGATGTCACGGTGTTAGTGACGGTAAGCCTATGTTCGCTTTTTACGAGCTGCTTGGCAAGAAAGGCAGATGGTCTATTCTGCAAAGGAGCCCGGACCAACACGGGGAAGGTTAGAGTTTGTTGTTTTTTTTTAAATATTTTTTTTCACACAAATTGAATCTATCTTAATAATCCAATCCCCAATTCAAATTTCTAACCCCAAAGTAAGCAAATTATATGCTTGTGTTATGGGTGTTAGTCAACGATACTAATATATATAGATACTTAAATAGATAGCAGAATAAATTAAATAAATACCCAGACCTGGAAATGCAGACAAAATGTTAATCACACAATTGCCTGCCACCGTCGGGAATCGAACCCGAGCCTCGCGGTTGGTCGATGTAGTTAGGCGTGTACGCTAACAAGTTTTAGTCTGTCTTTTTTCTTTCACTTTTTCTTAAGGGCTTCGGCAAAACCTTTGTATACAAGATACTCACCACCTCTATGTACACTTCTAACAATATGTCGCAAGCACCCCGCGTTGTTGAAGCTGTGTTTCCGCGGTACAACGCCTAGATGTGGAAAGCTCCATTATTTGAACACCAAAGCAGTATGCAGCAAATCTCCCCGTTAAGTCTACTGTATTACCGGTTTCTGTCACCATAATGACAGTTTCATTCCGAAGAATAATGTAAGGTAGATTTTAAAGACCTAACTAATATTTTGATTTTAGGATAGCGACATACAACGTGGTATCCAACCTCAGTCCCTTATGGGGAGTGCTGTATTCGATATGTTCTTAGAAAAAGATATTTGTTTCAAAATTAGAACGCATTTACTTTCAAATAGAAATAGCAAAGCCTGTGTCTATCACCACAATGCCAGTTCCTGTCCGAAGAATAAGGTACCTGGTAGATTTTAAAGACCTAACTAACATTTAGGTTTCAGAACAGCGACATATAACGTAGTATCTAACCGCAATTCCCTCATCGGTAGTGCTGTATTCGCTAAGTTATTAGAAAAAGATATTTGTTTCAAAAGTAGAACGCATTTACTTTAAAATAGAAATAGCAAAGTCAACCAAGCCATTGAAGTAAGAACGCTGACGGACGGACAATGCGGCTAATTCCACCCAGCATAAAGATCATTCATCCTTTGAAGCGTTGGCGTTTCTGAATGAGAAAATTATTAGCGCGAGGTTTTTTAATACTTATTTGCGATATAGTGGTACAGAAGTAGTAAATTACCGTGGCAACTTTGCACGTCAGATTATTTTAAAAACATTTAAAAAACTCGTTGTTTTCAGCATTACTAGCATCGAATTTTATAGCAGCTTTAATTCTGTCAGGCATTTTTATCTTCACGCAAGCTGTTTATTTGGTCTCATACTTGAGCCGTCTATTTATAAGGTAGGAAACTAATGAGATGTAGTGAGTTTTTTCAAAACTTCTCCCCATTCTTTCATCTCACGTAATTTTTTTTACATGCATGTTTAATATAAATAATTTGGATTGATTCTAAGTAATCATAATATTGAAAATGTTCAATTACCCCCTCAAAATCTATGCGTAATATAGGCAAAAATCTTCTAGATCATGTCAGCTTTCAATCTTCATAGCAGCATTAATTATGTCAAGCATTGTAATAATTACTCGAGCGGTCCCTTTATTAGAAACTAGCGGCCCGCCTCGACATCGCACGGGCAAAAAATATACATAATATAAACCTTCCTCTTCAATCGCTTTATCTATTGAAAAAATCGCATAAAAATCCGTTGCGTCATTTTAAAGACTTAAGCATACAGACGGATATAAGGACAGAGGAAGCGACGTTGTTTTATAATATGAAGTGATTTATTAGGTAGGAAACAAATGAGATGTCTTGAGTTTTTTCAAAAATCTCCCCATTCCTTAATCTTATGCAAATTTCCTTACAAACATGTTTAGTTGAATTGATTCTAAATAATCATAACATGACCGTGACTTGTAGCGCTCTTTGGGCGGAGGCCTATGTCCAGCAGTGGACGTCCTCCGGCTGATGATGATGATGAATCACAACATTAAAAATTTTCAATTGCCTCAAAAACTGTGCGTAAAATAGCCAAGAATCATTTAGATCCTGTCAGCTTTCAAATCAAGGACTCAGCATTAATATCGGTCCAATTATTTTTGTATGATACTGGAAGGCAAACAAGCAGACGGGTCTCCTGGTGGTAAAAAATGGTGCGCTGCCAACCTGAGGAAGTCTACCGGCTACCTTATCCTCCGAACTGGAACACATTAACCGCGCTGACGTTATGGGGGCAGGAATAAGTAAGGCATTGATACCAATCTGGGTGAATTCCTGCGAAACCTTACCACCTAGTCAGATGTCACGGTACCATCACCAGCACCGTGAAATCTGCCTTTGCTCAGCTTTTACGAGCTACCTATCAGGAAGGCAAAAGGTCTATTCCGCATAGGAGCCTAGACCAGACCATGTCGGTCTGGGTTAGTAGTTATGATGCACAATGACATACACACAAAACGTAATACTTTAAACGAACCTGTTTTTAGGTTGGAAATCAAATAACCATTTAATTTAGAGCGATACGAGTATACGATTTTTGTTTTATTTTAGTCATAATATTCAACACTATTTTCTTGCAATTTGAATCTCTAAATAAAAAATACATGATATTTTGCTTCTTTCCAAAGTTGACCCACTCAATACCCTTGAATTCCCTTTCCTCCCTTTCTCCCAAATATATGGAAACATGAACGGATGAGCAGTCAGTAAACAATATTAATTATTACTTGGCTTTAATCTGAAAGCAACATAGTTTTTGGTTCTAAATCTTACGTGCTTCGAATATTCAATGTGCGCATCTATGCGATTGTAGATTATAGGGAACCCAAAGTGAGGACTTTAGTATTTACTCGAGTACCTTGCATAATAAATTATATCAAATGATCACATCAGAAACGGTAGTTATCACAAAAAAACTATTTCTTGTAAAAACTAAAAACTGTGGGTTTTAAAAATTACAATCGCCATTTTGAAATCTCAGAGCACATCCGAATTTCGTACACATAATTCAATTAAATATTTTGATTATTTTATTTTAATAAAAATACATTTAACCACGCTGAAATATTTGGAAATGATGTTTTTTGGAAATTTGTGTCCTTTCATTTTCATTTCAGTATCTTCCCTTACTAGGTATATATCAACTCAATATTTGTGATTATTTACTAAACTACATACCCTACATTCACAAACCTACTACTAGGGTAATAAAAGGGTGATTAATAAGATTTCAAATACGAAAACAGTATATTTTTGAGCCCTCGAACAGTACTTAAAATACCTTCTTGGACTCCTTGAATATAAACCTTGCTAACTCAATACAATGATATGCCGCTCGCACTTTGGAATGCACGAACTATGCCTGGCTGTTTCGAGGCATTCTTCGCCTGAAGGACAATACTTTAACTGTAAAACTATTTCGGGGCTGTACATTGTGTAGAACTTGATATTACATATATTTCTATATAATACAAAATCATTACGAGTAATTTTGTTATTTATACTAACTTTCCTACCGTTATTTTAAATTTAATTCAATTTAGGTAGACACAGTAGCCCTTATTGAGCCTTTAATATTTGAAGTGAAAACTTTCAATCAAATCCATCGGAGGAGGTCCAACGGAGGCGGCGGTCCATTGGTCGCAATCTTCCTCTGCTGTCGTGGTATGTTATTGTTCAATAATTGTTTTTACAGTTATTATTTGTTCCTACTTTTTGGTTTTAAGAACTTTTTTTATGATAGTGGAAGGCAAACAAGCAGACGGATTTTCTGATGATAAGAAATACCTCCAAACCGAAACACGTCAACGGCAAGCATTGGACGTTATGACGGCAGAAATAAGTTGGGCGGTGGTACCAATCCTAGCGAGTCGCTGCGAAACTCTACCACCTAGTAAGATGTCACGGTGTTAGTGAAGAAGCTTACGCTCACCTTTAACGAGGTGCCTTGCTGGAAGGAAGATGGTTTATTCTGCAAAAGAGCCCGGACCATCTCGGGGAAACCGAACGCGCAGGAAACCAAAATCAAGTTTTTAAATATATAATTAAAGTTAACAACGAGGAAAATCGATTACAAAGAGTAACTGTATTGATATTTCCATTTGATTGTTCAATTAAATGGCCCGAAAACCGAATGGCGACGGACAAAAACCGCTATTTCAATACTGACATGATATGATTCATACCTCAATTTTTAAAATTTCGTTCATTCCATTTACGAAATACCGTGATTGATTGGAAAAATATTTTGTATTGCAACGTCCGTTTCTCCAATTTGAATTTGAAAAATTGTGTTGCGAATAACTTTGTTGTTTCTCATTCTTTACGCATCGGTTACAAGATTCTTTAAAGAATATAGACCAATTAGAAAAAAGTATCTTCACGCCCATATCCCTGAAGAGGTAAGCAGAGGCACAACCAGGGCACCCACGACCAGCCGAAGATACTAAGTCCCACAATGTGATAGGTGGCCTATCGCCAACCGGTCACATATACTATACCGAGCAACATTTTTTTATAAGAAAATTGGAAAAACCCAATTTTCTTTTTGTTGCCCGAACCAGGTTCCGAACCCGGGACCTCATGCAGTCAAGGCCAACAACTGAACCGCTAAACCACAGAGACGACATAATTTGCAAGCCTGCTAAATAGCTAGTAAGGGGAAGACAAAAGTATGTTTTTATCTTTAACTCCATATCCCTGAAGAGGTAGACAGTTAGTCACCGTTTCTTAATAAGAAGGATCGAGTTTGCTACTAAAAGCACAATCAGGGACGTTTTATTTTTAAAGTTAAGTAATAAGATACATATAAAATAATGTTTTTAAATTGAAAAATGAAATGGCTCTAAAAATACTTTTAGTTGTGAAACAGCAAAGATTGTTAAAAACTTTTTCTAATTCCATTACCACATCAAACGTATTGACTGACAAAGCACTGTGCATTATCCTACTACTATTATAAATGCGAAAGGTTGTATGTAAAAATGGGAATGTTTATTACTCTTCCAATCACAAACTATAAAACTGATTTAGAAAAAAAAAATTCTTTACAAAAACACAGTTTATACATAAGAAGAACATACAGGCGAGAGTTTACAAAAAAATATAAATAGATAAACGGGCAAAGCCGCGAGTGGAAGCTAGTAAAATATAGCTCAAGAACTGCTTATCTTGATAAAAATCTGACCACTTTGGAATTAGAAATGTAAAAAATAAATTTATTTTTTTTAATTGTGTAGGTAGCATTTCGAAAAGCTATACATGTATTATTGACTAAGTAATTGCATAACAAACTCATAAAAATAAAACCAAAGAACACTGGCGAGTTTACAACCTTTTTACGCAGTCAGTTAAAAAGTGAAATACTGTGAAAGCTTACAAGTGATTTTTATTGCTCAATGATCTAATTTCAGTAAAAGCCAACTATATAAACTATAGAACATTTCCTACAAAGCACTTTAACACCAGTAAAATTGAATGAAGATTGCTATTTTATACCATCCTAAAACCTATTTTAAGTTGTCTTTATATCTTATATAAAAAATATAGGGATAGGATAGGAGGAAAAAAAGAAATATTACTTAAATCTAATTTTTCAAAAACTAGCTGTAATTTCTTCGTATCTAAAATTACTAGAAAAATATCCAAAATTTTAACCCACAGCTGCATGATGTTTCAGTAATGTTTTAGCCATTAGTCCGACTCAGTTAATTGCAAAAAATCAATTGGTTTACTTTTATTAAACAATAACTATTTTAGCACCTGACATTGGCTAAGTAAATCGTGAAAAACGATTGAAAGCCATATTTATAAAAGAAGAAGAAGAACTAACTTAGCCGACAGACTCTGAATATTGAATTTTTCAATTTACCCGCTTATAATAATTTGCACAACAAAAAAAATCTGGAAGTGTGCAAGTGATACGATGAATGATGCTAGTGAAATAGAGATTAAGTTTTTTTTAAATAACGTATATAAATATAACTGCAAAACTGCTTTTGAATCTTTAACTACTGCACATTTTTTATATTATCCTTTTTAAACGAAACAAAAAATTATGAAAATTTATTCATGTAGTGGAATGTTCTGCAATCACATAAAAAAATAAAAAACATATAGTCCAATAAAAACCCTTCTTTACAAAAAACACACACTTGTTAATATATAAAAAAAACGTTTTAACTCTTTTTATATACAAATTTTTTACACGCCCTTTAGAAATGGCAACACACTTGCTCAAAATGTAGCAATATCGATTTCAATGTAAACATTGACACGTGATTCATAACAGTTTTTACAATTACGTTCGACTCGTTTACGCAATCGTTTACCCGAATGACCGAAACGATATTTCACATCGGAATGTCAGTTTTTTCAATTCACAAATGTATCTCCAAAAACTATTTGACATTTTTACAATACTTAAATCAGTTTTATCAGTTCTCTCCAACATAAACTTTGGTGTAGTAAAAACGTACTGTACCTACTGTACTGTACGCGTACCTGTACTACGAGTAAAAACAACTAAACAAAATGAAAAGAACCAAATATTTAATCTTTATCATTGTCTAGCTTCATGGTATACTCTATAACCACTTTATATACCACTTTCAGCTTGTACAAATACGAGTACAATCATTTCAAAATCATTTCAACTGAAAAGATTTTTTTCCCAATTTGGCCATTATATAGTAAAAAATTTAACAATAACATTTTCAGAAATTTCTACAAATAAAATCTAATGTTCGATCTGTACATAATTATAAACATAAAATTAACCTTATCTATTAGCTGTTAAGATACATTTTTGCATAACTTGTTTAATATACTTATTATAATTAAATTATGTTGGTATGTTTTCTGAACATATGGGTGTGCTTTCTGAATATTTTTTTTAGAAATTAAAATTATTATTAATTTAATTGTTAACTTAATATTTCATTTAAATACCATAATCAATATTGATGCCAATTTATTATAACTGAAAGTGATAACCACGTACCGACTTATCTTTTCCATTAATTTTGCTTGTGGCAAATATGTAGCTTTATATAACTACTAGCTGACCCAGCAAACTTCGTATCGCTTGACATTAATGCTGACAGTAGAGCAGTCTGTCGGATCCGATGTGAAACATTCTAAAATCCACAACTACTTATTATTAAAAAAATAATTAAAAAAACACTTTCCAGAAGACCAAATTCTGAATATAAACCATTCTCAAATTCCCTTGAACACGCACAAAAAGTTTCATCAACATCGGTCCAGTCGTCTAGAAGAAGTTCAGTGACATACACACAAACACAAGAATTATAAATATAAAGATATATAATTTATTACTGAGACATTTATAGAAATAAAATTTAAAAAAGACTAAAAAAAACGTTGCTTAAAACTAACTTATCTAGAATACTTAAAAAAAGAAAAATAATATTAATAATTGTCGCCTCTGTGGTCTAGCGGTCCGGGTGTTTGATTTGACTGCATGAGGTCCCGGGTTCGAATCCCGGGTCGGCCAACAAAAAGAAAAATTGGATTTTTCCAATTTTCTAATAAAAAAAATGTTGGTTGGGATTGGAAATGTGCCCGGTTGGCGATAGGCTTGCCACCTATCACATTGTGGGACTTAGTGTCTTCGGCTAGTCGTGGGTGCCCTGGTTGTGCCTCTGCCTACCTCTTCGGGGATATGGGCGTGAAGATACTTTTTTAAATATTGGTAACATAAGTCAATCAATGGGGAATGTCTTTTCAATTGATTACTTGGTTATCTTAGATGAGATTCCTCTAATGACATCAACTTTAGAAGAGTTCGACAATCGGCGAGTGTGACTTGGACAAAATCCAATTTATCTTGGAGTGGAGCCAAAAGATTTTTTCCTTTTCCGTCCCACAACGGAGGTTCTTCAATCAATCCCGTATAGTTTCTAGGGAATAACAGTCTCGATGTAGTCTCATTTTTAAAATGCACTTAAAAGATTAAAGTTCACTTATTAGATTACCGCCGATACCCAAGAACATATCCGTCTAAACTATTCTTCTCAATTTGCTATTTCCTAAATTGTTAACCGACTCCTAAAAGAAGTTAGCTATAGACTATCTTATCCTACTAAATACACGTTATGGTGTTTTTGTTGCAGTAATAATTATTTGTGTTTTCGTTTTATTAAAACTGTTTAATATGCTTGCCACACTTAGTATGAATTCGACTAACAGTTGGTTATTTTTTTTTCAATTAAAAAACGTTTAAGTTATTAAA
>NJDD01002397.1:180140-193256 GCA_002245505.1 Calephelis nemesis
AATCAAAGAACCACGTATCAGATCATGAAACACTAATATGGAACCACCTCGGATTCATGACCTATATTTCTAATCAAAGAACCATCAAAATCAGTTGGGCAAATCGCGTAATGAACATACAAAAAAACATACAGTCGAATTATGAACCTCATCCTTTTTTTGGGTTCGGGTAAAACGAGCAAAGTTATGGCCTATTCTACTTCAATTATGATAGATTTCCGTAAAGTAGCGCCTGATTCAGTAAAATGTATCACTATTTATTCCACTCATCATCATCATCATCATCATCCTCATCAACAGCCCCGTGTTGATCCGGGCTCCTTTGCAGAATAGACCATCTGCCTTTCTTGCCAGGCAGCTCGTAAAAGGCGAGCATAGGCTTATCATCACTAACACCGTGACATCTGACTAGGTGGTAGAGTTTCGCAGCGACTCACCCGGATTGGTACCATCGCCTTACCTATTCCTGCCGCCATAACGTCATGACGTGTTCGGGTTCGCAGGGTAAGGTAGCCGGTTAACTTACTTTTGCTCGAGGCCTAACATCCTGACCTCAGGTTGGCAACGCACCATTACCATCTTTGGTGTCTCTAGGCGGCGTGAATTTCTTACCATCAAGAAATCCGTCTGAAAATTATGTAAATTAAATATTGCAGGAATGTGAAAACCCTGTCATCTGGAAACTGAGTAATCGAATTATTTTGCTCATGAGATCATTCTACAAGTACATTCTGACTTAATTGATCTATTGCGAATTAATTATATCTTCTGTCAATTTACAGCATGAAACAACAATCAAGCAAACTGCTTTCCTAATGGTTTGAATTAACCTATACTCTCCTCTTACAAACTGCCTGGCTAAGGCTGCAGGGGGTCTATTCCAGGTAGGGGACATACCAAAAACAACGCTAAAGCCCCAAAACTTGAAAAACTGTAACAATAACATAACACAAACATATAAAAATGTTACAACACCTATAAAATTTATAGAAATGACACTCTTGGGTGCTCTTCATAAAAGTTTTCCACGTGTGATTGGTTGCTAGAAATAAAACGTCATTTCCATTCACGTGTTACGCTGATCTTCTTTAAAGTATTCAGAGCGCGAACACGAGTCATATAAAATGTATGGTCCCAATAGGGACGGGGGATTTTATAATACTTCAAGACTGAGGCTTGGTCAATGATGTTATATCGTAGACTCATCATTTCATTCAAAAGTGCAAGACACCCAAGTTAATATATTTTAATTTAGACTAACGTTGTATAACTAAAGTTTAACGTTGCTTAACTAAAACGCGTATAACTTTTTTAATACATCTCAACGTTACGGCTTTGTTGCAAAAGACTGTAGTCATTATACGATTAATGTTCTCAATTAAATATAATTTAGGCTTAGAAACTTTATATACAGTCCTATATAAATTGATTTCAATCCAGATAGTGGCTTTTGAGTTATGCATAAATCTAGAAAAGATATAAAAAGACCCGATTTGGTTGCAAATAGATTTCGTAGCTTATAACCAGGAGTTGAACTTAGGATACTTATTATCCAGTTCGACTGTGAGGAAACTAGGATAAATAACATTTTAATTATTTTCATACAAACTGAACTTCGTTTCAAAGTTCGCCGGAGCAGCTAGTTACTGCATAAATATTAATCGAAAACACTGACACAAATATAACGATAGGAATATGTACCAATTTGTACAAGCTGCTACAATGATATATTGTATAGTATATTTCTACATTTGTTAAATACAACATTTATATAGTGTCCGTTGCTTGAAACAAATTTTTAAGAGAAGAAAAAATTGACTTTGGACAAGATTGACCTTCCCTAGCTGACAGACTAAATGGGTTCAATCCTAACTAAGAAATTGTTTTTAAATATGAAAATTGCATACGGCAAGTCTAACATTTAAACATCTTTGAACGTGATGAATACGTATATATCTCCAGTTTACTATTCTCGAGATGGATTTGCTCATACTCTGGAGTATATAAATTGTATATTAAATATGTAGAGACGTGGCTACAACGGTCTAAGAACATTAAAGTATTAGTCTGAGATCCAACAATATTTGGTGTTTAATTCAAATACAATTTGTTTATTCTGTGTTTATATTTTATATAAAATGTGGTAACTTGCACACTTGGACTAAGATACGCAGAAGTAACACCTTGGATACTTTCAGGCTACATACAAGTTCGCTATGTCAATGTTATGTATATTGATAAAAATCTGTCTGATAATTTTTTGACTTTTTTGTCGACATGTGAATGACATTTGAGTCAGTTTTTTACCTTTTTGTTACAATCAAATTAATCACAACTGTGATGTAAGCTGAGTTTAGGCGGACACGACCTGATAAGTTTCAATTTTGTTATATCTTAGAAAGTTTGGCGCAGTAAAACTGCAAAAATCCGTTTAATTTATTTTTTCGGCAGATAGTGACCTTGTTGGTAATGACTCATTTAACCTTTGCTGGACTCTCACCACTACTACAGTACTAGCTGTTTTCCGCGTGGTCAGTGGTCCACAGGAATATTTTTTGGCATAAAAACTATCCAAATGTTAATCCAAGTTACCTTCTACGTGTGCAAAATTCCATAAAAATCGGTTCAGCAGACATTGCGTTAAGATGTAACAAACAAAGAAACAAGCATACAAACTTTCGCATTTATAATATTAGTATGATATTGAAATGATTTTCGTATCAGAATGGTCCCTCTAACCTAACGTTAAGATAGATAGACTAACATTTTTTGCAATAAAACATATTTATAATGAGGTATTAAAGTTTGTAACAAAAGAAGCAAAAAGTAGAATTTAGGTAGAATTCTTTGTACAAGTCTTATCTAAAACTAAACTTGAGACTTGGTATCTCTACCTTAAAGCTCACGAATCATTAATAAAAAAAAACATAATATCTAAGACGAACTGATAATCTCCTCGTTTTGAAGCTGGTTACAATATAACGTCACCTTAAAATTCGACAGAAGTGTAAAATCAATTAAGTCTTAGCACCAAGTTTGCAAATAAGACAAATGCAGTGCACCTTATTGCAGAGGAACAGACATTAAAGTTCCTACAAAAGAATGCCATTAAGCAACCCACATTGATTTCAATTCGCATTATTCGAAATGATTCGCTTCTAGAATATCGGCATTCCTGCACTCGATGAATCTTTTCTTGATTGCTATAAAACAAGCTCGCTAGGAAAATTTTCATTGGATTCGATAAAAAGATAATGAGGATTTTTTTAATCCAATCTAAATAATAGCTTAGCTCGCTTTTTGTGCTGAACTTTTTAATGTAGCTGGTACAGCTCGAACGAATCTAGATACGTACTAGAGTGGCAAACTAGGTAAAAAAAAGATATATACGAACTGGCGACAAAGCACGTGTATTTAAAAAAAAGTCAAAAACAGTGTAATTTCCTCTAGAATTTGTGAAATATCAATAATTTTAAATAACAATTGCATCGGCTGTCCAATATCAAAACTATATATGCCTCACTAAATTTTACGAGTATTTTGAAAATTCAACATACCTATATAAATGATATGAAATCCAAAGTAAAAATCTAATATAGTAACTTACTAGGTATTCGAACTGGTTTTTTTAAATTATTTTTATGCAATAACCAAACAATTAAACCTTGCAACATCGCTAGTAATATTTTTGTATTAGTTTTTTAATTGTTATTTATCACCAGGTGTCATTTTGTACCTAGTAAGTAGTATATTATGTCGTTATAAAAAAAACATGCATGCATTCATTCAATTAATTTTATCTAAAATTGTATCTCAAATCAAGTTATAAAAAAATAAAATTATGTTTCTTCTGACATATCGCCTTCAGTTTAGAGATCAATTGATTTATCATCACGTACCAAGAGGCTAGGTACCAAACACGGGACGCGAATATATAAACGCGTTTTCGCCAATTTGTATGAAGATATAATTTTTATGTATACATTACTGTGCTGACGTCATCACTCGAAAAGTATTCCTAAAATCAAAGTGTTTTCCGGACTATTTTCAATAAACGTATAAGAAGTAAACGTGAAGAGGCAATAACAAAATTTAAAATATAGCACGACCAAAATATCGCCAAAAAAACGTTGCCTAAAAATGTTACTTTTTACCATTGGTTTTTCAAGCAATATTCATATTTAAAGGTCTGTGTAATTTGATACTGTTGTCAATGTTCCCATAACACATCGTTATTTTGAGCCTCACTGTTTTTGATTTATGCTCTATAATTATGCGCATGTAAAAAGATAGGTAGAAAAGCTTTGTGATTTGATATCGTTTACCCGTTACCGACGCATCATTATTCGTCGTAAACATTAACGAATTTTCGAGAAATGTTTATTTTTTCTAAATAAAAGCTATCTTTACGCGCGTATTCCCGAAATAGTAGACAGAGATAAAACCGATGTACCTACATCTAACCGTAGATACTAGGAGTCCCTCAATGTGATAGGTGGAATGGTCCGGGCTTCTTTGCAGAATAGACCATCTGCCTTTCTTGCCAGGCAGCTCCTAAAAGGCGAGCATAGGCTTATCATCACTAACACCATGACATCTGACTAGGTGGTAGAGTTTCGCAGCGACCCGCCCGGATTGGTACCACCGCCTTACCTATTCCTGCCGCTATAACGTCATGACGTGTTCCGGTTCGGAGGGTAAGGTAGTCGGTAAACTTACTTTTGCTCGAGGCCTAACATCCTGACCTCAGGTTGGTAACGCACCATTACCATCTTTGGTGTCTCTAGGCAGCGTGACTTTCTGACCATCAGGAAATCCGTCTGCTTGTTTGCCTTCCTCTAACATAAAAAAAAATATATGCATTCTCGAGAGCCGTTCATTTTAGGTATAAGACAATTAAAAAAACGCATAATTATTGTAGTTTGTGGCCGGGCCTGAGTATTGATCCTAAAGCCACATGTAATCAAGTCCAACACCGAACCACTTGACAACAGAGGCATTAGATAGATATTTATTTTTTTTGCATAAATTTACCTTGAAACAGTTGGCATATAGACGTGACGGCTTCAACACCTGTCAGTGGAATAATCCAGTAACTTATCGCCTTTGTGGTCAAATTAGTCCAGTGTTAGCATTAACTATTTGTGGTCCCGTGTTTGATTCAACGTCGAACAACTCAAATATATTATATAATAATATGTTACATATGCTTTCTTATTTAAAAGTTACCGGAGATTGATAAAGTGCCGGGTTGGCGATAGTTTTTTTCAAATTTTTTATTAAAAAGTTGGTGGATATTGAATAAGTGCCCGGTTGGCGAAAAATTTGTCAACTTGATTTGATTTGTAGGAGTAAATTTCTTTGGCTAACCAAAGGTGTCCTAGTTGGCTTTTGCGTAGATCGTCGGGGATACGAACTTCAAGAGGTTTTTTTTAAGGATAATTTCTCTAACGCAATCAGTCAGTTGTAGTTTGATTTCTGCAATGATTAGTAATCATAAATACCTATGCAAATCTTAAAAAAAATGCAATTCAATTACGTTTTTGTGCAGAAAAAAAAAACTACAAATATTAGTCAAAACTGGGTTCATCCACTTAATTTTTTTGAGTATATCATGAATATAAAACTTGCAGTCGAAGATCCCGTTTTTATTAAGTTGCAAATCACTAAAGTTTGGCTATAAGATGTTCTCGTAATATCATAATGTCCAAACGGTTTTATTTCTAGAAAAGAAGTAATTTTTGGAACTGAAACTTTATCAAATTTACACTGGTATCTAGTTAAGTATTTGTATCAATATCGTTGACTAACACCCATATCATAAGTATATGACATGCTCACCTTTTTTCTTTATTTTTTCTATTATATACAAATAAACGAAGATTTTTCATTTAAAGACTTCAATTGTTACATTGTCTGAAATACTTATACCTTTTGAATTCAAATAATAGAAGAAGGAACAACACAAAGACTTTTTCATAAACGGCCAATTTCAATGAATCTACTGTTAGATATTAGTTACTAAAGTTTTGTTGCTATGTAAATTTTGTATCAAACAATTTGAATTATTTCCATTTTCCTTTACTCTGATACTCAGATCATTTTATGGGTTTGGAAGATAAACAAACAGACGTATTTCCTGTCAAGATAATTGCAGGTTTTAACGACCTATTAAAATCAAAGATATCACCGAACCATCTAAGTTTCGTTTTTTTTCTTCTTTAGAAATGTTTAAGATAGTCATTGAAAGCAAACCAAGCTTGCAAAGCATAACTACGAGTGGTTTGCTTACGATAAATATCTTATACCTTTATAAAGAAGTAAGAAATGAAGATGAGTTAAATGGATCTGTGATACCTCCAAAATTTCGATGGGGGTATACGTCAGCATGGTCACGTGGACATTAAAGTTTGATAGAATAATTCCCTGGGAAAAATCAACAAAATACCTAGGGGTTATTCTAGACAATCAGATGTCGTTCAAATCGCACATCTCACGTGTCACTAACAAGGCTAAGCACGTACTTAGCCGTCTCTATTATTTAATTAATAAAGACAGTAAAATGTCACTTCGTAACAAAGTGACACTTTACAAAACGTGTGTCAGGCCAATCTTAGCTTACGCAAGTGTAGCCTTCGCACATACGTATCCGTCCCATCTTAAAAAGCTACAAGTAATCCAAAATAGGTTCATGCGTACTGCCACCGGTTGTCCGTGGTACGTACGCAACGAGGACCTACATCGCGACCTAGATTTGCCTACAATAGCGCAGCATTTCAAAGAAGTGTCGGAACGCTACTTTGAAATAAATGCTGCCCACCCCAACCCGGTGTTAGCACCCGCGTCTGACTATACACCGGCCGCGAACGCGCCCGCCAAACTTAGGAGACCCCGTCACGTGTTATCGGATCCACCGGATCCAACGCGGCCGGTAACCGCGGCAAACGCGAACCTCCCTCCCAATCCCAACCCGAACACAAATTCACAAGACACTACACTACACCGTCGCCGCCGGTCTAGGCGACGAAGACCTTTCTTGCGCCCGGCGCCTAACGCCGAGCGACGAGCCGCCACTATTCTTCCACCTAGTCCACCCAGTAACCAGAACGCAGCACCAAGTCGAGGTACGGTCTCCCAGGAGACAGCCCTTGTTGCTGGCGTTGTAGGGAATAGTCCAATCCATCTAAATAATGATGTCTCGGGCTGAGCACTCTGCTCGGCCCACAAAGCCCGGCGATGTTGTAAAAACAGCGAGGTTGACAACACATTAGTCATTCAAAAAAAAAAAGTGGACATTAAAAGTGTTGATGATCCCGGACCCCATCATCAAAATAATAAGCTACTTCTTTTCCACAATATTCATATTTTTAAATGAAGAAACACTTGAAGTATTATGCGTATCACTTATAATTTATTATTTTATAAATTAGTAGGCTATTTATGAAATAATGTATTATAAGTGATACGTAAAAGAGTACATGTGTTTCTTCATTTAAAAAATGAGTATTTGGAAGTTTTACCAAGCGCCGACGATGGACAATATCAAATTTATTTCCTACAAAGCAGATTGAAAGAAATGAGAGGTTTGTTTGTATATTACGAGTATGATACCGTTATCAACTCAACCGCGTTGCCTATTTCAATCGTTTTACTTGAGTCCGTGGCGGTCGCGGGACTGCGGTTTTATTTGAAGACTCACGAGACCGATAATTTGTGCGGTCACACAGCCGTAGCGGTTGAAATCATCACTTACAAACTTGTACGATTCTACGGGCGGGCGACCGCTGCCGCGGGAACGGCAAACGATCGCGGGCGCTGCGGGTGTAAAACGCGTCGTGAAATGTTCTGTTACTTTTCAATACTAATATTATAAAGAGGAAATGTTTGATTTTTTATTTGATTGTTTGTTTGTTTGAAATTAATAGGCTCCGATACTACTGGACCGATTTCAAAAATTCTTTCACCCTTAGAATGCTACGTTATCCCTGAGTGAAATAGGCTTTGTTTCATCAAAATCGGCGCAGTAAAAGCCAAGTTACGCAGGCGAAGCTGCGTGAAACTGCTAGTTGCATATAAATCTACATTCTACAGAACCTTCGGGCCCGCTACCGCTTGCGGGCGTGGATAAAAACCGCTCCGTGAGTCCTTAGTCTTAGATTCAGTGCTTTTCACTGTCGTTTTCCGGTTTAAAATAGGTTTACTTAAATTTATTTAAGACACTCAACCCGGCCGTCGGGTTGTCAACATATCTCGCAAGCTGATAGAATTTGAAAACCGAAGTAAGAGGGATTATAATATAAACATTGACACCTCGAGGGTTCAAGGATAAAAAAATCCTATCCTTAGAAAACTTCTAAGGATTTCCACTTATCCATCCAACTACATGCATTGAAACTAAATTTGGACTTTCTTGTAATTAAGCCTCGGAAATACGTCAAGTTTATGGTTAAAATATAAATGCTCTCAATCTCTTATCCCGTGGGAAATTAAAAAACTTTATGCCTTGCGGACATCATAAAAAGATCTTTTGTACGAGTCTGCGTAACGGTTCTACTTCCATACATATAACTTTGCTACTTTTCTGAATTTTGTTTGAGTGAGTTTTAATTTTTTTGGCTGTTATGTTCCTGCCTGGCGGAGTTTGCTCCCTTTGAAATACGACGTGGATTCAGACCACATCGCTTCTGCCAACTGGATATCAATACAAATTACAATTTATCTATCTAATATTGCTTATTGTTGATTCCTCTACAAGTTTTTTTATATATATTTAGATTAATTCTTAACTCAAAATACAGTACAATAATCACAAAGTGTCAGCAGAGCCATTTTCCAAGGGCTAAAGCTAATTCCGTACAATTTATTCTATTCACCACCATTGCCTCTAAGGTCTAGCGGTCCTCTAAATTTAACATGATTTCGTGAAGTCTCAGGCTCAATCTCGGGTCAGGCAACGATGACAACGGGATTGGATGTGTGCCCGGTTGTCATGATTCTTGCTATCTATCACATTGTAGGACTGAGTGTCTTCCGCTAGTCTTTGGTGTCCCAGTTGTAACTAAGCTAACCTAATCGGGGATACGGGCGTGAAGATATTTTTTTTGTAGACACTTTAATTTTTCCGTATTAGTCCTCGTAAAATAATCTATTCTACAAAAGTACGAACTTTTGTAGAATAGATTATTTTCCTAGGCACCGGCTACCCTATCCTGCAGAACAAAACATGATATGATAAACTATTTTGAAGACAAAAATAGGTTAGGTAGTGAATCTCAACACGGATAAGTTTCTGCAGAGCACCGTACCTACTAAGGTACGGTGCAACGGCTGCAGCAACTTATCTTCTGGAATTAATAATAAAACGCGAGCGATAAATTCCAGAAGATTTAGATCAAATATGTCAATAAAAAGCAGAAGATAAACAATGCTTATCTCCAAATGATTATACTGTTGTTTTTATTTTCGATTGTTAGTTAATGTCATACTAGCTGTTGCGTGCGGCTTCGCCCGCGTTTTTACCGGAACCCTTTATGCGATCGGGATTAAAATTAGCCTAAAAGTGTTAATCCAGGTCACAATCTATCTGTGTTTCAAATTTCAGACAAAAGAGTAACAAACATACATACATACATACATACATACTCACAAACATTCGAATTTATAACATTAATAGGATTAAGCAATAGCAAGTAGTTCATTACAATAAGTATGTAAATGTAATTTGCTGTCGTCTATTTAAAATTGATACCCAAGTATACATACATACATACATACATACATACATACATACATACATACATACATACATACATACATACATACATATATAAATACATACATACATACATACATACATACATACATACATACATACATACATATCTTAACGCAAGAGAGTATCGATTGCCAAACCTCACGATCCTGACAAACCTCTGGCTTCCTTCAGATTAATTACCCGGTTCATACAAACATGCCGGTTTAGGAGACTCTTGACACCACCCTCGGATAATATTCGAGTGATCTGATCGTGGAATGTCAATTTGGTCTCCAAGGGTACCTATATCCATCCACATTCGCATTGTATATCTGCTTCGTCAATCTTTTATCTGTCATTCTTACCACATGACTTTTTTCTAACAAACTTAATAAACTTTTTATACCTAAGTATAAAATTTAATAAGTGTTTGGATAATAGAAGTTTAAGAACCATTGATCTAAAATCAAAATGAAAGTCTATTGACTATCTACCGTAATACCCTTATTAAAAATTAATCTAGATCACAAATCCAAGCCAGGACGTCCATACCTTTTGTAAGGAATTCCTCATTACGATTTCTAGTTCGTATCATTTCTACAATTTCCATTTTTCAATAGAAACTCAATCCAATTTGTAAGTTCCAATATAATTATTGAAAAACCGAGTGAACCATGACCAATGTTATTTTGTCATTATTAATTCCCTTTTCCTCAGAAAATTAATATCAGTTATAGGACAGTATTTATGTCAATAGTTGTATACAATAATAGAAAAAGAAGGTAAGAGAAAATAATTTTATACGGTCAATGTTAATAACCTATCTACAGATAAAAATGGGCCTTCTAGAGTTTTGACGCTAACATGTTTTTGTCAATTAGTGAAAGATGTCAGTGTTACCTGGTAACTGGTAACCTGGTAAGTACTTGGCAACTGTTTTAAAACAGCACGATGTTATTTCAGATATGTTATTATTATTAATTTACTTATTCTTTTTTGTATGATATTGGAAGGCAAACAAGCAGACTGTTTGTAAGAAATTCACACCACCAAAAAAGTCACCAAAGGTGGTAATGATACGTTGTCATCCTGAGGCCGGGATACTTAGTGACCGTAAACCTATGCTCGCCTTTTACGAGCTGCCTGGCAGGAAGACAGACGGTCTATTCTGCGAAGGAGTCCGAACCTTCATTCATTCTACTTCATTGAATAGCTTCAATATATATATAGTGAATAATTGACCCAAAAAATCACTATGAAACTACAAAAACCAAAATTACCGACAAGTGCTCTTAATTGCTCACAAATTGCCTAATCGGAATTCGTAATTGCTCCGTTCATTACTTAATTATTTAATTAATAATTATTCGAAGGTTAAAATCAGAAATATATTGACTTTTACTCTTTCGGAATGTGTACTCATTATACGAGTATGAAAAAGCTTTTAACTATCTTCAATTAGTTAAAATAAATAATATTATTCAAACAGCCATTACAAAGAAATTACGAGCAAAGCGCTTATCACGAATTTTTAATCGATTCTCAGAAAAGGAGGAGATTCTTAATACGACTGCATATTTTCTTATATGTTTGTAATGCGATTACTCCGTCAATACTCCGATTTTGATGGTTTTATTTAGAAAGATATGACATAAATCCGATACGGTTCTCCATCAACATCACTGTGATCCGACAAGTGGTTTTTGAGTTATATTCAAAAATGCACAAATTTTTCACTCAACAATGATAAAGTCGTTTAGATAAGTGCTTTTAGTGTAACTCATAAACTACCACCCGTTCGAATAAAATGTGTACCTCGCGGTATTTTGTAATTTTTAATTTGCATCAATTTACCTTTTTTTTGATAAAAGATCGGTTTAATAACGGTAACAAAAATGCTATCGCTGCTGAGCGCTTGCAGCGAATGCAGGGCGACGCGTGGAGCAGCGGAAGCGGGGTCACATTCCAGTAGAGTGCAGAGTTGACGTGGTCACATTGACGTGGTACCACACTATATAGTTGGAGTCGGTTTTTGCAGTTTTCTGTCAACTTTTCTTGGGCAATAGTTGTGTTAGTTTGTCATAAAATATATTTCGTTTCGAAAAAGATTTTTTTGACACACCATTTTTTAACTATGTATCTATAATAGCAAATGCGGAAGAGTATGTCTGATTACATTGACACATGTTTGAACGCGTTTGAGACGACCTAGTATTCGTTAAAGTATTTGCCTAAATTATAACGCGTTCTAAATCTTCTGCTCCATTAATACAATACCAATTAATTATTATTCATGAATACTATGAATAAATAATGTGTCACGAAATTAGAACTCAATTTATTTGTACATTTTAACTTGATGCAATATGTTATTAAATGGGTTAGCGGTATGCGGTTATTGCAGGGCTAGTAGGCATAATAAAGACGTATAAATCTTCAAAAGTTTTTTTTTATAAGTAATGTGTTTTCAACCTCACGGTTTTCACTACTTCATCGAACTTTGTAGACGAGCCAAGTGCTCAGCTCGAAATAATAATTGATGTATATAAATGTAAATGTATCTTCACGCCCATATCCCCGAAGAGGTAGGCAGAGGCACAACCAGGGCACCCACGACTAACCGAAGACACACCCGGGACCTCGTGCAGTCAAGTCCAAAATCCGGACCGATAGACCACAGAGGCGATATAATATATTATATAATTATAATGATAATTGTAATCATCATCATCATCATCATCATCAATAATTATTTATAATAATTGCGATATAATAATAATAATAATTGACTTGGATTTAAATATGTACAACGCAAACGAAAATAGGTCAGGAGTTCATTTGGTACTGTTTTCTGATTATTGGGATCTAAGGGATCTGAATTGTGAGTTAAAAAAAAGAACCTGAAAAAGAGGTCTCCTTCGCCGAGTCTGGCGGCGACGGTATAGTGTAGTCGTTTATAGTCATGAGAGAGTGAGTGGTAAGTAAGTTTACATAAAACATCAACGTGTTTAGGCACCATCTTGAATATAAGAACTGGACTCAAAATATATGTCGTATACTAGGTTTTGTAAACGGTAAAAAAGACTAACTAATCTACTTTTAGCATAGTCACATTAATGTATGTAAGTCTGTTCTTCTTTTCCTCGCCATTTCCCTTTGTTTAGGGTTGTCCCCTTTGTCTTTACTTCTTAGGTCAGTTTTGGATTGTCTTCTCATTCAACTGGACTTGTCTTATATCTTTTGAAGTGATAGACCATCAATAACCTACTTATTTTATTATTGTTTTACTATTCACACACTAGCTTTAAACAACATCCATGCAGACTATCTATCTGTCTGTAAAGCGCTTTAACTAGGCCCCA